>PVIA01002826.1:0-191940 GCA_004024845.1 Tonatia bakeri | reverse complement strand
AAGACACTCAGGATGTGGGCTCCACAAGGCACTGCTTCCAGGAATCACACTGAGCACACCACTGACGTGAGAACTTGACGAACTGGAAATTTTGACTTTCTCTCCAGTAGCTCCTGCCAGGAGAGGCATTTCAAGGCGCTCGACATTCTTTGCAAGGGGTCACCTGTGAGAATTCCTGCCTTTCATGGTCACTGGAGATGCTCAGAGGATTGGCCCCAAAGCCTCCCACATGGGTTCGAGGACCTAACTGCAAGCAGCTCTTCCCCGACCTTTGCAAGCAGAGCTTCTCCTTAGAGAACACAGACCAGGAAGCCCAGTCACGTGGGCCCCCATGCCAGCGCCCCACTCGTGCAGGGCACCTCCCACTAATCTGGGAGGCTGGTTGGAAGCCAAGGGGACCTGTTATATAACTCTGAAAATTTAAACTTGGGAAAACACACACGTACATCTAAACAAGGGCCTGGTGACAAGGAGCAAACCACAGCACTAGGTCCTGTTTCCTATTTTATTACCCCGAAAGGCAACTTAATTGTATTACTTGTTACATCTCTTTGTGGCCGCCCCAATGGCTTGTCATCCAACTAATTAAACAGTCCTTGCTGCCTGTTAGGGCCCTTCAGATGTCATCCACTCTGTGCGAATACGAGTGAGGATTCTTATAAATGCCTGCTGTACTCATCTTTGCCCTTCTTCCTCACGATCCAGCCTGAGGGCCACAGCACCCGGGAGTGAAGATGGCTTTTTTTCCTGAACCCATGCACCTGTGAGGCACGGAACAAGCAACCTTTTCCCTTCACTCCACAGGAGTCTGAAAGCAGAGGCTGTGCCAGAAGGTCCTCCAGGAATGGCCTGATGTGAGGGGAGGGGCAAACTGAGAGGGAAGGGCCACGGGCCCAGCAACAGGGCCCAGCCCCAGGCCCCAGCCCCTAGCACCAGCCCCAAGCACCAGCTTTGGATTCTGGGCTTCTGCCTTCCATGCCCCATCACTGCAGGGCAGGGTGGGGGTAGGGTTGTTGGGCAGGAGGCAGTCAGGTGGCTGCAAGGCCACAGTTTTTCCAGATGGGTGCTGGGAGAAGGGAAGAAATGCACCCCCATTGCTGAGAGGAGGGCAGATGGGCCTCAGGCTAATCCCTGTGGGAACCGTTCGCTTGGGGAGAGCTGGGCAGGAGTCCAGGCGTCAGGGCCCTGGGTGCCGCCCCATGAAAGAGAGAGAATTCCACCACCCCACGCTGCCCTGCTCAGTGGGACACAGACAGGAACCAGGAGGGGCACTGTCTCTGGGAGCACTGGCCCCTCCAGAGCAGGCAGAGACTCTCTCTAGTGGCATTGGCGCAGCCCTGTGGCCGGGCCCTGTGGCCGGGCCCTGAGGCCAGGCTCTGTCCACGAGACTTCTGGGGAGGAAGGCAGGTGGTTTGGCTCAGTGCCAATTGATGCATTTTGCTTTGACTAAATAAGAAACATGAGGACAATGCAGTGAGATTTCCAAAAAGCTAAATGTAGGTAATATAAAGATTGTTCTTATTCTAATTCTATGTCCAGCCTAACATTTTGATTCACTGTGCTGGTGGAGCCACTGGGTGACCATTGTGGCTGTTTTTAAAGCCCTGAGTGGGCTACCTTGTCCACTTTTTTCTTTTGATTTTACTGGCCTATGAAAACCCAGACTCCAGAGGGGAAGAGCAGCCCAGGGCATGCTTTTTGGCCCTTTTCTTCCGTGATTATTCTACCTGTGTCTTATTTTGAAGTATAAACACCTAACATTCATTTCATTTAGTCAATCAACAGACATTAAGTAAGCATCTACTATGTGCTGGATAAAGACCTTATCGAGATGTGGTGTTTACTTCAGGGGATAAAAGATTTTGACTGTGTCAGAAATGAACAACATAAAACAAAAATATTAAATGGGTATCCTATTATTCCCCGACATATTTAATTCATGAGAAATTTTACCATGGGTTGGACACTAACATTTTACCACACAGTGACCATCAAAAAACTTTCTCTTCGATCACAAAGCCTAGTTTTTTATGTTTTAGCAAAATTATCATTTTATAAATCATGAACCTAAATCCTCCTTAAATTGAAGGGACCGTTGCTGCACTTACTGTCCTTCCTTTTAGTTTCTATCTAGATTTGCCACTCCCTGAATTCTACCCAGTACATGAATGTGGCAGAGACTTCCAGGGACTGGGTCTCGGGCTCCTTTGTTACTGCAGCATAACCTAGCCTGTCCTGACTCTCCCAACCTGCCTAGTTTAAACTTCTTTCCCTTTTGAGGCAGGAGACAGTCAGGAAGGGAACTCCAGGAGCCCCGCAGGGCTTGGATGAAGAAAACATCCATACATGACAAAGACCCCCTAAGACTGGTTGTTTCTGTTTTCTGGGATAACTTTGAATGATGGAATGCGCCTGCGCACTACCCCTGATTCATTATAATAGCATTATAATAAAATAACATTGTGGGACTCCCTTCTCCAGTAGCCAATCAAGAAAATCTTGGGAAACCACACATGCGCAGTAGCTTTGAAATGTAACTCTTTGTACCTGCACAATAGAAGCCCGCCAAAGACTAGCCAGAAAGCTTCCACCCTATAAGAAGAAAATCCGCCCAGTCCATGTGGTCAATCTCTGCACAGAGTTGACCCGCTCCCAAGTTCTGTGGAGTGTACTATCGCTTAATAAATCTTCCCTCTTTCTTTATACTATAAACTCCGTGTGTTCGGCTCAATTCTTTGTCCCGATCACTAAGAACCTGGTTACCGGCGCCACCTGTGACACTTTGAGTGCTGAGCAGGGCTCACCTAACACCAGGATGAAGTAAGCTATGCTTCTAATGTGTGATGTGAAGGTTTTTCAGCCCGAAGCACTCTCTTTGTTATCTAAGTTTCTACCTAAAAGGACTTGACCTCAGCCTCTGTAAGCTTCCCTCTCCTCAGTTGTGATATGTAATAATAATAGTTCCTTGCTCACAGGGCTATGCTGAACAAGATGTGATATAATTTGAACAAGTCACTTAACATGGTGCCTGCCACATAGTAATAATTCAATGGTGGTGATGATGAAGAAGATGATGATGACAATGACGATGATGATGATTGTATTAGTTTCCTAGGGCTGCTGTAAACAAGAGCTGCAGATGGGGCGACTTAAAACAACAGAAATGTACTGTCTCACAGGTGTGAGGGCCAGAAGTATGAAACGAAGGTCTCAGCAGGGTTGGCTCCTTCCAAGGGCCGTGAGCAAGAATCTGGTCCAGGCCGATCTCCAAGCTTCAGCGGTTTGCTGACAAGCGCCCGTGTTGCTGGGCAGCTGCTGTGTCAGCCTCTGCCCTCACCGTCACATGGTCCTCGCCCTGTGTGACTCTGCGGTCACATGTCCGTCTTCTTAGGACACTGGTCATTGGATTAGGGGCCCTCCCTACTCCTGGGCAACTTCATGTTAACCTAGTTACATGCACGAGGGCCCTATTTCCAAAGAAAACCACATTCTGAGGTATTGGGGCTTAGGACTTCAACACATCTATTTGGAGGGGGGAACCCAATTCAACCCATGACACAAAGGATAGGATTTTGTTTATTCCTGTTACTTTTAAATTTTATATTATTTAAAACAATTTGTACTATTGTTATAAAGTGAAAGTTATTATCATTGTAATTTTTATCACGTTTCTACTGCGAAGTTCTCATGATTTGGCACTATGCTCAGGACAGTTACCAAACGCTGGCCTCGCAGCAGATTCTTAAAGCAGTCCAATGCGGTTCTCCATTGGTGGCTCCCTCCATCCTCCCATGCCAGCTCCCCAACCAGAGCAAGGCACCCCTCTTCACCCACCACTAAACCCGCCTCACGCACACAGTCGTCCTGGACCCCTGGAGATGTCACCAGGGACCGTCCCTCTACAGGGATAACTTGCTTTGGCAACCCCTGGCCTTCATCAGGGCGGCATGCCCACCTTCCTTCCTTTTTGTTCTTTTCTGACTGGTGTCCCATGTTAAACACGTGAGGGGAGTTTCACTAACAAAGAAAGTCTGTGGTCAATCTTCTATTGTATTTCAGGCAAATGCAGATTTTTAGATGTGGTATTGGGTCTGCTTAAATGAGAGGGCATGCAGGCAAGGCTTTGCAGTTTATAGACATGGGTGTGACTGTCAGCGCAAGATGCAGCGACGACAGCACATCTGGGCCATTGATCTCTGACTTCTGCCAGGCCTGTTCTGCAGGATCTTTAGGTCCCTGGACTCAGTGTCCTCCTCCCTGCAGCCTGGCCACAGTGGGCCTATGACACCCAGGATTCTGTTTGGTAGGGCCACCCGCCCTCCCACCCTCAGAGCCTGCAGATTCCCCGGAAGGAGTGCAGTTCTGATTTGGAGCCCCGTCCTTCATCTCAGAGTGTCTGTGCCTGTCCCTTCTTCAGGGGCAGCCCCGCTCAGGAGCTGAATCTCCTTGCCTGAAAAAATTTTCATGACCGCATTTCTACCCTGGCTTAGAGCAAAGGGGGGAAAGGGAAGGGATATTCTTTGCCTCAGTTACAAAATTGCCAGATGTAGCAAATAAAAAATACAAGATACCCAGTTAAATTAGATTCTCAAATAACAACAAATAATTTTAAAAATCATCCTATTTTTAATGCAGCATAACTATAGTTCAGTAGCATGAAGTATATGCACATAACAAGTAATTTTTTAAATATAAGTATGTCCCAGGCAATATTTGGGACATACTTACACTAAAAAAATAATTCATTGTTTATTGAAATTCAAACTTAACTGGGCATTGTATGTTTTATCTAGCAACTCTACTACCCTTTGTCCTGGCTTAGTTCATTTGTTTACTTGTTTGTTTCTGCTACTGGCTCCTACTGGCTCCTACTGGCTCCTACTGGCTCCGGGCTCTGCACAGACAAAGGGCCCTCAGGGAGCCGAAGCCGTCCTGCTTTGACCTCCTAGGTGACAGGCTGCCAGCCTAGGACATGCACTAAATGCTTAGAAGGTCATTTTGAGCAGTCAGGTCCCTGAACGAAATCACAATCAGGAACAGTGTGTCTCTGGCACTTCCCATCTCTCTTCAGTGTCCCCGTGACCCCCTGCCCCTCCCTGGGCAGCCCCCTTCCAGGTCGCTAACTTATGCTAGTCAAGCACTGACTGGTAAACACGTCTGAAACATGACCAACACGTCTGAAACATGACCTTCTTTCAGCCATACTCATTTTCTTTCCCCAGTGGCCTCACATGATTGAAAAAAAAAAGTGTTGGCCGTGGAGCCCAAGCCGGCTCACCTCTGCTAAGACGCCTCACCATGCAGCTCTTCGGAGAGGAAGGGCTTTTTTCTAAGAAACTCTCCAAGGACTCCACTCAACAGCAAGTCCAAATTCCCCTTGGGGCTCCCCCAGAGTACGATAGCAAAAGAAAACCCCAAAGGAGAAGTCGTTAGAGGACAGGCAGCTCCAGCCCAACGTGGTGCAAACTGCTTATGCCAGGTGACAGGGGACAGAGACAAGAAGACCTTTCTCTTCGCTTGGCAACGAGTCCGGCTTGGCTTCAGAAACACCTGCCCCGTGCGTGCGGCTCCAGGGTACTCAGACGCACCTCAGGTTGGTTACAGACAGTGTGTTAGGCAACATTAAAATACACACAACATTACATACATATAACATGCAAAAATACATACATTAAAGTGAACTTTTTAATTATGTTATTATACACTGGGCCTACAAAGTGCCATACTTTTATTGCACCGTCATGTGGATTTTAAATTTTAATTAGCAAAAATTAATTAAATGAGAGTGCATGTCTTTTTAAGTTAAAAAATGCATGAAGTAATCCACATATTCAACCAATTTATACCTTTAAAGACTTTTCTTGCAACTGATCACAGTTGTTCCAAAATCAACCGTGAAAACATCTCAATAGGTTTCTAGTGACAATTCAGTCTTAGACACACCAAGCACGGCCACAGGCTGGGCCGTGCAGTAGAAGCTGGGGTATGAGGACAATGTATACAGGCCTCCTTATGGAGATGCTTATGGTCACGTGGCAAAGATTGACGACAGGAACACCAATCACAGCACAGAGTGGAATGCTAGAGGTAGACACGAGATGGGTAAGAATACAGAGGAGGCTACCACTATGTTCTACCACCCAGCCCAGGCATTGGGAGAGGTAAGCAAAGAAGGCTGCCGAAGGAGGAGGTTCCTCGCAAGGTCTGAAAAAGCAAGTGGCAGGTTGAACAAAGGTATCGCTGCTTTGGCAGAGGGGGCTGTACAGTAGAAGCCAGCTCAGGTGAGGGCCGCTGTCTCTGGCTCAGCTCTACCGACCCCACTGTTCTGGTCCCGTCTGTTGAGTCTCCCTTGAGTGTACCCTACCAGCCATGGTAGACAGAGAAGTGAAATCCCCTTTCATAAGCTTTCTATTTATCCATTGCAGCCAAGCAGTTAATTAATTTTGGGAGATTCCCAGAGTGATTCTAGCACTTCCATCCAAACTTCAATTAATGAAAAGCTTTACTGAGGCTGTTCTCCAGAGTGCTCAGATTGATTCTTTCTTGTCTTAACATTGAATAGGCTGCCTTTGAGCTCTGTGGCGGAGGGGCTGCTCAGTTGTTTGCCGGTTTCCATTTTCTGCAGCTCGGCTGTAACCAGGGATTTTGACCACCAGCTGGGCTTTCAACACCACTTCTGCTCAAGAGCCTGGCCGTGAAAGCTGTTCTTGGCGCAAAGAGGCCTCGTCCCGCTCTGCTCCATGGCCATTTCCTCCGACAGCATGTCAGCAGTCACGCTGTTCGCCCCCTCGATTCACACACAGAGGACACTGCAGTCTAGCTGAAATGCCTGCAGTGGAGTCAATGACAAGATTCTTGGGGGAGGTCTGCCCACTAAAACCTCACGAGCAAACCTGCCACAGGTCAATGTCAAGGAGGAGATGGAAGAGCATCTCAGTTCAGGGAAGAGCAAGCAGGGGGCCCTGAGGATCCCTTTTATTTCTATTTTATTTTTTAAAATATTTTTTAAATTTTAATTTTTAGAGAGAGGGTAAGGGAGGAAAAAAGAGGGAGAGAAACATCAATCAGTTGCCTCTCCCACGCCCCCAACTAGGGACCAAACCTGCAACCCAGGACTGTGCAGTGAACCTAACAGGCAACCTTTCACTTCACAGGCCAGTGCTGAGCCCACTGAACCACTCCAGCCAAATCCCTGAGGATCCCTTTGAGAGAGGGGACTCTCCAAGTATCACACTTCCCCAAACCACACCAGATGTTTTTTTTTTCAGAAGACTTGCATGAGGGATACGACAGCTAGTCACATCAAAACTTAAGGAGAATGACTAAGAAATGCTTGGCATGGGCAGAAGGCACCTTTAGACTGAGTGTATCTGCTGAGGCATGTGGCATCACAGTGTCGGGAGGCTCTCAGAAGTTCAAGTCTAAGCCCCTGATATCCTGCTGGTAAAGGATCTTTGTACTGGAGCCAGCTTGCAAACACTCGGTCTGAAACACCACTGCAGGCGAGCAGCAAGAAGAAATCCGTGCTGAGGGACGAGAAAGTGGCGGAGGAAGAGCGCCAGGGGAAGAGAAGTGGAGGACTGAAGGAGTCTGGGGAGGACCTGGGGCAGCACAGGTGCTGAGGAAGCTTGCCGAGCTGGACAAAAGCCACAGTGGGACCTCTGGGCTGCTTCGAAGGTTATTATCAATAGACTGGACATAGTGTTTGATTTTCAATAGTTTTTACTTTGCTAGTCATTTTGCCTAATGAAAGGAGAAAGAATTATGCCATGTGAAAAAGATACATTTCATTTAAATTTTTTTCCACATTAAAAATGACAAAATACTGCTGAGAGAAACTAAAGACTTAAACAGTGGAGGCATATGTCAAGTGTCAATATTGTAATATGTCAGTTCTGTCCCCAAGTGATATAGGGGTTTAAGGACACCCCAGTCGAATGCCAGTGTGTGTGTGTGAGTGTGTGGTGTGTGTGAGTGTGTGTGTGTGAGAGAGAGAGTACCAGCAACCTGATTCTAAACTTCATGTGGCCATGGGAAAAAGTCTAGAGTATTCAGGATAATCTTGGAGGATAACATCAGAGGATTTATACAAGCAGATATCGAGATTTATTATAAAGCTACAAGTAGGCAAGACAGTGTGATATCAGTACAAAGATATTGAAATAGATCCATGGAACAGAGCTGAGAGCCCCAAAAAGACCTTCCTGTACAATTACTTTATGACAAAGACGCTCCTGCAATTCAGGGGTGGAAAGAATGGTCCTTCCAGTAACCAGTCCTGGACCAACTGTGTATCTATATGGGAAAAACGAGCTTTGGCCCTTACCTAACTCTACACACAAAAATTAATTCGACACAGATTATAGGTCTTAGTGTGAGGAGAGGCATGAAGCTCCTGGAAGAAAACATAAGAGAACATTTTCATGACTTTAGGGGCAATCAAAGATTTCTTGGGCAGGGCGTAAAAGGCACTCCTCATTAAAATTGGTTTGATCAATTGGACTACATTAAAATTCAGAACATTTTCTGGCCAAAAGATACAATTAAGAGAGCGAAGAGGCAACCCACAGAATAACAGGTGGTCACAATACGTAAACCTAACATGGTGTTAGTGTCCAGACTGTAGAGGGCTTCTACAAATAGAAAGGATAATCCAATATTTCACGTGAGCAACATACTTAAACAGGCACTGCCGAAGAGGATATCCAGCAAGCCTCTAAAAGTTACTTAACGTCAGTACTGCGTCAGGAAATGGCAATTAAAATCACAACGAAATGTTATTATACACCCACCAGAATGACTAAAATTAAAAGGCCAACATGACAAAGTGTTGACAAGGACATTGAGCAATGCATACGCTCATACTTCACTGGTGGGAAACTATTAGGCAATCTCTGTTACCGCTAATCTGTGCTTTTCTTAAAACCCACCAACCCTACTGCTGGTATATAGTCAAAAGAAACCCACTGCTGAGTACAGATCAGTTCAATAGTGAAAGTCAACTTAGTTTCAAAGGAACATGAGCCTCTGGCCAGAGTCCCACAGTTGTTGCACTGGGGTTGGGACTATGCGGTGGGAAAGAAGGACGTCTTCCAGGCATCCTCCAGCCTTTCTAGAACCCGAGCTCCCTGCGAGAGACAAGGCTGTGGCTGGCAGCACGGGGTGGGGCGGGGGGGCAACCACTCCTAGGGAGTCGGTGGTGGGGGGAGTCCCTTAGCTTGGAGTAACACAAGCATTTGAGCTGTAAACATAAGGAAACAAATGGCAGGAAAAGGAAAGTCAAGGTCAACATGAATGAATGTGGAAGGTGTTATGTGAAATAAGACAAAGATGAATGCCATATGATTTTACTTACATGTGGAATCAAATAAATAAATACATAAATACATAAATAAACCAAACAGAAGCAAACTCATAGATACAGAGAACAAGTGGATGGTTGGCAGAGGGGAGGAGGATTGGGAGGATGGGTAAAAAAGGAGAAGGGATTAAGAAGTATAAATTGGCAGTTATAAAATAGTCGTGGGGATGTAAAGTACAGCCTAGGGAATATAGTCAATAATACTGCGATAACTATGGATGGGGCCAGGTGGGTACTAGACGTTTCAGGGGGACCCCTTAGTAAGTTATACAAATGTCTAATCACTATGCTGTACACCAGAAACTAGTGTAGTATTGTATATCAGCTGTAATTGAAAATTGTTTATAAGAAAGAAAGAAAGAAAGAAAGAAAGAAAGAAAGAAAGAAAGAAAGAAAAAGAAAGAAAGAAAGGAAGGAAGAAAGAAGGAAAGGAAGGAAGAAGGAAAGGAAGGAAGAAGGAAAAAAAGATCAAGGCATTGAATTCTGTGGGTCCACAGGAGAAAAGGTTTGCTGCTCTTTGCAAAAAAGCATGCCTCCCAGGTTGCCCGGAGATAATCATGGCATATGTGACAGCTCAGATAAAGTTCCCAAGAGAGGAAAGAGGAAGGGGATCCAGTCCAGAGTCAAGACAAGGTCTCCCTGGTAACCACTGGCTGAAGTGCTCAAAACACCCTGAGGGGCGGGTGGGATTGGAAGTCATCATTACCATCTCCATCATCATCATCACCAATAGCTAATTGTGCTAAGTGCTTTACACACACACTTCTCATTTAATCTGCAATAGTCCTACACATATGAAGTAGGGCTATTATTATCTGTCTTTTACATACAAGGAAACTGAGGCTTGGAGGAGTGATACAACTTGCTCAAGGTCTACACAGCTAGCTAACACCAGAACACCCCCTGGTTATACCTGTCTGCTCTCTCACCACAGCCCACTCGCGGGACTTGGTCCAGCCCGGTGGAGGTGTGGATGCTGGGTCTGTTGCCAGGCCAGGACCCTGGGACTGAGGCAGGAAGGTGTGAATGAAAAAGGGGCTGCACACTAACCTGGATAAGCATGGAGGTGCCGCACGACAGGCCTCACAGACTCGGCGATGGAAAAAAACCACACAGGATGTTCTGAACAGAAGAATTCCTGACTAAGTGGATCATCGTGGATAGTCACGTCCTGGCCTGTAGTTGCCTCGATAAAAGGTCAATCTTTATCTTCAGCGAGTCCTGCCTATGATCTTTGTGCATCTCAAATAACATACCTTTGAAATGTCAGAGTAATTTTGTTTTGCAGACTCCTTGAAGGCACAACCGTGGGCACCGGAGCACAAGACCACAGAACTCCTCATTGTTGCCTTGTTTCCCGAATACCATCTCTCTGTGCGGTAAAGGTTGGCTCGCGCCTACCCTGTAGCCACCAGTGTAGAGGAAATACGTGTTTCTCCATTTTGCTTTTTACCCAGTCCCAGAGATTTCCAGCTTTGCTTCCTCCCCGCTCCTTAATCTATGATCAAGGGATTTCATGTAACCTTCCTTACGTTTTCTCCTTTGATTCTTAGTGCATGAAAAGAACTGCAGAACTGTTGTTCTCTGGAGCATTTTCTCAGTCTGTTGAGATCTTGCTTCCAGGCACACCTTCAAAATGCGGGCTCAGATAAACTCCTAGAAAACTTCTCTGTAGGTTTGGGCATTCTATCATCAACGATGGTGGCGGGTGCTGAGGGCGAGGGCAAGCTCATGCCTGGTACTGCAGGTGTCTGCAGCCTGGCCCGGCAAGGTCGCCTGGCGAGTTAGGGGCAGAGCAGCATTGGAACATCCCTAAATGTATATTTGCAGACTTCTAGGGGCTTATGGACTACCATATGGATCACTTTCAACAGCCCACTGGCATTAGAGATTTTACACCAGAACTCATTGGTGTCTAAGGTCCCATTAGGTTTACCCAGACAACATGGTTGCTGCCCCAGGAGCTGGGCAGTGAGGGGTCTCAGGCCTCCCTGGGACCCCTCTTCCCTTGAGCTTCTCAGCAGGGGCAGGGTCTTCCTGTGGTGACATGTCCATCACATGGGCACTGCCCTCATGCCCATGTACAATTTCCACAGCACTCAGACTGGAACAAAAACTCCCATCTAATTCCACACAAGGAAGTAAAACAAGCCAAATTCACATCGCTGTATGGGCCTAAGTCGACCTAACCTTGTCTTACCTCCAAGCTTAGGAGTCTTACTGGTGGTAATGAAAGCAATTTTATCTCCTCCAAGGAACTGCCTTTCCCAATTTCACACCTCTCTAGGAAAAGGCACTTCTTCCTATGCTTATGCAGGTTTCTGTGCTCAGGGTTAGCATACTTAGCTTTCACTGCCCTCCCAGCAGAAGGGTTATGGAACCAGAGGCTTGGTTAGAGATGAGAGAGAACCAGCCCTTCACCCCACGAGGTGTGAACACTTCCCCGAATTTGTGGTCCCGCCAGTCTGTGTGCTCCATTGTTGGAAAGGGGAGAAAAGCACTCTCTTGAGAAACCCAGTGGTGACTCCATAAAAGCCTTGGCCAGACCCTGTAACCATGGCTGCCTATTCCGTTAGTTTCAATACAACCATCTTCACGCTCCTGTGCGACTGTGTGCCGGTGTGCATATGTGTGCGTGTACACACTCAGATGCAGACTTTCTAAGTCAGACCTCATAAGATGAGGTCTTTTCAAGATCTTTCCAAGATCTTTTTCCAATGGCCTAGCTACTTGAGGTACTTGAAAGAATAGTTACAATGATCTAAGTAGTGTTTTGGGTGCTATTAACTTTGACCATCTCTAATGCAGTCAGAAAGACTTTGGTAGGCTTTCCCTGTCAGGCTCTAGGCACTCCATATATTTAATGAGAAATAGCAAGTCAGCTCCTTGGGGCATCCTGGTTCTGCAGCATGAATGGACAAACGCACCCCAAGGATGAGTGTGACAAGCTGTGTCTGCCCCTGGTGCTTGGGGTAACAGCCTCAGAGCCAGGGAGGTGACAGCATGACAAGAAAGCCAGTTCATGGGCAGGAAGGGAAAGGTTCCACGCAGGTGTCTTCATGTAGTGCTCCAGACTGCAGGAAAGAGAGACCAGGTGTACTTCTGCCTTGCAAACTTGGGAAGTGGAACTCTCCAGCTAAAGCCAGAAAGGTGGCAGGACAGAAGCCACCGTGGAAGGAGACGGTTGTGTAGGAGAACAGCGTGGCCACTTTGTAACTGTTGGCAGGGAACACCTGTCGAGCATCGTGTCTCCATCATTAGTTTAAATCCTGGTGATGGTAAGTGGAGGGAAATGCCGCAGTTTGGGGAGTGGGTATGGGAGTAGAGGCTCTGAGCTCAAAAAGAAGAAAATCCCTATTTTTACCGTGTTTTCACCCAAATTAAGTGACCAGATAGTCTACATGCTAATAAATAGCCTGCGCTATAGTTTCAATTTTTAAATAGATTCTCAGTCTATAGCAAGTGCCTTTGGGGAGGTTGTAAATCAAGAACAGCTGGATGTGGAATAAGTGCTCACCCAATAGTCAATATTTTCCTTTTTTTTTTTTTGGTCATCATAAAACTAAAACACAAGAAAATCGATAATGAGAAAAATTGAAATCCTGTCATCAGTTCCTTAGCTTTCTCATCTCTGCCTCCTGGTCAGGAGATGGCATGGGGGTCTCCAGTCACTGGTAGGGTATGCTGGACGGGTGCCAGGGGCACCAAACCAAGGCATCTGGTGGACATCATGGGCAGGAGAGTGTCTGCCATCAGAGCTGAGTCAGAGCTCTGCCCAGGCCTGCCTCCCCCCACGCCACGCCGGGCCCCAGACAGTAGCGGAACGCTGCAGCGCTGCTGAACCGCTTGAAGAAAGGCTTCATTGTAGAATGGGTTTTGATCCCAAATTCAAATTGGGCAACTCCCTCCTCTTTCCTCACTCCCTTGCATTCTTCTGTCTCTGCCTCATTCATGTTTTAAATCATACTCAGCGGCTGCACTGAATGAAAGGGCTGTCTCATTCTCCAAGCCCTCCTTGATAGTCTTCCAAAAGAGGGGCAGTGCGATGAAGTGGTTACAGCACAGACGGTGAAGTCAGGAGTCAGAATTTAAATCCAAGTTTTGCTGTGCAAACTTGGGCTAATCTCCCAACCTCTTTAAGCCTTTGCTTCCTTATCAGCAACCCGGGCCTAACCATTGTGAGCTACTGTGAACAGAGCTTAGCACCTTTGACACATAATGGGTTTCCACAAACGGTAGTTATTAAATCAAATACCAAGAAAAACGACGGAAGGTCCCTTGATATCCCCAAACAGCTCAGCTTTGAGCTTAGGCAGTGTTTTTCTGCACATTAGAATCATCTGGGGAACTTTCAAAGGCCCTGCTGGCCAGGCCTCACTCCGGCCTCCTAACATCAGCATCTCGGAGGGCGGGACCCAGGTATCAGCCGCATGCAAAGTTGATCAGGGGATCCAGGGTGTGAAAATGCAGCTGAGTGACGCACTCACCCAAGGCAGGTTCATTGTAGCAGAAATACTCAGAGAGAAGCCCCCTTACCTCCAGGAATGCCCCAGAGGGTAACTGCATCAGACAGTCCAGAGACAAGGTGCCCAAAGCCAGGTAGGTGGGAGCCAACGAAAGCCTTTCCAGCCACAAAGGGGACCCAGCCCTTTCGGGAGGCCTGCAGCTCTGCATCCCGCCCTGATGATCTGTGGACAAGAGGAAGCAGCTGAGCTTCCTTCTGCCCTGGCAGGGACCGGGCTTTGCTTGCTCTTTCTGAGAAGCCATCGCTATCTGTTTCTAGCAAAGGATCTGCAGGCCCTACCTCACTCACCTTGGGACGCCTCCCTGCGCCAAGCCAGTATTTCTATTTTCAGACCATCAGGCTGCGTTCATAACTAACCTCTGGATCAGACTGAGCAGGTCCCAGTGCTGTTTACCTTTCCACTCAGGAAACAGACAGGGAGGTCAACAGGCCCAGTATCCGCTGGTTCCCGAGGGCCAAGCACACTGATGACACATGTTGAAAAGAAAAAACAAAGCAGGCTGCACTCGGGGTGCCCCAGGGTGGGATTTTCCAGAGGCGGCCAGCACCCTGCCCTCCCCTGCTTTTCTGACAGTGGGGATTTCGCTCCTGCCCGTGAATCCACGGGGAATTTTGGACTGTGGAATGTGGGTGGATCTTCCTCAAGGCCCTGTAGCAGAGAGGAGGGTGGGGAAAATGAGTAGAAGAGTAGAAAAAGAGAACAGGGACTAAAAAGTGTAAAGTAGGGCCCTTCGGCCTTTGGAATGAATCTGTGGAAGAAAACCATGGAGAACGAATAATTTAAAAGAAGGAAATAAGGTGGAACGGAAACATCCAAACACAAGTGAGGAAAAACGTTAAAAAACTTTTTTGGGGTCATGGAGTATTATTAGAACAATGGTAATATTTTTCTATTTAAAAATTACTTAATGAATATAGGGTTTGTTTTTTTACAACAAAATAAATATTTTTAATTTTAAAAAGGATGATGGGACTCCGGGGCTTCTCTATATCTTTCTTAAGTAACTAACTCTTAAAGCCTCTTAACTAGACTCCCAGCCTTCAGGTCGGTGCCCTCCCCTTCTCCCACCACTTGCCACCACAGTGACCTGGCTGGCCCAGAAATCTGACCATTTGACTCACAGATTTAAACCCTGAATGCCTGCTCACCACCAAAAGGTCAGGTTCAAGCTCCGTAACATCACATGCAAAAGCTGCCAAAATCCAGTCTGTTTGGCCTCTCCAATCTCATCTCTACTGCTCCTAACTCAAGTTTTATACGCATACATCCTGGAACCACTTGCGGCTCACTTTGCACACACAAATCCTCTTCCCTCCTGCCACTCACTGTCCCCAGTGCCCCCCACCCCAAAGCCCCAGCTGCTCAGCCTTTTAGGACCAGCTCATCGTCTCCTGAGGAGACCGCAGCTTCTCAGGGCCGGGGGATTGTTGCCCAAGCCAAAATATTGGCCGTGCTACCAAGCCATTCTGTTTTTTCCAAAGGGAAATTTAAAAAATCTCAGTTTTAATGAGAAGTCCACCAACTTTTATGTGGCACTTCCCAGCATTTTCACATTGCCTCCGTTTTGTGCAAACACTGAATGGAGTCAAACAAAGCACAGCTGGACTCTGAATTCAGACCGTGAGCAGCGTTTTGCAAATTTGGTCAAGGCGCTTCACACTGAGTCACCCAGAGTTGCTTTTTAATAGTTCACCTCATCATCACAAGTTCTTATGTCTCCAGGAGTGAAGCCTGTGGACTCTTCGTAAAAATGGAAACAATAGATAGCTCGAAACAGCAGAAGCTAGATTTAGTTCACATTTTCAGAATAAAATAGATACATTTTGAAGCCTAATACTTTGATATTTAGAAACATACTGAACACAGTGATATGTCCGATTGCTATAAAATATTAAAGAATGTCTCCAACCCACCGCGAGTCGGAGTAACTGTGTGTGAGAAGGGATAGTGTCTCAGTTCCATGTTCCTCACCTCCCCCTCAACCTGGCGTTAGGGGAAATGGGGTCACCTGTCTCTCTCTTGCGTCCCATAATTTCCTCGGGGTACCTCTGCCACTACATCCACCATACTCTTCTATATTTATCCGTTTAAGTGTTTGTCTCCCTCGAAAGACTATTCACTCTCTGCAGGGACGAATAAAATGCCTCCAGTATGAGGCTGTTAGGAGATTTAATGGTCTACTATAGTAAAGTATCGGGCATATAGTAAGAGAGGTACAAATACTTATTTAAAAATTATTTTCGGTAGCCTAAAATAGTGTCTATTTTGTAGTAGCGGTTAACTATTGAATGAATAAAAAAGCAAATGAATGAAGTACACTGGAGTTAAAATTCTAAGCTACTGTGACACATACGCCCCTGGTAACAGCCACAAACCAGGCTGGAATCCTCCGTTGGTGCACTGCTCCGGGATTCCCAAACAGGAATCAAATCTCATCAGAGTAAACCTGGTGACCCTGAGCAAACCTGGTGACCCTGTGATTGCTCTGGTAAGGAGGCCACCAGCTGGAGCTTGGAGATGCTTTATTATGTGGAGTTTGTATTGTTGTCGTTATTACACTTACATGTATTGTAATTGGATTTAACTAAGAGCTCTTCTGAAGCATGCATAAACTCACAAAACCCATGAGAATTTAAAGAAACTGTGTGGAACAACAGCCTTGTGTCTGTATTTTTCTGTCAAAGGAACTACAGTGCATGCAGCCACTTCCAAGACGCCCCAAGGGACTGGCACCTCTGGCTTCTGACCTGGCATGACACTAGGAAGACAGTTTCTGGTTCTGAACACTGCCCTTCCAAGTGCTTTCTGAGTCTTTGTCAGACTCGCCTATTCCTTGTGCCTGAACTCAGCTTCTAAGGGAAGAGAGAGGAGGCATTTTATAATATGAGTTTTGACTCCCAAAAGTCCTATTGTGTGGCAAATTAAGTTAAATTAACTAAAAGTAATTTATGAAATTTAGAAAAAGCAACATCACATACAATTACATTGTGAATGGAATCCCAGGATGCTTTCCATAGAATTTAAAACAGCCTGGCAGGGCAAGCTTCTGTCTAACTGCTCAGCGGTGACTCGACACCTAGCTGGCTGAATGGGATCTGTGAGTTCCCCAAACGTGCCATTCTGCGTGCCTTGCTGTGTTTGCGGTAGGGGTGGCACAGGGACTGAGGCACAGCACCCCCCCACCCCCACCCGGGGACTTCTTGGAGGGAGCGGACCCTCACAGCATCCTGCACCAGGCCCCCTCAGGGACACCCTGGAGAACACAAAGGGGCCCCTGTCATCTGTAGTTAGAAGGGGCCTTCGTGAGAGTTGTGCAGCTAATCCCTTCTTGGGTTTGCCTGGACCATTTCAGAATAACCTGCAAAACCTTTCCCTAAAAAACAAAGCAAACCCCAGAGCCGCACCTCATCGTCTCTCACTGAGATGTCTTTCCAGACTGGAGTTAGTGGCCACTGGCCATGTCAAAGCAAAAGGACTTAAAAGCGGGCCTTGGCGTTTCCCTGTTCACACAGTGTCTGGTCTTGTTCTGTCCCTGCTTAGTTATTGGCTGTGATGATACATTGTGGCAGCGAGCTCTCCTGGGTTACTATTCACTGGGAAGTGGAAAGGGCTCTTTGTTTCATCGGTTAGATGCATGTGGGAAGCATTAGACCCCTGTTAAGAGAAAAGCTAGTTATAAGCTGGTAAATAGCAGCTAAAAGGAGCCATTCATTGCTCTGCTGGGGATATGGATGGGAAGGAGGGTCACAAGTCCTGGATCCTGCGCCCCCATACCAGCCATCTCCATCATGCCACAGCTTCATCTATGAGAAGAGAATAAAGTGTCTTTAAAAAGCATTTGAAATGTCACCTGTTAGGCTGGGGTGACGCAGAGGAGCCCCTTCCTCTCTGAGGGTACAGCGTAGTACCCCAGCAGTCAGACCAGCATGGGCCACCCTGCGGGGGGGGCACCAAAGAGCAGGGACCCTGCGTTCTATCAAATGCTTGCTGCCTTACTCCTCCCGGAGGAGCCGTGCTCTACTCCCAGTCACTTTGTTTGCCAGGTCTCTGCACAGTCTTTTGAACTAAGGGTTTCAATGTTCCATCAGAAAATTAATGCATTCGTTGGGCACCAAGGACATTAGGACAATGATTCTCAAAGTGTAGTCCAGGAACCCCTGGGGGTACCAGACTCCCACAGGGGTTCCACAAGGCCAACATTCAAATATGGGAGCAAGAAAGGTCAATGGATCGGCCCGGGCTGGTGTAGCTCAGTAGATTGAGCGCGGGCTGCAAACCAAAGCATCACAGGTTCGATTCCCAGTCAGGGCACATGCCTGGGTTGCAGGCCATGGCCCCCAGCAACCGCACATTGATGTTTCTCGCTCTCTCTCTTTCTCCCTCCCTTCCCTTTCTAAAAATAAATAAATAAATAAATAAATAAAATCTTAAAAAATTATTAATAAAAAAAGAAAGAAAGGTTAATGGATCTTAATGCCACAGAGGATGGAAAGTTCTCTGATACAGTTTCAGATTCGACATTGCAACTAATCTTCTTAAAAACTGTCATTTGTCAAACTTCTGTGTAGTGTCAAAAATCTACACTTATTTGAAAAGGCTAGTAAAATATCTACCTCTTTTCCAACTACATATCAGAGTGGGGCTGGATTGTCTTCATATTCTTCAACCAAAGTGACATTTTTTTGCAAGGAAAAGAATACAGAAGCATGTGCGAGAGTCTAGTTATCTTCCTTTTACTAAGTCAGACATTACAGAGATCTGGAAAATGGAAAACAAAGCCACCCTGCTCACTAATTTTCCTTTGTTTTAAAATGTATTTTTCATGGTAATATGCTCTTTGTGTTCATGTGTATTAGGTACATTATTATTTTCAAATGAAGTAAACATGGCTAATGCTTCTGTTTTTATTTTTACTACTGTAAATATATCAATAGGTACAGCCAACATGAGCAAGTATTTGTTGTCATCAAAAATTTTTAAAGTTAAGCTTCTTATATTGAGACAAGTGTAGATTCAGAATCAGTTGTAAGAAATAATGCAGACAGATGATCAGGTGCCTTTTATGCAGTCTCCTGAGTAACGACAGTAACATCTTACAAAACTATAGTGCAACATCACAACCAGGATATTGACATTGACACGGTGGGGATACAGGGCATTTCCACCACAAGGGTCCCCTGTTACCCTGTGATACCCACACTTACCGCCCACCCACCTCCACGCCTTTCTTCACTGCTGGCACCCACTGCTCTGGCCTCTCTTTCTATAATTGTATCATTTCAAGGATGTTACATAAATGGAATTATACAGTATGTAACCTTTGAAATTGGCCTTTTAGAGTCAGCTTAATTCTCTGGAGATTAACCCAGATCTTTGAATGTATCAGTAGTTGATTGCTTTTATTGCCATGGAGTATCCCTTTGTATGAACCTACCCATAATTTGTTTAGTCATTCACTCACTGAAGGACACCTGGTCATTTTCAGGCTTTGGCTATTACAAACAAAGCTACCGCCCACAAGGAGATACTGGTTTTTGTGTGCACGTAAGTCTTTGTTTCTCCAGGATAAATGCACAAAAGTATAATTGCTGGATCATATGTTAGTTGCCTGTTTCATTTTTAAAGAAACTGTCAAACTCTTGCAGAGTGGCCATTTCAAACACTGCACTAGCCACTTAGTCAGGGCGTACAACTTTTTTAGATATTGTTAAATTCTATTTGATAATATTTTGAAGGACTTTTGCATATATATTCATGAGGAATGAATATATTATATATATTGCTTCACTGATTTTCTTTGTTTGAAAACAGATGTTTCTCTAATTCAATTTCATTAATTTTTGTTGTTATTTTTCCTTCGGCTTTCTTTGCATTTAAGTTCTTGAAGTGGGAGCTCAGATTATTGCTTTGAGACTTTTCTTCTTTTTTCATGTATGCATTTAGTTCCATAAATTTCCCTTTCAGCACTGCTATATCTGTGTCCCACACATTTTTTAAACCACCCTAACAATTTCTGTCTTTTCATCCTCATGTGGTCCCACTGACACCACGGTGAGGGTGGCCTCGTTCCCTCCGGGGAAGGAGGTGCAAGTTCCGGCTCTCCACAACACTGCCTCTGACACCGCCCACGAGGCAGGAGGGGTGCTCCCCGTCACTGCCAGATGGGAAACAGCCAGGTGGCCCGCATGGTCTCCACAGATGCTGTGGGGTCTGCGTGGGGTCCGGAGGGGCTCATAGGTGGCAGGGATGAAAATCCTGGCTCCCTGCTTGGCCTTCTTTGACACCGCCCTGTGGGAGCACTGGGGTGCCTCACTACAGCCCTGTGGGGGTAGAAGCTGAGGTCCCTGCTTGGCCTTTTCCAGGGGGTTTCAGTGGGGCCATGGGTTTGACCCAGAGTAGAGTGATTACTGCCTAAAACCCTTCTGTCTTGCTAAACTGCTGATTTCCTGACCCTTGAGCTGGAGAGGGGACACTTTTGATGGAGGGGTTTTTTTTGGTCTGTATCATTGATATTTCAGTATCAGTGCTTCTTCAGCCCCAAGTCCGGGACACTGTGAGACAAGAAGTGAACCCGCGGAACTCCCCCAAGTATCATTCCTTGAGTCCCACGGTCCTGAACCATTCTGCCATCTTCTCTCTACATTTCGGCGCTTTCTTATGTTTGTTGTACATGGAATGTTCAGGGTTTTTAGCTGCATTTATTAGCTCAAGACTGTGGGAAAGTTTGTATATCACCTTGCAGAGCAGAAGTCTCCACTGTAATTTACCAGTGTGAAGCGTCCTGGGTTGGAGAACCCAGGTCTGGAAGATACAAAACGTGTCAGCCAGATCCTCGCTCTCAGGCTTATAATCGGGCTGTGAAGGTGACACATTAGAAGATTTTCCTATTTAGCTCTTTATGTTAAACTAAATATTTCAAATAAAATAAGCTAATAATAATTATAAGTGGTAAAAAAGAAATTCCTTTACTGTTTTTATTATAATTGTAGAAGCTTGCTTCTCAGCACCCTGCCCAGCATAGCACGCAGTGCCACACCACCCTGCACCCATGGGGACAGCGACGGTGACGACTGGGGTGTGCAGTCCATGACAGTTCGCAGAGCATGCTTGTGGACACTAGGACGTCTGACCCTCACAGCAGCCATGCAGGGTTGGTAGAACTAGTATTAGCATCCCCAGGGCTGAGAGCTGGCCGGCGCACAGTGGCATGGTTGCACTGGCTGCTGCCATAACAAAATGCTTCTGTAAAAGCTGCTACCCTGAACCCCAAGCCACCCTTTGCCCCCAACCCCTCCACATCCTAATGATCCCACAGCTAAGAGGTGAACACTGGGCCGAGACAGGATGCGCTAGTGTTGGATCAGGGCCTGAGCCGTTCCAGTGTGTCGAATGCTGTGACTACCACCCCTCAGTCTTCCTCAGGAGACACTGAGGCTCCCAGAACAAGAAACCTGCTCACAGTCTCCAATCAAAGGTTTCAGGAGCCAAAGACGCAGATCTCTCCTGAGCCAGTAAGTAGGCGCCGCAGTGTGGGCAGTGGGGCTGAGCTCCCCAAGGTCCCTCCCCCCCACACACACACTGCTTGTCTCTCTTGCCTCTGTCTGAGCCTGGCACCTGCTTTTCCCCTGAATGACCGAGATCACCCACCTGTGGATCCTTCTCCCGGGACCTCAGCCCCCATGGACCCCTCTCTAACGTCCCTGCTGCACGCCTGCTCGAGCCCGTCACTGCAGGGGCTGTTTTGAGGAGTGTGTGGCTCTGTAATGAATCCTGCAGGTACTGTTTCTATTGCTCCCCAAAGATCACATGCTTCTTGATAAGAAGGAGCATAATATAATCCCAAACCCTCTGGGACACAGTGTATGCACACAATGGGCTCTCCGGAGCCACACGAATTCTTCACCGGGTGGGCAGATTAGCAGAGGTGAGCACAGACGCCTGGCCCAGGCAGGACGAGGTGGTCACACAGCAGTCTCGAGCTCTCCTTTCTCCTGCTGGCTCTCCACCCACTGAAGGTCCCTTACACATGTGCACACATGAAACAAGATACACACAACTCCTAGTCTGCTGCTCTTGTGCTCTCGGACGTCAAAAGGAAGCTTTCCACTTGACAGTTACATGACCAGTGCATGCCTCCTCCTGTCTAGTCTCTGAGGGCACGCATATCTAACAACAATAAAAAGAATGACATAAACTTTGATGAGTGAGCTGGAAAGTGGAACTGAGTGGAGGACTCTGAGCAGCTGAGAACGCCTGGGCTGGCGAGTTGGTCGGGGAGTGACCAGGTCAGTGCACAGCGTTGCAGGCCTGGCCGTGTGGCCTCCTGTCCCTCGGGTGGCCCTCCGAGGATGATATGGCTGCTCGCAGAAAGCCTGTCGTGAAGTGCTCTGAGTCAGGGCGGCCGACGTGGCGGGGTGACCCTGGTGTAGAGGAGGCGGCCCCTAACTTTTGAGGCCCGTCAGGCCCAGAGAGCACTGGCCAGCAGTGACAGGGGGACAGGTGTGCGAGGGGACAGTGTGGGGTGGAGAACCCCCTGGGACCTGGCTCAGGATATCCAGACAGCTTCCCAGCTCCCTGCCCCTCGGGGCTGCTTCCTGCTGCCCCAGGGGTTGCTCCTCAAGGGGCTTTGAGGTGAGACATGTTCCCACCATGAACTCAGAACTCAGATGTGTCCTGTGAGTGGCTGGCTGCGCACAATGGCTGGCAGTTTGCTTCTTTCTTGAGAACGATGCTGTGAGAAGGTACAGAGGACAGTGAGAGGGTTAAAAATGACAAGGAAGAAAAAAGGGGGGAGAGACTGTGAGAGAAGGAAGGGGCGAGAGAAGCCTGGGCCCCCTGCCAGTGCTGGCAGTGCCACTCCAGCAGTCGGTCAGCACAGGAGTGGCCCCCAGCCCCGAGGAGGTGCCGCCGGGTGGGGTGGGGGTGGCAGACACCCACTGCGAGGACAAGACATGTTGTCGTGGGTCGGGAACCTCCTTGTTTGCTTTTCTAGGACCTCTGCAGGAAAACAACCTGAAGCACAGAACTCGCTGTCTGCTGGCTGCCGTCAGAGTGGAAAAGTTGAGGTGACTGAAGAACACAACATGTGTTCTCTGGCTGAGACAGTAGGGGTGGCTGACGGGCCATCATGGCCACCGAGGTGCCCCCTGAGCCCATGCCCCCCCGCATAAATCCTTCTTCTCTCTTCCCCAACAGGACTTTTGCAGACAAGGCCCCAACCCCAGGCAACATGGTGCAGCTGGTGTATCAGGAGGCAGGGCTTGGTCCCCTCCAATTCGCCCCCACGGACCTGGGCCTGACCCTGACCCTGACCCTGCCACCTCAGGGCTCCCACCTTTGCTCTTTTCACGTGGGCTGTACTGATGAGGATTTTCTTCTATGTGGCTGTGGTGGGAGGTAGCTAACGAGAAACCAAACCAAACCAAATCTCTTTACCTTTTTCCCTTTTGTAAACATTTCATCCCCTGAGGGTTGGGGAGCTCTACAGAGAACAGTTTTCCCAACTGTAATTACAGCTTCAAGAAAACTGCGGCCCTGAGTCTGAGTTTGCAAGGCCCAGGGAGTTGTTGATTCTATGTAGCCACACCCACTGTGCAGTTCTGCAGCGATCAGGACTGGTGTCCAGGGCACCCCCCACCCCCACCCCGACACACACACACGCACACACCAGGCCCACACCTCACTGCTCTGGGCAGGAGGCAGGACAGGGCCCTGACCTGGACAGTACTCTGGACCAGGGGCCCACTCCTCTACCCACCCAGCTGTGGGCGGCCCAGGTGGGAAACAATACCTTCTTTCATGGGAGGCAGGTGGTTCTGTTGCAACACAGAGGGAGAAGAGGCAGGCCTACCTGTGAGAGGCTGTTCTGAAAGTGGAAGGAAATACGTTTGCAGAGGGAAAGCCGACCAGGTGCCTGCCGTCGAGGTGCCTACCCCTCACACCACTCAGAGCTGGGAGCCAGCTGGTGCACCGAGGCAGGCCTGGACCGGTTGTTAAAATACCACGAGGCTTTGGTTCTGTGCAGTAAATAGCAGCTGTCCCCAGCCTCCTTGGCCTCTCATGGCGAGGTCCCTGGACTTTCCCACGGCCCAGGTACCAAGGATTCCTATCAGGGCCCCTCAGGAATGTGCTCATCTCATCGCCCACTGGTCAGTGCTGCCAGTTCTGATAGTAAAACCTCACCCACCCCCTGCCCTACCCCCACGCAAATCAGAATTAATTGCCTTCCTGAGAAGTCACGTAGCACATTGCTTACTCAACGCGTGTTCTCCACATTCTTTCGTGTTACTTCTACGCTGCGTGCTTGTTTAGATTCAGGTCTGTTCCCCACTTCCCAGGCCCCATGTACCTTCCATCCAGGGTCCCCCAGTGCCTAGTACAGACTAAGTGCCACATACATGTTGGCGATGTTAACTTGAATCAGGGTTGGCTCCGAAGTGGGGAGACAGGATGAGACAGAAGTCACCTGGAGACTCAGGACGTGTCCGTGTGTGCATGTGCGGGTCGGGCCGAGGGGGCATTTCTGCCGCCCCTGTTGATCTGAACATGGACAATGAAGGCAGGTTCAGGTGGAGGCAGGGAAGCCACGCGGCAGGGCAGCCTGGCATAGGAGCAGCCAGACTGGACCGGTGACAGGCCTCTCCCTGGACTCAACTCTCCCATCAGGCTTTTTGGCTCTGCTCAAAACGGAGGGTGCCTATTGGCTGTATCAGCTTCTGTTCACTCCTGAGACTCTGAAGGAAAGGGCTTCTAGGCTCTCAGCCAGAGAAAACCTCAAGAAGTCCTATAATGCAGCCTTCTGCCCCCACAAACAAGCAGAACAATCTAGCGCTGGCCGCCCTTCCCAAAGCCTCCTGGCCTGGGATGCTGCCCGCGGAGACAGGCACGGAAATCCAGGGGGACGGCAGTCCTGCCCCGCTGGCCATGCCTGGGGGGGAGCGCACACAACAGGCTGGCTGTGGGCCAGCGGCAGAGCTAGGGCTGGTGGGGTGGGGACCTCACACAGTGCAGGGGACGCTCTGTTAGGGAAAGGCCCAAAACCACAAACACAAAGTGAGGTGCAGAGCCTTGGCAGAGCCCTCGCAGGAAGGGACCCGAGTTTTTTGCTACATTAGCATCATGACAGAGTCACCTCGGGCACAGCACCGTCATGAGCAGGATGGTGTGTATTCCTTTGCTGAGGCTGCCCTGACAAAGTGCCACAAACTCGGGGTTGGGGTGGGGGGGGGCATCAAGCAACAGAAGTTTGCCGTCTCAGAGTCCCAGAGTTCCAGAAGCTGGAATTCTGAAATCGAGGTTTTGGCAGGGCCATGCTCCCCAGAAACCTGTCGAGGAATCCTTCCCTGCCTCTTCCCAGCCTTGCGTGGTTTGCCACCTCTCTTTGGAATTCCTTGGCTGGCAGCTGTGCCACCCCAAATCTGTGCCTTGATCTTCTCACGGCACTTTCCCCGTGTGCCTCTGTCTTCACATGGCCTTCTAAGGACACCAGTTATGTTAGATGAGGGGCCCGCCCTAGTTCAGGATGACCTCATCTTACCTAATTGCATCCGTAATGACTTCATTTCCAAATAGGGTCACCGTCCGAGATATGGATGAGTGGAGCTTCAACACGTTTTTCTGGATGGGACGCAGTTCGTCCCATAACAGGTTGTGGGCTGGCGGTAGCGGTGGTGGTAGGAGCAGCTGGAGCTATTCTGCAGCCTTAGGGCTGGGTGGTCCCCAGCTGCGGTGCTCTGGCCTCCTCTGCCCCCTTCCCCAGACCACGTGGGGAAGGTGGCGTCTCCCCAGACACCCCGCAGGCCCAAGGCCCTGCAGCTTCACATCTCTCTTGGTGTCCTTACTCCCCGGACTCACAGCATTGTTTTGCTCGTCCCAGAGAAACCTGGTGAGTGTGGGCAGGGCATGCACCAGGAGCTCTGACACTGGTCCCTAGTCCCTGAAAGTTCACAGCCTGGGGAATCACAGTGGATGAAAATTGTCCCACAAAACACCACGCCAATATAGCATAGCCACAGGGCTACAAAGGCAACTCCCAGTGCATGCCAGGCTCAGTGAAAGGGGTGGGTGTTCAAGAGGTTAAAGCAGCAGGTGATTTGGGCTGGAATGTATCGTTGTTTATGGTTTTCTTTTCTCTAAGAGATTTCCCCTCTTAATTAGGTTTTGCTGAATCTCCAGAATGAATTTGTGTTTGCTGAGCACACAGCAAGGGGTAGGAGTTCTCGGTGGCAGGAAGAAGCCAGATCATCACAAGATGGGTTCTCCACATTCATTCAGTGACCTCAGGCCTGCCCAGCAAGGCCAACTCAGGCTGACTCGGTCACTTCAGCATTCTAGTTAACCAAATGCCAAAGAAGCCAGGCATTTTCAAAGTCATGATCCAATGAAATACACGCAACATTAAAATACTACTCGACGTGGCTCATCCATGCCAATTCAGTCACCCCTTGGAATCCAGCAGTGCCCCTGGGGACATCAATTTGAATGTGACTTATTCATGATACTGTGCAGTGCTTGTGAGCCGTGTGGGGACTGGCTGGCCCTGTATATAATGTAGAAGCTGCTTCCTGGTCACACAAATCAAGGGCAGAAGAGAGTCTGGTCATAAGAACCTGTGGTTGTTTGGATTCTAGATTAAGATACAATCTCATAATGGCCATTTGGATGCATTTGAATTTGAGGTTTCAGAACAGGTTCGCTGATTGACCAACTGTGGTTAGAGCATATTTGAACTTGCTGAGCCAGGAAAGGCTGGATCATGCTGACCCAGACCCCACCCACCCACAAGAGAAGGGCAACCCCTCTGTCCCTCTGAGGATGCCACTGAGACCCTTCTGTGGCTCTTTGGCTCGCCTTCAGACCACCCTGCTGTGAGCTCATGGGCTTTCACTGAAAGAATAAAAACTTCTGCCCCTTCTGTCTCTTGGTCATCTGAGCTTCAGTTCTGCCTTTCTGTGGGGTAACAGAGTCCCTCCTTTTCCTGCACTTGAGCCCATCAGCTCCTTGTTAGAAAACAAGGCTGCCCTTCAACAACCTCCTGGCTGCCCCATTCTCGGCTCCAGCCCCCAGGGGACCCACAAGACAGCAGGCCACAGATGTCTAAGCACAGGCCTGCTGCCTTCATAGGGTTAAACAGCTGTGCCTCATGGGAACCCCTTTTTGCAGCCCACACCATGCTGGGAGTGAATGAGTGCTTGGCTCTCTGGGGTGGCTGAAAGCTGCTTTGCTTCTGCTCTGTGTATGCCACCTCACTTTGGGGGCTTTTTGAACCCGTGTTTGGTGATCACTAGGGCACTGAAAACTGGAAACGTCCGTTCAATAATGAATGCGTGATCAGTTGGGACTGTATCTATTTTTGCTCTCATTGTTAACTAGGGGACTGGCATTGTACTCAGCTCAGAGGAGGCCCTACGCAAGACTATTTAGGTGAATGAACGGGTGAGTAGGTACATGAGTGACATAGCAAAGTGATGGTTGTGGAAATATGCACAGGAAGGACCCAAAGCAGCCAGGGGTGTCTCCATGAGGGAGAGGGACCTGGGCTGGGCAGCTGAAACTAAGTGGGGTATAATGAAGTAGCGAGAAGCCATAACTATTTCTGTCAGAGGTCTTCTCAGGAGGAAAGGAAATGGACAGTGGGGATCTTGGGGGCTCAGTCAATTAACAACCATCTTCCTGAGGGCACAACATTTCCCATGGGGCCAGGTGAGAGCCTGCCTAGGAAGTTTTAAGAATTTGAGGCCACACAGCGCAGGCCAGCATTAGAGGCCATGCGATGGGGGTTCAGGCAACGAGTGTGAACTCATGCTTTGGTCAGGCGGTGGGGCCCTGAGTAGGTGTGTTTTATGTTCCCAAAGTCAACATCCCCCTCCCAACTCAGGACCCTGGACTCTTAACCATGGGCACTGACGGGTTTTCCCCTTGAGCTTCTTGGATTTTTCCTGAGGAAGATTTTCAATAGCACCACCGACTCCCAGAGTGTCATCTCAGTTCCCAGGGAGACTCATCTAGTCCCCATACACTCATTGGGCACCCACTGTGTGCCAAGAATTCTAGTAACTGCGAAGAGCAGGGCAGGCGCAGTCCCTGCTGTCATGCAGCTTATATTCTCTGGCAAGGAAGATGGATAACAAAGCAAGTCATGAAGAAAAGCAATAAGGTAACTGCTGGTATGGACATCACAATAAGGAGCATCAACCAGGGTGATATGACAGAGCATGACAAGGTGGGGCTGTCAACTTTAGATATGGGGTTGATCAGAGAAGGTTACTCTGAAGAAGTGACATGTGAGCTGAAAGCTATAGGTAAGTCAGCTCATGCCAAAAGTCAGTAAAGAATGGGGAATAAAGTTTTGAAGTAGTATCTGTTAGAATCTGAGATTAATTGCTAATAACAAGAACCTACTAAAGTGGCTCAACAAAATTAGAGGTTGTTCCTCTCACAAACCTCTATGAAATGTACTTATAAAATAAGTACAGAGGTAGGAAGCCTCCAATAACAATAGTGCAACAGGAGCCTAGCTCTTTCTATATCCCTCTGTTCCACCATTTCAAGTGCCTAACTTCTAGCCTTAGGATCACATCATGCCTCAAGATAGCTGCGAGAGCTCCAGCCATCACATCTGTATTCCAGATGGGAAGAATAAAAAGGAAAAAGGACAATGGAGCACTGACCAGCTACCTGTCTCCCTTTGAGGGAACATTCCTGGAAATTCCATGCAGGAAATTTTTACTTGTAGATCTTTGGCCAGAACTCTGTTTCATAGTCACAAGGTGTCCGGGAGGCAGATGCTTTTAGCTGGGGACTGACTCTGCTACTAAGGTATTGGGTAGCTAAGGAGTCATCTCCACCTCCAGAGGCCAAAAGATACTCCAGATCCCAAGAGCATGAGTTTCTGTTGACAATATCAGTGGGATAGAACTTAGAATGGAACAACTTTCCCATGGGTGGCACTGATAATATAAATCAGAATTCAGAGGCTGGCTGCTTCCCACCTCCACCAGAGCCTACCTTCAACTTCCCTTTGACTTTACTCCCTTATATTCAAGTCATTTATTTAGACACATTCTTTTCTCTTACCTAAAAAATAAGAAATGAGGTTTTTTTGTTTGTTTGTTTGTTTTCCCCAAGTATTTGTAGTATATTTCTTAATGGCTACCCAGAGATATCAAGTCCTTATTCCTGGAATTTGCAAATGTTACCTTATTTGGAAAAAGAGGTTTTGCAAATGTGATTAAATTAAGGTTTGACATGGCATTGCCCTGGATTGTCTAAAATGGCCCTAAATGCCATCACAAGCCCAGTTCTGAGACACACAGAGAAAAGAACAGGACACAATGTGGCCAGGAGGCCGAGAGTGGAGTGACCCAGCACAAGCCAAGGAGCTGCTGGAGCTACTGGGAGCTGGAAGGGGCAAGGAACAGATACTCCCCTGGAGCCTTCGGAGGGATACGGCCCTGCCAACACCTTGACTTTGGACTTCTGGCCTCCGGAACTGTGAGAGACTGAGTTTCTGTTGTTTCCCACCACCCAGTTTATGGCGCTTTGTTACAAGGCCCCAGGAAGTTAGTAAGTGGTGTGCCAGCCAGGGGGCTGGGGAGATACTGAGTTAGCAGCACATCTTACACTACATATGTTCATGGATTCAAGAATTACATTTTAGAAACAATGAAACTATTGAAAAACCAGCAGGAAGTAAAAAATATATCCCATTTGTGAGACTATGTTCTTAAAGAAATTACAGAAATTTGTAGGAAAAAAAATCTACAAATTTAGGCATATAACATTGTTAAAGTTCCAAAATAAAACTGACAAGCTAAAATATCTAGAACTTACACGACAAAAGACTACAGCTAAAATACATAAAAAATTCATTTAAATTTATTAGAAAAACAGCGAGACCCTCACACAGATGGAGAAAACACACGAACAGTTCTCACGATGGGAAATTCAAGTGAATGATCACATGATATCGTAATAAAAATAGTTGCTTTTTGTTGCATCGGGCTCTAAGTTAGAGTCTTCGGAAACATCATCTCAAATCCCTACACTAACATGCTACAAGGTGGGTGTTATTATCCTCGTTTTCCGGATGAACACACTGAGGCCCAGGGCGTATAACCGAAGCTTAGGGAGATGAAATCTGAGCCTGAGTCTGAGAAAGTAATTATCACGGCAGGTAACCATTCATTCATTTACTGTGTTAAATTAGTGTTTACTCTACTCCTCTGTAGGCCCAGGCGCTGTGCTAGGACTGACGACAGAAAGAAGGGCAAGATGCATCTCTTTCCCGAGGGACCTGGAAGCTGGGGGAGAGGCAGGCGGTGGCACATGGAAGACTGCGGTGAGCGCACAGAGGAGAGGCATGGAGATGCCGGTGCCAGCACGGAGGGGCCTGCGGTGTCATGCTAAGGGACCCAAGTCAGACGGAAAGGACCGGAACTGTATGACTTCACACACATGAACGATATAAAAAAAATGCAACAAATGAACAAACAAAAAATGAAACAAACTCATAGATCTGGACAATAGGTTGGTGGTTATCAGAGGGGAAGGGGTGGGGGCAGGGTGAGGAGGGTAAAGAGGGTCAAACATATGGTGATGGAAGGAGGCTAGACCCGGGGGGGCTGGACACACAATGGAGTATACTGATGGTGTGTTATGAAGATGGACACCTGAGACTTTTATAATATTACTAACCAAGGTTACCCAAATAAATTTAAAGGAAGGAAGGAGAGAGAGAGGGGAGGAAGAAAAAGAAAGAAAGAGAGAGGGAAGGAAGGAAGGAAGGAAGGAAGGAAGGAAGGAAGGAAGGAAGGAAGGAAGGAAGGGAGGGAGGGAGGGAGGGAGGGAGGGAGGGAGGGAAAGATGCTGTCGGAGATTCCCACTCGCATTTGGGCTGACTTCATTTTTTTCATTTTAAGTTTGTGATGAAAGTTGTATGTAAAATGACTTTATTCCTGCATCTTCTCAGTTCTTCCTTGTATTTGCCCTTTCCCTTTCCTAATGGGAGAGATTTGGTTTTACATTCAAGGGCCTTTTCCCGGTCATTGTCCAGCTTAGTCTAGGGACAACCACCTTGCCGGGGTGAATGCCCACACGAGCAGTTGTACCATTAACTGTCTCCCGTTGCACTCATTCAGTGTAGATGACATATTTCTTCCTGTGACCCTGGACTACTTTGCCAGTTACTGGCCTTCGAAATGTCCTCACACAAACTGAGCTTCATCATCCTCTCAGTCAGTTGGGCATGGATCGAACATTGTACTTCTGCCTCTGAGGAGAAGACGTCATCTTCCTGCAAAGGTGAGAGGGTGCACTGCAGTGCCTTTTATGGGTCTTGCCCGGTCAGAAGTCACAAAGAGATTGCATTTCCCTTTGACTCCCGGTGCCTCTGCGATGGCTGCAGAGGGGAAGAGCAGGGCTGAATTCCAACCCTAACGTCCAGCAGGGATGCAGTGCTAGTTTTGGTAAAAGCAATTTTGTGATCCGTGGCCTTTGACCTAGTCATTCACTCCTGGGAATGTATCTTAATAAAATCATTCAACAGAAAATAAAAGAAATATGGTACTATAGGTTTAGTGAGCATAGCATTTAAAAAACAACAGGAAGCGGAGAGGAGGCAAGAGGTGTTTTTAGACACTCTGGGACAAAAGCTTGGGAGTGTGTGACTGATTGACGAATAGGGGCAGAGATAAAAGTTCCGCGGGGCTGATCAGCCGGCCCTGTGACCCGGGATCTGCCCCCACCCCCACCCCACGTGCTTAGGGCCCGTGCCACCAACTCACAGACTGGCCTGTCCTTGTCCCAGCCTGTGTCTCTCTGACCAGCATCACCCCGAGCCAGGCTGTACTCACAGCCAAGACGGCGACACAAGGGGACCGTGTGTTCATAGAATGTGGTAGACAAACATGATGAAATATCATTCAGCCACTTAATAAAATTGAGGAAGGATATGTCAAAATATGGAAAAATGTTTCACAGCAGAAACAGCCTGGATGACCGTGAAAGGAAAGATTTAATGGGCTGGGACAGAGCATCACAATGGAATGTTATAGTAGCTATATTTAAAAAAAAAAGAGGGTAATTATGAAGACCATGTAGGAACATGGAAAAAATGTTGGATATGGTGATAAGGAAAATAGCTGCTATAGAATTATATATGTGAACAGACTATATAGAAGATTTCTCTATTTCTCATTCCTATGATGTTACGTAATTTTTATCATGAGAAAAGTGGAATGGACACAAATAGAAAGTGATATGCAAAACTTTATGAGCTACGAAGGGATGAGTGATTAAAGCTTTATTTTTTATTAGCATTATCTTAGTGTTTTTTCAGTAAGATGAACACAGCTTTTAAAAGATAACAAGTTTCATAATGAAGAGAACGCTTCCAAACCAGCAGAGAAATAAGTATTTCTTGAGTGTCTTCAACACAGTTGTAGGTTCTGGCGGCAAAGGATGAGGAAGCCAGCCTGACTGCCCGCTCTCCAGCTGTTCCCACTGTCTGTCCCCCTCCCCATGGTAGACTGCCTGCAGAGGCGACCGTCCTCAGCTCCTCCCTCCCTGTGCACACTCCCTGCCATCGGACACAGAGGCTACGTTACCTCTGCTTAAATCCCTTGGTCACAGAATGTGGTCACACAATATGATTTCTGGGATTGGGCATGAAGAATCTTCCTGCTTCTGTTTTTTTGTTTGTTTGTTTTTTGCTTTTCTGGGAGCCTGCTGCTGTGTAAACAAACCCAGTGTCCTGCTCAAGAGAGGCCGTGTGAGGAGAGAAGTGCTGGAGGAGAGAGAGCTCCGCTCGGCCAGCCCCGGGCTGTTCCAGCTGCCCCAGTGGAGGTGCCAGACATGTGAGCGACACTATCTGGGAGCCTCCAGCTCCGGTGGAGCCACCCAGCCAAGATTATGTGGAGCAGAGACGAGCTGTCTGTCTACACTGAGCCCTGCTCAAGCAGCAGAACTAGAAGCAAAGAGATGCTTGTTATTGTTTTCAGGTGCTCAGTTTGGGCGTATTTTGTTAAGTAGCAATAGCTAACTGAAACAACTCCAGTCTTCACTGGACAAAGACTCTAGGACCAGGGCTCAGTTGCCCTGGGTTGACATCCTCCCCCTAGCACAGCAACTGGCACTTCAGGAACGGTGGACGGATGGACTCAGGTGAGAGAGGAGAGAAGCAGAGCAAGAATATTATAGCTACGTTTGATGGAGCACACTAGAAAGCCTTCCTACACACTGACTCAGCTCTACCATATCAGTACAGTTGAGGAACGTGGCACAGAGAGGATAACGAACTCAGCTAAGGTCACTGCCAGTGGCACAGCTGGGTTTCAAATCCAGGCAGCCCAGAGCCCAAGCACCCCACTATTTTTACATGCGCTCTCAGACCTACATGCCGGCGAAGATTAAGGAGTCCAGGTGCTGGCTCTCGACAAGCCCCTTCCTGCATAAATATAGAGAGAAGCCGGGCAGGACCATCTCCGGGGGGGGGGGGGGGGGGGGGGGGGGGGGGGGGGGGGGGGGGGGCCTGTGGTTGAGGGATGCTCCTGATACTTTGTCAGACCTAAGTTCCTAAGTGAGCAATTAAAATGAAAAAACCTTCCAAAGTTGGTTATGGGAAGGAAGGCAGGGGTGTGAGTATTCACGGGCACTGGCGCCCTGGATTTTGAGCTACACAGAGCACCGCAGCCGTATGGAAAGAGATGATTAACCTGGTTGTCTGTCTGGTGGACAGGACTGCTTCTAACAAAGCCCACTCCCCAGAACCCTTTTAGCTCCTGCAGACAGCTCCAAGTTAATGCACCTTCCAGAATGTGCTGGATTGCACTGTCAGGACTCGCAAAGGAACAGGCGTGAAAAGGAGGAACATGGTCTCACGAACATGGAGCACGGCCAGCTGCAGCCTGCCAGACCTGGCCATGTCCCCACCCCAATCACCACGTTCGGCCCAGGAGAGCTGGATCCAAGCAGCAGACTGCTGCAATTCAAACCTGCTCAGGGAGGGCAGCCTGGCCTGTAATGGCTTCTCTCAGGGGGCCTCTCTCTCACTCAATTTCCATTTGTTTGCACACAAATAACCCCCTTTCCTGGATGGGTGTCCTAGCAACTCACTGTTTTCGGGAACTGAGATGAACAACTCCCACTGCCATTTTAACTCTTCTGGGTGGAAGGACCCACAAGAAGTCAGGACACCTGGGTTCAAGTCCAGGTTCTAACACTTCCGGGTAATGCGCCCATCTGTAGAGGGGTAATGTTTATCCCACCACTGCAAGGGCCTGCCTCACGGCTTAAATGAAATAAAGTGGGGGAAAGATCCTGCCCACATAGAGCCTTCATGTTTTGTCTTTCACATCCTCTCTCTCAGGTGGTTCACTTGGCTCCTTGGGAAGCAAGTGAGAGAAATGGTTAAAGCTTTTACAAGAAAAGGAGGAAGGGAGGAAGGGGCTACACATCTCCCAGCCCCTCAATGCTGCAAACTCAGCTCTGATTTAAGGTCCAGTGAAGGACAAGGGGAAGCTAGGAGCTCAGAAACCACAGTTAACCTCGCTTAACTTTTAAAATCTTTTGTTCTTCTAATTTGGAAAAAGAAAAGTTTTATTTTAAACATATTCAAAGGACTACAAATGAAAACTATGATACAATTTTATCTTCCTCTTTGCTTATTCTCTGATGCTCTTTTTTCCTTTATGGAGATTCAAGAAGTTCTCGAAAGAACTTTTAACATTTCTTGCAAGACAGGTTTACCGGCAACACATTTTTGCTCGTCTGAGAAAGTCTGTCTCTCCTTCACTTTTGGAAGATAATTGCATGGAATACAGAAATCTAGGCTGGCGGTTTATTTCTCTCAACACTTCACTCCCTTTTTGCCTGCATGGCTTCTGAGGAAAAGTCAGTCAGACTTCATTTTTACCTGTGTTCTTCTATAAGTAAGGTGTTTTCCCCTCTGGCTTCTTTCAGGGTTTTATCTTGATTTTCTGTAGTTTGAAAATGATATGCCTAGGTGTGGTATTTTTGGTCCTTTGTCCTATTTGGTGTTCTCTGAGCTTCCTGGGTCTGACATTAATTTGGGGAAATTCTCCATCATTACTGTTTTGGAGATTTCTTCTGTTTCTTTCTCTCTTTCTCCTGGTTTCCCATTACACACACCACAGCTTTTGTAGTTGGCCCACACTCACTGGGCAGTTGTTGTGTTTTTTTCAGTCTGTTTTCTCTCTGCTTTTTGATTCTGGGAGTTTCTACTGAGACAGCCTCAAGCTCAGGTAGTCTTTCCTCAGCTGTGACCAGTCAACTCACAAGCCCAACAAAGGAATTTTATGTCTTCCTCACTTTTTGGGTCCTCACTTTCAGCTTCTGCTGCTCTGAGCCATCGGAAACCTTGCTCTGTTATGTCACTCATTTGTGCAAAGAACTTCCCTTCCCCATATCTCTTAGAAATATGACCTGAGACTCTTTACAGATAAACAAATAGGAACTTCAAAGACCCTTTGCCTGCTTTCCCAGGCTGATCTCCCCCAGCCTCCTCGCCACTCCCCATCCAGAAACAACTGCCCCTGACACTTCTCAGGGGCTTTTTTTAGGTGTGTGTGTGTGGGGGGGGGTGGTTATTAACCTGAGTTCTGCACTTATCTCCTGGGCATAGTTGCTGCCAAACCCTGCCACCCACCCTCTCTCCTCCTCCACTGGGTGTGAGCTCTTATGCATGGGTTTCATAACCACTATCAGGCAAACTCAGGGGCCCCAGTGCCGTTGGGTGCTTTTGGAGGCGGGGTGTTTGCAGCACAACAATTAGAGTCCCTCACCCCTCTGCCCTCGCATCTCCTGCTCCTCCCATTTATCTGCCAGATCCATCCCGAGCTAGGAATTAGGAAGTGACACTCCCTAGCTGTGTGTGTGTGTGTTATTCTCAGCCACCCTTTTCCATGCCATCTACCCCGGCCCCTTCCTATAGCTCCCACTGCCAAGGTTTCTGTCTGGAAGCTGTGGGCAGTACAGATAATGGAGAGCCCTCAGTGAATGGGGAGCAGTTAGGGCAGCTGGGAAGCAGAGGGGCCAGATGGGGGCTGACCTCCATCGGGACGATGGGACACCGGCTTCTGGAAACGCCTGTCTCAGGCTGCCCTAGAGGCCTCCCCAAAAGGGCTCTGGCTCGCACTGCTATTGTTGGAGTTAAGCCAGGCAGCAAGGGCTGCTTCTTCAGCCCCACTGGCTGCACCGCCCATGTTCCCAGCTCCACAGCAGGAGTGACAGGAGACCCCAGCTCCACCACACCCCACACAGCCCAGCGCCATTTGTGGTGCCTTAAAACAGCCCTAGAGGAGTCCCCCTGACACCTGCAGAGCCCCCGGGGCACATTGTGTCCTGGGCTGGACTCCAAGCAGCCCACCTCATCTGCCTGCACACAGGCAGAAATGGGGCTGCAGAGAAGTTCAGTTATTTGGGTGCCAAACCGTGGATGTAAGTCTCGGGCTGTGGTTTGGAAACAGCACCTTCTCCTTCTGATAAGTAGGTTTGATTGATCTAGATCAGACTCATAGTGAGGAGTAAACACTGGTTTCCCAGAGCGTGTTTCTGTAAACGCTGTCCCTCCCAGGTGCCCAGTGGGGGTGGGGGAGGAGGTGGAATGTGTCCTAAGGTCACATTTGGAAATTTAATTTATACTAAAGGCTTTGATAAGATCTGAAGTCAAGAAAATGGTCTAACCCAGGTGCATTCTTTTGCTGGGGTGGCAGGAACCAAGGCCCACACATGGTAGGGGAGGGAAGGATGGCTTAAACAACAAGTTTGTGGTCTCACTGTTCTGGAGGCCAGAAGTCGGAGAGCGAAGTGTCAGGGGTCGGCTCCTTCTGAGGCCTGGAGGAAGACTGGGTCCAGGCCTCTTCCCTGGCAGTTGGTGTCTGTTGCCCATCTTTTGTGTCCTTGGTTCACAGAAGCACTGCTCCTATCTCAGCCTTCATCTTCCCATGGCGCCCTCCATGTATGTGTGTGTGTGTGTGTGTGTGTGTGTGTGTGTCCTAATGTTCCCTTTTTATAAGGACACCTGTCATATTGGAGTAGGGGCCCACCCTACTCTAGGATTGCCTCATTTTATAGGATTACCTCTGGGACAACCCTATCTCCATATGAGGCCATATTCTGATGTACTGAGGGTAGAACTTCAACAGATGCATTGCCGGGGGCAGGAGCACGATTCAACCCGCCACACCAGGTTTTCCCACATTGAATCTGGGCTTGTTTATTCCGGAAAGGAGTCGATGGCATAGCTCGGGGAACCAGAACGCACACTCCCAGGAAAAACCTGCCCCTGCCTTTGAACCTCCCCCAAATTCAGTGTCACCGGAGACTCTGCCCCCCACCCCCACCTCCCACTCCTTGCCACTTACCAGGCTGCAGACCCAACAGGAGCAGTTTGTTGCTCCCAGGGCTCAATGAGGGGCAGCCCAAACCCCAGCTCGGAAGAGAAACAGGACCACTCAGCACTGGCCGGTTTCTCATCCCAGCGCTGGACACTGGCAGGAGGCAGTACTTACAGCACTGTCCCCTGACTTGAGGAAAGAAAGATCAGTTCTCTCTTGATATTCAGCAGCCCCTGGGCATTCACACTTTACAGAATTCAAGCGGAACTGAAGCTCAGAGACATATGTGTATCACATATGATACAGATGTGTCAAGGTCTGGGACATGAATTTGACATGGCTGGTGGGACTGGAATGGGACCACTGAGCAGTGAGCGGGCCTTGCTGAGCACGACCCAGCCTGAACATCTCCGCACAGCCTCCTGCCCTCTGCCCACACACGACTCGGACAGGATCAAAGCTTCTTTGGGGAAGAACAGCCTATCGCAAATCTGGATTCTGCTTATCCCAAGGAACAGAGCAGGAATAAAAAGCTTTTTATTCAGACCGTCTGCCCAGCTGGCTCTCAACGAGTCACCAAAGTTGGCGTGAGCATCTTCTTAGATATCGCTGCCACAAAAGGTTACTTTGAAGGACACTAGAAGGGAGGCATTTAGATGAGCCCAAAGCATCCTCTGGGCCAGACAGGGAGGGCATGTCTGGTTTGGAAGATGAAAGTTTAAGAGAGACCATGCTTGACATTTAAAAGCTCCAGCACATCTTAGAGGAGAACATTTTGGAATACTTGAACGAACATGCATTTCCCTGAAACTTAGAAAAAGCAGTAGTAGGACAAATAAAAGACAGTACAGCTTTTAGAATAGGTGGTGAACACAGAATGTATTAGCCCAAGGTATACTGCAGGCAGATGATGATATAAATAGGTGTGAAGAGTTTAAGTCCATAGATTTGATCCTGGAATATGAATTTAGCTAAGTGAGGCGTAGCTGGGATTCAAAATGTCCAAGGGGAATGACTCCAAAATTGCATGCGCCAGCTATGAGCCCAGAGCCCAGGGTGAAGCCATAATATTTACAAATGTGGTTCTGATTTTAAAAGATCCTTCTACTTGCTTTGTTCTTCTTTATACTAGTAACCAATGTAGCATAATACCAGGCAAAGAGGGTCACAGGCTTAAGAACCAAAAGGTCAGTTAGTTCCTGCTTCTACTGCTGGGGGTAAGTATAGATAAATTATTGAACTTCATGCTGCCCAAGAAGGACAATATCATCAAACTAGATTTTTATAAATTAGTGAGATAATTTATGCAAAGCACTTGTAGATGTGCAATAAAATTAGTTCCTTTCCCTTCTCCCCTCCTCAGGATTCGAGAGTAGAAAGTAGCTTTTCTTGAGGCGGGACAGACAGAACACAGATGCCGGCTAGATGGAGTGATAGAGAAAGTCCATCTAAATTTACACCTCTGTCCCACTTTCTTGCTTCTCAGTGTCCGGATCGCACTCCCTGTATTAACAGGACTTCTCAGGGGCCAAAGGCCATGCAGGCCCTCCTTGCAGCCCCTGTCTTTTGAGGAGACCTGGACCTATGCCTGCGTTCCTTGTGACCAAAGGGCCTAACCAAGCCCACAACTCTACAGAAGAAACTTAGAAGCAAATAATGACCATCTCCTCTTCTCCCTCTGCCTCCCTTGTCATCACATATGGCCCTTGTGACAAACAGTCTTTTCCTGTGTGTGTGTGTGCCGCTTCCAGGAGGCTGTGGGGCACAAGGGAGATGCACAGCCCTGTGAGAAGGAATACAAGTTAACCCGTCAAAAGCTGCCTGTCCTTTAAACGTTTCAGAACCTCTCCTGGGGAATATAGTCAATAACATCACAACAATATACAGTGACAGCTGGTTATTACACTTACGGTGATCGCATCATAAGGCATATGAATGTTTAATCACTCGGGTATATACTTGATACTAATATGAAATTATATGTCAACTGTAATTGGAAAAAAATTTTTTCTGAGGCCTAGAGAAGGTCTGGGGCAAGGAACATGCCAAGACCTTTCTTTACCCATCAGGAGACAGTGCTGGACGGACGCAAGAGGGGGGAGGAAGAGAAGAAGAAAGCAGGGTAGGAGCCAGGGAGAGAGGATGGAATCCTCGGGCCCTGAGGAGGCAAGGGAGAGGGTGGAGGGGAACAGCAGAGGCAGATCTGCTGGGAGGCAGTGGCCCGAGTCCCTGGCTGCGGGCCTGCTCAACCCCAGGTCCAAGGCCAAACATCTGGCAGCAGACAAATCATGTCCAGCGCAGGAACAAACAGGGCTTCCTTGGGATTCTGCCCAGGAGGAGAGCTGCCTGCTCCCCACTGTGTGTGCCACCCCCAGAGGGGGCCAGGTGGGGCCCCCTAATCTTCTGCCCCACCCCCACTGCGGGGGTCAAAGCCGTTCTATTCTTTGGCTTCACCAGGAACACCTGCCCGAAGGTGCCTCCACTGAGGTGACCATTTGAATGAAAAGGGAGAAAAAAGGAAGAAAAGAAGTGCCAGGGGGTCCTGGCTGGTGTAGCTCAGTGGATTGAGTGCGGGCTGCGAGCCAGGCATCGCAGGTTTGATTCCCAGTCAGGGTACATGCCTAGGTTGCAGGCCATGTCCCCCAGCAACCGCACACTGATGTTTCTCTCTCTCTCTCTCCCTCCCTTCCCTCTCTAAAAATAAATAAATAAAATCTTTAAAAAAAAAAAAAAAGTGCCAGGGAGAGGAGGCTGCCCAACCGACCCCTCCTTCTGGCACCCCCGCTGAGAGGTGGGTCCCATTTGCTGTGTTACACGCCCTAAGGAACCACATTTCTTTGTCCTTGGCCAGTGACTGACCCTTCTCAGGCCACAACCCCAGTGCCCCCAGCAACATGAGAGCTGCTCCTGTGACCAGTTTGCCAGGGACTGTCCTGTTTTGAGCACCAAAAGTCACACAACCCAGAAATCTCTTCAATTCAGGGTCACCCTAAAGCTTCCTCAGGGCCCCTCTAGCTTTGGGGTTCCTCAGCGGGCTCCCCTAGGCTCCAAGGGACAGCCAAGCTCTCACGCTGCATTCACTTCCCATTATCCAGGCTCCTCCCCTTTCCAGAGAGCTTCTTGGGGACTCAGGGGGCTCTTCCCCCCCCCCCCCCCGCACCCCGCCCAGCCCCTCTCTGTCATCCTGGCATGGGGGCTTTCACGGCAGCTGTCCCAGACCAGACCCATATGTCACTGTCTCACTTGCTCCTCCGGCCATCCTGCCAAGGTTAGGAAATGAGGACAATGAGCTGCAAACAAATGATGAGTCTGAATGTAAACCCAGGTCAGGCAAACTCCGGAGCCTATTCTGGAAAATAAGCTACAGAAACGGTGTGTGGGCTTGGTGGGGGTGGGGGGTGGGGGTGCTGGGGGGAGTCATTAGACAGTTGGAAAGCAAGGCCTGAGAATCTGCCTCTGCTGTTCCCCTCCACCCCAGAAAGTCAGGATGGGCAGTGGAGGGGGCAAAGGCATTTTTGAAAAAGCTCTCCAGGTGGTCCTGACATGTCCCCAAGCCACCACCTCTGGGGGACCACAGGAAAGACCTGGCTCTTCAAAACAGAAGGGCGGAGAAGAGACCATAGCGAGCTTCTACAAATGCATTTAAATCTCCAGACCCATAAATCTCCCAGGAGCAGGGCTCCGGCTCCCTCAGGGTCACGACTCCACATTCCAAATCCTTCTTCCCTAGGAGGGATTCGGCTGAGACTGCTGGGTGTAGCCTTTTCAGAAACGCGCCGCTGAGCTCTCCACTGGACACAGCTGGTTGGGGGTCACCCTGAAAAAAAGACCAAGCCCAAGGCCCATTAAGAAATCTCTGTGAGCCTTTAAAGGTCAGAGTAAAGGCCTCAGTACCCTCAATGAAAGCACATTTTTCTCACTCTTCTTGTGGCGGTATCAATGTTTGACCGACACAGAAGTTTTTAGGGAGCTGGGAACATACTTCCTACCAGCGCGCAGGCTAAGGGCGTCGCTGGGTGGGTCAGGACCTCAGGTGAAAATTTCCCAAGAATATCTCCTAATCTCTTGTAGCTGCAGAATGAACACTTCTCTAGTCCTTGCTAGGAGTTCGGAAAAATGTTTCTTTAATGTTTCAGTTCTCAAAGTTGTAAAATGGAGAAGTCTCTAGTCTTTTCTATAATTCCAAGGAAGTATTTCCTTAGGCCACTGGGGAAAGAAAAAGGCAGTGTCCTGGGGGCTTGCTGTTGCCCCTGAAACACGGCATCAGTGCCCCTCACCAGCCATTAGTGCCCACGGGGCAGCTCTGGCCTCCAGACCCCAGGCCTTTAACTCAGTAAATGAACATGGCCAAGCACTTACCTGCCAGCGCCCTGCCCATGGGCGGTAAGTGTGTGTCTTGACGTTTATTCTCTTATTCAAATCCCTGATTCCTCGGGTCACATGGTCAGCACTCAGTCACAGTGATTTACGATTGTACTTAACATTATTTCACATAACATTCATCATGACCCTGAGATGGGCGTCTCTTCACACAACAGGTGAGGCTTGGAAGGTTCATCGACTCTCCCAGGGTCACGCCACCAGAAAGTGACACTGCAGGATGTCCTGCCTCTGAGCCAGTGCTCCTTCCCTGTGACCCTTAATTTCACAGGTGAGCAAATTTCCTCACACCTTGGATGTCCGCTGACTGAAGTGCCAGGGACACAAAGAAGTATAGGACTCCACCAGGGTACAAAAGGGACTTGTAAAAGGATTGTCTAATCTCTGAGTAACAGCAAGTGTGCAGGTGTGTTCTGCTGCTGGGAGGGGCAGCACAGAAGAGCCGATGACCCTTGAATGGGTCCTAAAGGGTGACGGGGATCTCTGAGCAGCCGGGGAGGCAGAAGGGCCAGTCCCAGACTCAGGGCAGCTTCCTTTGCCTGGAGACAGGGTGGGTGGAGGTGGGGCGCAGTTCCTGATGGAAAGGAAGGGACTCCTTGCCCCAGTCACTCACCCTCCCACAGCTATCTCTCCCTCCCTGGCTTTAGGAAAGGGTCTTGCCAAAGTAGCTACGGGGAGCACGAATGCAAGACAGGGGCGCAGGGGCAGAGGTTTAGGGTAGACTCAGCAAGGATGAATTTTCCAGCTTCTCACAATATGTGACTTAGCCCCAGGCAGAGTGGAAGAGTCAGAGATCCTGGGGCCCACCACCCACCTCTCTGAGGCCCCTCCCACCTCAGGTTATAGGGCAAGTCTACAAATAGTTGAGCTAGGTCGCTGGGACCGTAGCCCTAAACAGCACCCACTGTGCGCCTTCCCACAGTAACTAGGAAGAGTCTGCCTGGGTGGCAGGAATGGGGGGCGGTGTGAAGAGACCTAACCCTCTGCCCATCTCTGGAGACCTCCGCCAAGCTCCAAGAGTGCAATGGCACCTGTCGGTGCCACCCCCCACCCTCAGCCCCACCGAATTTGCCATCAGATGAGAACAGCTCCAGCAGAAAAGCAGAGGCAGAGCAGCGCCATCCAGGTTACCCACCCGAAGGTCAGGAAGGTTTGGCCGAGCACTTGGAGCTCTGCCATTGGTGGGATCAAACAGATCCTCAAGATTCCTGGCCCGGCAGGAAAATGTCAGGGGCTTGGAGCTCCCTGCTTTCCCGTTCCCCCTTTCCCTCCTGCCACTCCCTAGAAAAGCACCACACAGGAGGCTTCACCCACGGCGGCCAAGTGCCCTGCTCTTCGTACGTAGACACTTGTGATCTAGAATGTTCCTCCAACAACACGTCCTAGGTTCAGAACCCGAAGGTGGTGCAGGTTGACACTTTCAACGCCTTCATTTATTTTAACACACCCCAGGCTGCCTCTGGTGCTGGCCGTCTGTCTGTCCGGCTTGCCGTGGAGAGCTAGCAGCCTCTCTGGGTGAACAGCTGTGTTCACAGGAGCGGTGATACACGAGTCTGTTTGGCCGGCTTGCTCTCTGGCACTAATATGTCATTTGCAGTTCCTAAGCCTGCTGGACTACGAATGAGCATGACTCAGACAGGAGAGGAGGTTTCCAGGGAGCCCCGCTTTATTCCCCTAAAGTAAAAGCACCACCGAGGCTGCCTTCTCAGGTGTCCGTCCTTCCCGCCTGGCTGACACAGGAAAACCCGGACATGGATGGAAGCTTGAAATCCTACTCCTGTTGGGGTCCACAGAGCCCAGCATCCCAGACCCCCAGGCACAGGGCCCACTTTCCAGTGACAGGTGAACCTGGAACTTAAGAAGAAAAAAAAATTGTATGAGTCACTGTGCTTTGAGGGAGGGGACGGTAGAGATCTCTCCACTCCTCCCTCCCACTCCTGGTTCCCAAGGGCTAAACTAGTCCTCTCTGCAAAGCAGGATTTTCTTGGTGGTGCCTGAACCCCGGTCCCCTTTCGGGCTGGCCCTGAGAGCACTCAGCAAACTAGATGGGCTCGCCCTGTTTGCAGTGGAGCCATGCCAAAGGGGATTTGCTTGGTGGGGCTGGGATCTGACAAGTGCACCGGGAGCCTCTTCAGCCAGAGGGTGGGATCTCTGGTCTGCTGGGGCTCTGGTTCCCAGGGGCCAGCGAAGCTTCTGCCACCCTCCGTTTCCGAGCTGCCTTCTACCGCCTCCCTCCCCAGGCATCTCAGCTCTGCTCTGCCTGCGGTTTATGGCTCTGTGAACCCAGCTGCCCTTCCTCCCTCCTGGGCTCTCAGCGAAGGCCCAGAGGGTACAGAGACACTTTGAACTTGTACAGAATGTATTAGTTTCTGGAACCAGTAGGCTGGTTCCTCTTCCTGCTGTTCTGTGTTCTCTAAAAATCTGGCCATTATTTGAACACAGATCTGCCCCCAGAGCCTGCAGCCACAAAAAGGGGACTCAGGGATTGGTCATAGAATACTGTGCTTGAAACTTCTGCATGTCCTTTCCATGGCTAGAAAGAGACTGGAGGTGACCAGGACCAGCATCTTTCCTGTGCAGTGGAGGCCAGTGAAGTGCACGCCTTGTCCTGGGTCCCACAGTGGCTTCCTGGCTGGAGCAGAGCTGCCCCGAGTCTGCTGACTCCCAGCCACCCTTGAAACACCATCAGCTCACCCTCCCGTATTTTCTGTATGACGGTAATGAGTGTCTAAAATGCCTTCTATCTTTTCACGACTATAACCGGTCTCTTCTCTGCCCACACATCCACCAGCTCATCAGCTCCTTGGGACGTTGTTGTTCTCGTCTCCACCCCTCCCCTGTGCCTGAGCAGGTGCTGAGTGCGCCTTCAGTACCAGTCCAGAGCCTCCTCCACAGCTAGGGGACCAAACGTTTAAGGGGAAACCTCACATCAGAGACACCCAGGTGAATAACATGGCTTATCCTAGCAGACCCTTAAATGAGGTGGGCCAGGAGAGCTGCACACTGGACAAACAGAGAGGAGAGCTCCGTGAATCACTCTCTTGGCTCCTGCTTCGGCACCAGAGAGGTGACCTCACCTACTGCAAGGCAGGAGGAGCTCCGGGGTGACTCACCTGCTGGAGAGCTGGGAGCCAGCTGCATGTTCTCCTGGAATGTGCGAGAGGCAGTGTGCGGGGAGCGGAGGCGGTGACGGGACAGTCCTTGGAGCGGGACCCCTGCAGATGGTGCACACCTGTGCAGCCTGTGCACACGTGCGGAGAGAAAGGGGCTGAGATAGCCTTGTATTCTAGGGAGCACCACAAACAGTGGGGCTCCCCTCCTGAGGTGGGGAGTGGCCTGGGGGCTGGCAATCTGGGGGAAGACTCTGACTTTGTCCTATATGCATTAGTATAGCATGAGCGTGTCAAATTTTTTTAAAAACTCCTGAAAATAATTAAAAATAAACATATTCTTCTTGAGAATTCAAAATAGCTGTGCTGTCTGTCACCTTCTCCTTCTCTCATCCTATTCTGCCTGGGCTACAGGTAGAACTAGCAACATCTGGCCACGCCATAGACAAATAGCTGGGCTCAAAGATGCTGAAGAAGGTCTCGGCTCTCAATGTTGAGACCCCTGAGGAATGAGGCCAAATTTTCACGGACCAATGGGGTCAAATAGCTCTCTGGGTTCCATGGACACAAATTGCCCCTCCAACACCAAGAAAAAAACTGCCTCCTTTTTTTCCCCATCCACTTTCCCAGGCCTTCACTCCTGGGAGACCCGGGTGGACATCTAACACCTAAATGACCCTGTCCCCTCCTAGAGCAAACACAGCACTGACAATATGCGAAATGACAGCACCTCCCAAACCGAGTCCCCAGGGAACGCTCGCTGGGACGACCCCCTCCTGACACTCCCCGAGGCCTCCTGACGCCCCAGGTGGGGTAGGAGGTGAAAGAGATGGTGGAGGGAGGAAGGGAGTGGGTCAGCACAGCTGTCACAGGCTGAAATTCTCTCTTTAAAAAATCGTCTGAATTTATTATTTAAAAAAAAATTTTTAAAGAAAACACTCCCTGGTGTCTCGGACATCTCCCCAGGAGGAGAGCCAAGGCTACGTGTCACGCTAACTAATCTGGGCTGCAATCCGTCCCCAGGTCTTGCTTCCCCAGAGAGCCAAGGAGCTTGGACCTCCTTCAAGGAGGTGCGGGAAGGCTGTGGGAGGAAAGCGGGTGTGGCCGACACTGAAGTGATGTTAGGGGCCAACTTTGGGCACCATTTCTAAGCACAGGGAGCTCATTTCCACCAGGAAGCTGGATCCAGCCCTGGGTCTTCCTGGTGGGACAGGGCTGTGCTGACCACAGGTTTCGGGGCATCACCCTCTGCTGCTGCTGCAGCTGCTGGAGGGCCACGGGTGTGGGGGCAGCAGAGCTTTCCACCTCAGCCACCTGGCGTGGGGTCTGAGGTGCGGGACAAAGGAAAGTCGAAGGAAACAAACCCACTGGTCTGTGGGGGGTGGGGGAAGGAGGCTATGGGAGGAGGACAGTGAAGACCTGAGGGCACAAGCAACCCCCAAACACTCTCCCGGGGAGCAGCCCAGCCTGAAAGTCCAGTTCCCAGTTCGGTAAATGGGCAGAAGGGAGACAAAAATTTCTCCTCAGCAGAGCCAACAGCCAGCGTTGAAGTAAGCAGAAAGATAATCACTTCTCCCTCAGGTTATGAGGCTTCCTCAGGGTGGCCTGGTCAAGATGGTCCCACTGACCTCAAGGCTGCGCATTAGGTTTTAGTTGCAGGAGAAAGGAAAGGGAAGGTTCCCCACTGTGACCCACGAGCAGTGGTGACTGAGAGAAGGTGCCCTGCCAGAGGCTGTGCCCGAGTTTTGTCCCTCCTGAGAAGGGGAAAGGCTTTCCTAGGGGCTGAATGGGACAGGGACCAGTCCTGCCCCTCCAGGGCAAGGCTGACAGTTCTCTGGAGGGAGGGGGTGCAGGGCAAGGCCCTGTTTTGGAGGAGGGGTGTCTCCCTGGCTCAAGAGCTCTTTTTGCATGACCCCAGGGACACCCCACCCACTGGCTTCCAGATGCCTCAGCTGGGCTCTGGGTGCCTGGGGCCATGGCTTTACACACATTCACAAACATGCTCGGCCTTCCCCAGGGTGCACTGTTTCTGCTGCCTGCCCTGCCCAGTTCCTGCAGCCCCTCCCTCCGACCCCTCTGGTCTTCCCCCCATCCCCTCCCCACTGCAGCTTCTCCTCCTTGCCCTGCAGACACATCTTACCCTCCCCCAGCCTTGAACCTCTTGCTCTAGAAACACACTCACTGACCACACACACCACGTTGTTCTGACTCGGGGCCTTCGCACAGGGTGCCCTTCCCCCACTGCTTTCTCAGCAAAATTCGGCCCCCGCCATAGCCTCCTCCATGCTGTCAGAGTTACCCACTCTTCTTGGGCCTCCAGTGCCCTGGGGGATAACTTCTTCCTTTTTCATTCTAAGACTCATCTCTCTGCATTATGATTACCTTTTCATGTCCTCCCCTATGGGACAGCGGAGCTGAGAGTTCCTCTAGGCCAGGCCCTCACACAGGGTCCATCCAGCACACAGAGATGCTCAATGGAAGGGGAAAGAATGGAGGTAAGGAAGGAGAGGAAGGTACCAGGTTAGATGCTGAACTTAAGGTCAAAAGCTTTTCTAAGGCAAACGTTTCTAAGATCAGGGCGGGGTCTAGGATAGGGCAAGGGAGACCCCTGAAACTCAGGTTGTGCCCTGCAGGCACCCTCACCTGAGGGTGAGGTCTCCTTGAATCGTGTGCCCACCGCACCTCTCTTCCCGCACCCCGCTCCCGGCCCTGCTGAGCTGCATTCGTTTCCTCCCAGCCCACGCCCGTTCACTGGTCGACGAATCCAAAGGCTGTTTGCCGCGCAGCTACTGACTTAGCTCTGTCTCAGGCGTGCGGCCTAATACCACCCCAAGTGAGAAATGTGCCATGCCTGCCCTTGTAGGACTTGCAGGCTAGGACGGGAGGAGACATCAACCAGTAAATCGAATCACATTGAATTAGAAACCACTGCGTGGTCCGAAGGACGGGGAGGCATGGCTCTCAGAATCAGCGCTAATCAATGAAAGATGTGTTTCCCCCGGAGGGAGCTATCCCCCGCCAGCGCCAGGCAGCCCAGCCAAGCAGCATTCCTGCTCACGGGCCCTCCTGCAGGCCCAGCCTCCCCAGCGCTGTGGAGCTGCCTCATCTGTCCCCACCCCCACAGCACCTAGTGACAGTGACTCCACGTAGACTGCCTGTGGTGGCCGTTCCTGAGAAACTCTGTGTGGTTCTCAAGGGGATGTGTGTGGCAGTGTCCATGGCGGTGCCCTGAGCAGTGACGTGCAGGAATAACCTAGGTGCCCATCGGTAGGGGACGGATGCGAGCACTGCGGTGGCCGCACACGCACCCAGGGATTGTTGTGCATCAGCAAGAACTAACAAGCGAGATGCACTCATAGCCGTGTGAAAGGATCATAAAATAGCATAGAGTGAAGAGACAGAATGAGATTCCTGGGACGCCATCACTTATGTAAATTAAAAACACATTCCCCAAAAAATAGGCTCCAAAACAATGCTACATATTTTAAAAGGATATATTTCTAAATAGACACACACATATCTCAAGCAGTTATCAAACACATCATGGTGGGTGCCTACTGAGGACAGAGGGAAGGGAAATGGAGAGATGGGGGAGGGATAGAATAACACCCAGCATGAAAGGGCTTTACACAGACCAATGGGAACTGTGTGCCAAGAACTGGGTACAGTCAGCTTCATTGCCTGCCCCTGTGGTCCAGCACAGACCAGGACAGCACAAAACCAACCGATTGACCGATAAAAACCCTGGCTGAGGATGTATCGGGGGGCACGGTGATGCGTTCCATTGTTTCAGGGGCCCTATTCCAACCTAACTCCCTGTGTTAAGGCTGAGAAACCCAAGGCCCAGAGAGGGCATGTGCATTGCCCTGATTGCACAGCTTCTGGGTGGCAAGGTGCCGGCTCCAGCCCTAAGCTGGCGCTCTGTGTCCCTCTCTCTGTCTGGTTCTCTTTTCTGACCGCTCAGTCCAACCTCCACTCCATGTTTGTGTAAAGGGCTTGGCCATGTTTACGTTAGCACATGGGCGCCCGGTCTGAAAGGACACGCTGGCGTTAACTGGCCCTTCCTTCATAGAGTTCAAGGTGAAAACCTCAATATGAGCCGAGCCGGGAGGCTCAGGTACTGCTTTATCTTTGTTGTTTAGTGTTTTTTCTCTTTCCAGGACAACGGCCTCAAAGCTGGGATGACCTCATCAATTCACCTGGGCAGGTAAGTGCAGAACCTGCACAGGGCTGGAATGGGAGTGAGTCCCATTTGGGGGAAGGGACATCAGTGTGGCGCTGAGGGCAGGGGGAGCTGGTGTTTAAAGGACCCATCTTCCCCACAGCCTGTCCAGCGCACACTCTGGCCGTGGCGTGCCCACAGCCCCTGCACAGGGTGGGCACGACGTGTGGATGCCAACAGGTCTCCTGGAACCTGCGGGCCCACAGCACTGCTGACCAGAAGGCTGACCGGGGTACTCATGCGGGCAGTCGGTGCAGGTTCTCGACAGGAACGTTCCTGGGAGACAGAGTGAGCACTGAGTGTGAGAGAGCCTCTCAGAGGAGCAGCCTTCGCGGGGGGCTCATTCCGCCAATGCCCCCTCTGTCCTGAGTGGTCCAGCTTGCAGTGTCACAGGACCACTCACTTCCACGGGAAAAACTGCCTGTACCGTGAGGGTCCCACACACCCACAGAGCCAACACCCTGAGAGAACGACAGAGCCCTCTGGTCACCGGCCTCCTCCCAGGGGTCTCCACCATGCTGACTTCCGACAGCAGAGATGAGTTGTGTGTCCCCGTTTTAACCCCATAAGCAATAAGGGCCATAGGTGATTTTTTTAAAGCCCTTTTAAAATCTTGAAAATCTTGATTCCCTTGACCCCATGGTTGTCTAGTGGGACAGGCAGGTGACAGGCATTATTCCTATTTCAGGGCTGCTGAGTCACAAGGAAACCAAATGACTTGGGCGGTCTTGGGGCCCCACAGGGCAGCAGGCTCCTGGCTACTCAGCCAGCTCGGCCCAAGCCATGTGACATCCATGTGCCTCACACCACAGGCTGCAGCTCTCTGCTTGGACCCCTGGGTCCTGCTAGGAGGGCACAGTCTTGAGACTTGATGCAGGTGCCGGGGACAAGCTCCTTGCCCTTGGAGAGGCCTCGGTGGCGACAGGCCCAAGAGCCATGAAGATGTTTTAGGGCCCGTGAGCAGCAGCTGAACGTCGCAGCTGCCTGTGAGATGCGGTGGTCTGGTGTGCTCACAGCAGTCCGGAATTTCTCTTTTGGAAATTCCTTCGGAGCCATCTGACAGGCACCGCTCTGTCGTCCTGGGGCTTATCACGTTGTGCTGATCACACTGTGCAGACGGCAGGCATGAGCCTGTCTGACGACCCACAGTCCTGCTCGCTGGGTGCACATGGGAAGATAGCCCGGGCCGACTGTCCCTGAGCATGTAGGAAATGTTTGCAGATCAGCTCCCCCCGCGATCCCACTGCCTGCTTACTGAGCACCATCTAGGCATTAGGATGTGTCTGCCAATAACAACACCAAAGGCAGGCATGACTCCCCCGTCTTACAGATGAGAGACCGAGACTCAGATGGGAAGTGACATTCCCCAGGGAGCCCAGGTAGCAGAGTCAAGGTCTGGAGTAGCCGGCACCTCCAAATCCCACACTCTCCCCCATTAGCCCTTGCAGGTCCCAGAAAACCCCTGCAGGGCAACCCCAAAGGCCTGAGCAGGGTGGGCTCTGTGAGCCCCTTCCGAGGAGATGGCTGAGGCCGCCAGCGTGAGATGTGAGGGAAGGGAGCGGAAGGGGTGGACTATGGGGTGGTCCTGACACTCTCGCCAACAACCGTGATCTCACAATCAAAGGACGTCAACCCTGATGGCGACTTGGAGGGCCTGGAGCCCCACCTCCCCTAGAAGAATGAGGAAACAGACGTTCAGAAAGGACGAGAAACTGGCCCAGTGTCCCCCCGGGAAGGACACGCAGGGCTCCACTCTGTCCTCAACATCTGGTGGCCTCTTTTTTCTGTCTTGCCTTCCTTGCAGCCAGGGTGGTAGGTTTTATGTGGGCAGAATACCTCCCAGGTGACCACAGGGAAGTAGGGGGTGCAATGGGGAAGTCAGGAATGGGTACGCTGTTCTGTGAACACAGATACTCCAGCTCTCCTTTCTTGCATGGGGCTCTGTTGACCTTGAGGGGAACTCCGGGCACACTGTGTTCCCGTGGCCTTTCCCTGACCCACAGACTGCTGCTGTGAGGAGAGCACCTTCCCGTCACGTCACGCAGGTGTTGGGCAAATATTCTCCAGGAGGAGGGGAGTCAGGAGTCCAGGAGGAGGGAACCCTCTGCAGACTTTGGCCTTGGGGGTGACATCATGGGCCTGAGCAGCAAATGCATTTTATAGATCCAATAAATCAGACAGAGCCTGGCTCTCGATGTACGGGCAGGTGCCTGGGAGCCTGGCCTTGCTCATTCTGCTGGAAGAAGGAGCAGAAGTAGAGGCAGAGCTGGGTTCAGTGACCTGTCCAAGGTCACACAGCCAGATAGAGACAGGCTCCGGGTGGGGACCCACTAAGCCCGCTGCCCCCTGCCTGACGCACAGTGGTCTTTGAAGACTTCCTGGTGAGCCCGAGCACCTCACTTGGCCCCCTGAGATGTTGCCAGGTGGGGCTCTGACCTAGAATAGTGATAATGGCAAATATTTACACTATCTTAACATATTTAGTCATTTAACCCTCAAAGCTGCTCAGAAGTCACACAGGCTGTGGTCCCCAAGCAGAGGTGTTAAGCACTTTGCCAAGGTCACACAGCTAATACAGGATGGAGCAGGAAGTAGCCCAGCTGACAGTGGAGGGCGGGCACCCGGTCCATCCATCTCCCCAAGTCCCCTGGGATGTGTTGGGGTCCTTTGCAAATCCGGGATGTGGGCTCATGTCTGAAATGCCAGTGACCACTCCTCCCTGCCCTCAGTGCCCAAGCAGGTAGCTTAGGGTTCCCAGGGCAGAAGACGGCAGCTCTTCAATGGGGCTTTGGCCACTCCAGAAGGAGCTGCCTTTCAATGGGTCTGAGGGTTTGCTGGGTGGCCATGAAGTTCCCATTTCTCCTGATGTAAAGCCTAGGTTCACTGCCTTCAGTGGGGAACCCTGGGTGCTATCCTCTCTCCCTGCCGAGGCCACGCCCAGGCAGAGGCAGACACCTGCAGCGAGGGAGGGGCTGTGGGCAGTGGTCCTCAGTCACCTGTTCCTCTGGGACACAGGGCCCTGAGTCTTCCCCTTACCCATCCGATTCCAGCAGCCCACATGTGCTCAGCACAACCTCAGTGCTGGCCCTCGCTGGGTCTTGGGGGGCTCCTTGGGTGAAGAGACACCCACTGCCCCAACAGACACCCCGAGTTCACAGCCCAGTTCAGGAGTCAAGTGAACGTAAGTGGCTGCTCCACAAGGCAGGCGGGGATCAGTGTTTGTAACTGCGTATGCTCTGAGAGTTCGGCATTGGGGTGGTGCGGGGAGTCCGCTTCCCACAGCACAAGTCGAGGAGAGCAGATAGAGGGAAGGAGGCTCTCCACCTGGACTTGGAGGGTGGCTGAGCTCCCAGGGCCTGGGCACCTCATTTGAGGACCCATGCCAGACTCAGAGCGGCCCGGAATCCCACACTTTCCTTTAGCGCCCACTGAGCACCTGTCATTGGGCGACTGTCCTGGAGCCCTGCCCTGTGGACAAATCCAGGAGGAGTGGACAAACGCTGCCATGGCGACAGCAGGCCCCATGCCAAGGAGACGCAACCTGCAGTGAGTGCCATGATGACAGTGACTGTCATGAAGCGTCATCTTGTGACTTATCCAGGTGCTGCTGAGCCCCCCAAGAGGTGACCCCTACAAGGGAAAGTGGCCTCCAGGGTCTGCATGGCATCTGGGAGGTCATCTCACAGGGTCGGAGTCTCCACGTGGATGGGACTCGGAGGCCTCTGCCCAGAGAGGTGGATAAGTAGCTTAGGAGTGAAGGCCTCTGTCCCAGTGACTTGTTTCTGTCTTGCTTTGGAACGACACAGGATGAGATCGATCCCACTGCCGGGCTTTTCCTGTCCTTTTTCAGTTAAACCACCTTGGTGGCCTCGCCTTTAAGCTGCTCATCCTCACACACGGGGCCCAGAACTTGGTTGTCCCGGTCGTTCTTCTCCAGCATGCTCCAGCTCATCGAAGTTCATCCTGCAAGCTGTCCCAGGGCTCAGGACAGAGCAGATAAGGACTGACCTGCTGGCCCTCACGCTGGGTGGTATCGCTCCACGAATGTGGCCAAAGTGGTGCTTTGGGCAGCCATGGGAGACCACTGGCTCCCACCCTTCCCTTTCCCCTCTCCCTGGATGATTTCCTCCACCGAGAAGTGGGAATGACAAGTTCTGGGTCACTGGGACACGGGGTGTGTACTGAGTAACTGTCTGCAAAGCTGTGAGCTTCTTGGGAGAGAATGACGAGCCAGAGTTCAACCCACTGGGAGCCAGATGAGAAAAGCAGGGACTTGGGAAAGAGCTGACAGCATTGGGCATCTTGTCCAGGTTCTTATCTAGTGACTCTTACTTCTACTGTATGGGAGTCACACCTGAACTTGGGAGTAGGAGACTCTGTGGGGGTGGGGAGGCTGTTCTGCCATCTGTCTCTCATCCGAGGCAAGAAGCCTCCCCTGCAGGCAGCCCTCCTCTTCCCTCTCCTCCCTGGCGGTGAGTCAGCTGGTGGGAACCACTGGTGTCCTGGGAAAGGGGAAAACACAGCTGACTGGGAAGGCTGACGTTGCTGTTCAGCCACAGCTGAATGGAGGCACTGTTCTTTCTGCTGGGGCCACTTCCAAGGCCGAACCATCGTTTGAATCCAAATACAGCTTAAACCCTCCACTGCACCTGCCCAAACCGGCAAAATGGTTGTCCCTGAAAGTGGTAAGACTTGTCCAGATTCTCTCAGCCACTTTCTCCATCTGATTCGGAGGTTTATGGCCCAAAGCAGTGAAAGGTAAATTAATCTATGCTGACAGCTTTGGAAAGAACCGGGGCCCAGCGCTCCTTCCCGGGAACACCTCCACACTAGAAAAGGGGTGGGGGTGGAGGCGGGGGCTCCTTCCAACCTTCTTCTGCCTGCATTCTGACTGCCGCAGTGAGCTTGCGCACTGCTCCTGGCCTGCACTGAGTCAGCACCCTGGAGAGCTGCGCCCCACCCCCTTCCTGAGCGGTGAGGTCAGCACAGATGCTGGCCTGCCAGGCCCCAGCGCACACAGCAGGAGAAGGAACCGCGGCCACCAGGCAAAGCTCCCAGGAACTGAGTTGAAGTCGTACTCTGGAAGGCTGTAGAAAGCCCCAGAACCCAAGGGGCCCAGGGAACTGGGCTCCAGAACACAGCTTTGCTGGCAAAATCTCACGGTGGGCACTCAGATGGCTGTGACATTGTTCAGCACTTATTAACAAGTTGCTTCATAGACACTGAATTAGGACAGCCATCGCAAGACTCACAAAGCATCACTTCCTCCCTTCCACGGGTGCCATGGTTCCGAAAGCTCTGCTGCTGTGCTGCAGAGAGCTGCAGACTCACGGGAGTGGCCGGGCATACCATGGCAGGCGTTTCTGTTTTAAGATGCAAGTCAGACCACCTGCTCTGGTTCCATTAAGGTAGCTCTCCCTCTCACCGGGTGCCGAGGGCAGACACATCATCTCTGCACCCCTCGCCCAGGAGAAAACACAGCTGTGTTGTCCGCCAGGCCTGGAGGGGTGCTCAGGCCTGAGAATAGCTCCTGAGCTCCACATCAGAACTCCATCCTCTGGCCTCTCTCCAGCCACCGGTTCTCAACAGCAGGGTGAAAAATGAACCACAGGGGAGTTACTTACAATGCAAATTTTGGGGCCCTACCAGAAAGATTCTGACTTGGGGTAGGTCTGGGAAGGGGCCAGGAATCACCCACAGCTGCGGGGGCTTCTGCTGTGCACTGGAGCACACCCTATTGTGGGAAAATGGGGGCTATTAGGTGCTCCCACACTGTCAGAGGCCAGGGGCACCCTGCAGAGCTCACCCCCTGCAGTGAACATCCAGCTGCCCCTGAAGCTGCCCACAGACCCAGCCCCCCGCTGTCCTTGGCTCAGGAGGCCATGGCCCCGGCTACCCGGGCAGCTGCCCCACAGCCCTGCCATCGTCTCAGTGGTTCTCGGGAGGCTAAGGCAGTGGGGTTGATGCAGCCTTCCAGGGAAGCTGAAAGCAGAGGGCAGACACGCTTCGTGGGGCCAGTGTGCTCTCTGTTAGAGGGAACAGAGAGCAGGTCGTTTCTAACAGAGAAATGGCCTGCACCCACTGGACTTGGCCAAGCAGATGGGAGCCCCTGTGTCTGACCTCAAGTGTGGCCAGGACTTTTTTTACCCAGCAGAGGACAGTGAACATTACTGGTACTCAGGTGGCACTGCTGTAGCCTCTCCTTGATGTCCCAAAGCAGGGGAGGCATGCTCCTGGCACCCTGGCATTTTCCTCTAGAAACTGCTGCCCGTGAGGACACGCAGGTGCCACAGCCTGCCTGTGGATGGGCGAATGGGTCCCCAGCAGGCTGTTCTGGGAACCTGCCTCTGGTGTGCGACATCGCTGCCCTGGGAACGTGTATTCCGAACTCCTCGAATCTCATTGCCAGCAAACTCGGGAACATCAACTGCCTGTTGAGTTGGGGACTACTTTGTATGACTCAGCCTTTGAATGTCTCCAAAAAGGTTGGGGCAAAGCCCAGGCCCTGATTCCAAAGGTCCGGCATGAGTGCGTCTCAAGTAGAGTCCTCATTGAAAGGCTTAGCCATCTTCATTCCACAGGCTGATGGGTGGTTATGCCAGGTTCTGGGTGGGGCTCCAGGTGGGCCCCCAGCCAAGGGCCCGGGAATGAGGAGACTGGGAGGGCTGTGAGGACCCCTGACCTATCTCCCGGTGGGGTCTGGTTTCCCTGCCTACAAACCAAGAAGTCAAGTGCCCACCTGCAGAGTTCTGGACTGGAAGACAGAAAAGCCATTACCTTCAGCTGCAGGGATGTTGCTTTTGTCCTCACTCAAGTGACCCTGTGAGCCCTGGGACATTTTACTGGAAGATGTTTGCAGATGAAAAGCCCCACAGTGAGAGGTTGCTCTGGGTGTTGAACCCTGCTGCAGACAGCCCCAGCAAGGCACTGTTGCCCCACTGGAGCCGAGCAGAGTGACTTGAAGACCCACTGTCTCCCACCTCGTTTGTGCTCAGGGCACAGTGTAAGGAAGTACTTATGGACCAGATGCGATGTCCCTTACTCATGCCTATATGTGTTTGGGGATGCATCCCAAACAACAAAAATCTTTTTGGCAGGGCACAAAGCAAGGCGATCATGAAAAATTCAGAATAAAGCTTAAGTTTCCATAGAAAACTCTGAAATTGCAAAATGGCATCATTGCCAAAGGGGAGATGGAGGAATTCCACACCTAGAGGCAGGAATTGGCAACCTGTGCTCCTTAGGAGGTTGGATTAAGGATTCCACTGACACTATTCCAGAGCCTCTCACCCTCACACACGAATATTCGGAATCTGGAATGCACAATAGGAAACTGGTCCCTTTAAACTCAACGTGTATCTTTGGGTGGAGGACTGGCAAACAGGGTCCTTGTGAAAGCCATTTCACAAGAGGTGAAGAGAACTACTTGACATCCGCTGTGAACACAGAAGGCCTTAGCAGGCACAACCAGGCTCTCAGTGTCACGAGGCAAGCAGCAACTCACAAGGGCGTCATCTGTACTCTCGTCCACTGGTGCCTGACCCAGGTCTAATTCCTCTTAGCCTAACCCATTGCCAGATAAAGCAGGAGAGTAGCCAGGACTAAAACCTGATATGAAACCCCAAGGTATGAGGCGGGTCTTACTCACAACCCCACCTTTCTTTTCAAAGAAGCATCAACCCTGCATTGGAAACAAAACCCCACCTTCCTCCCTCTCTGCTCATTCCTCAGGCAGCTCCGAGGTGTGCTGTGATTTCTCAACAGTGTCCTGAGCCAAGACGCATGAGGACACGCGGCGGCAGATCCAGACTTGCCGGCCCTGTGGAGATTACACAAAGCTCGGCCCCAAACTCGGAGTCATGTGAGTGTGTACGAGGCACCGAACATTCCACTGAGGGCCTGCATGTCAGATGCGTGCCTGCCTACGTTCCCACAGGTCTGGCGCAAGGCCCTGGGTGAAGTGCAGGTTCTGTGCTATCAAGACACACCAATGGCCTAGTGTTGCCTCCTGAACCTTTTGAGAGTGAGACTGTTGTAGGCCAACCCTCTCCTACCCCCCGCCTTCCTCTCCTGCCAGGATGTCACCCACGAAAGTCCAGGATAAAACACTATCCCATTAACAGGAGCTTTATTCAACTACATGTTACGTAAAAGAACATATAAATGGACCTTTAAATACATTCAGTTCATCTTAAACAATTTTATATAGAAACTTATTTACATTTCTCCATTATATACTTAAATTATTTTTCCAAGCTTACTACCGATAAAAGGTAATAGAATGATCACCTGCTCGCACAGATGCAAATACAGAAGTTGTCCACAGGGCTAAGTAAAACAAAACACCACTTCCCAAGTTATTAAACTTCAAAGCAACCATTTGTTCTGGAGGTGCTTTCTTCTGACCAGGCCTTTAGTGAGGCCCCCACTGTAGAGGTGCTAGGGGCCGCTTCTGAGGGTGGGGAGAGGTGTTTGGTGGTTTACAATGACTCGGGCTGTTGGAGCTAGGACCCCTGGAGACCCAGCTGGAGCCCATGCCCCGACCTCGGCAGGCTAGGAAACAGGCTGAGAGAGAGGGAGTGGCCTGCCCAAGTTACACAGTATCAGCGGTGGAACAGGGACTCAAACCTTGGTCCTTTGGATCTCACCTAGGAGTCCTGACTCTCATTATCCACAGATCCACGAACCTTTTCTCTCTTCCATCCATCTCCCATCCACCCATGGGCCCTATGTTTTGAATGCTGCTATCTGTGTGGTGAAACACAGCTCAGGGTTCCCATTACCCATCTCTGCAGAGCCCTGGAAACACCTACTAGGGGTTGCTTTTACAAGAGGTTGTGGTCAGGTGCTTTGTTCTTCAACCATAAAGTTTACCCTTTCAGTTTACCTGACTCATCCAAGTTGAGTTTCCAATTAATTTGGTTGGAAGGCAACGTCATACAGGAAAGAGTGTAATACATCTTATTTGCCTAAACCCATCTACCACCGTAAATTGCATTTCAGATCCAACAAGTGACCAAGAGTAGAAACCAAAAAAGCTTCAATCATCCCCCCATTTCCCTACTAGTCCCAGGGAGAAGATGTAAAGCGGGCCCTGGGTAGAAAAGGTACATGTTTCCCCCTTTCTTTTGAACGAGGCCTTTTTTTCCCAAAGCTTCATTTTTCCTGATGATATAAATTCTTCTAAAAGTAATTTCATTTTTCTAATCCGTTTTTAAAAACTTGATTTGGTTTTTCTCCAGATTTCACAACCACGGTGCCAAAGAACAGACGTCAACATTTAAAAGGATCGCTGTTCAGACAGACGCAGAGACTCCAGAGTCCAGGTCACGTCAGAAAAGGAGGAGTGGCAGGAGCAGGCGAAGAGGACTGGGAGACGGGCAGCTTCATTCTCACCTGTACCTGCGGTGAACACGAGTCATAGCAGCTTTCATCAGTTGTACAACCGATAATACACAAATAGGAAAACAAGGAACGGGAAAGGTGTGATCAGCTGAACAGCCCTCGATGTCTTCCAAATTCTGAAAGATCCAGCGTTCTCCCCAGGGCTGCCACCCGCCTGCAGGGAGGCTGGCCCTGCAGCCATGTGGGCCCCCGGGACTCGCAGAAGCACCAGTCTCTGTCCACAGGCCTCACTTTCCCTCCCACTCACACGCAAACCCTCACCCAGAGTCACGCAGGTAGAGGTGAGCAAGGCAGAAAGTCTTGCAGGACATGGTGCCAACCCCAGAGCACCAAGGGCTTGTGGGGAGGTCCAGCTGCCAGCAATGGACGGCGGGGGGCCGGTGGAACCCTGAGACTGGGGTACACAGGAAGATAAAAACATCTTCATACAAAGGGGTCTCTCTTCTGCCTTCTTCCCCCCGAGGAGGCATTCACTCTGCAAAAGGAACCAACTAAAACACTGAATTTTTATATTAAAAAATAAGCCTTTGATCTATAAAAACTGGCCAAAATTCCTTTTTTGCTCATTACATAAGAATGTCACCTTACACGCCCCAGTCTTTCACGGGGCCTTTGTCCGGGGGAGAGGGTGCGCGTGCACAGCCCTGTGGCGTGTGTGCGGAAGGCGTTGCGAGACAGGGGCGCTGAGACCGGGAACTTGACAGCAGGCTGCAGTCCACCAGAAGGTGGTACGGCCAACGACATGAGCGTTAGCAGGTGGCACCAGTGATTCACGTGCTGTGGAACAGAGACATAGGGTGCTGGCCTTTCACAGCCGTCAGTCCTCGTGGAAATTCCAGGAGGAGAGGGTTGCAGGCACACCTCACTTCCACAAGGGATTGAGGATTTTCCCCAGTGTGGTCCGACTGGAGTCTTTCTGTCTGAAGGAGGCCCTCTCCCCAGCTCCTCTGCCTTTCAGAGGGGACTCTGTGTTGGCACTGGGACCCTCAGGAGACTCTGGGCACTTTCTGGAGGCCCGGGTGCTGCTGGCCCGGGTGCTGCTGGCCCGCCGCAAGGTGCCACTCTCCTTGGAACCCACGTCGTCGGAGCCGCTCTTCACCCTCAGCTGCCGGTGCGAGACCGCCCGAGTGAGGCCGGGGGCCTTGTTCACAGGAAGCGAGTCTGTTTTTATGCACCGAGACGAGGAGGCCACCGTGTTTCGGGCAAAGCTCGGCACGTGGGGTCCGCTGTGGGGTGCGCCAGGCGTGGGTGGAGGGGGCTTGGGCTCTTCTTCCGGGCTCTCGGGGCCCGGGGAGCTGGAGCGGCAGATCTTATTTTCCTCTGACTTCTGCCGGGGGACGTTCCGGAGCGGCTTGGCGCTGGGCTTCTTGAGGGAGCCCCTGGGCTGCAGGGCGGGCTCCTTCCCTGGCCGGGTGCTGCCGGAGCCCAGCCTCGCTCGTGGGGGCTTCGGCTCCTCGGTCACCTCCCCAGGCCCCTTGGAGGACCTCTTGGGCGACGTGTCCGAGGTGCCCTTTACAGAGTTCCGGCGGGACCATGGCGCATCTGTGCCGCTGCTGCCAGGCGGCTCCCGCGGGGCCTGCTTCCAGCCTGCGGAGCCCCTGCTGGCCTTGGAGATGTGCACGACTTTGCGCATGCTCTCACTCTCCGAGGACGTCAGGGTCCGCACGGGCTTGGGCACCGCCCCCTGGCCTCGCGGGGCAGTTCCCGGCTTGGGGGCTCCCTGGGAGGCCTCCTTGAGGGAGTTTCTCTTTTGTGCCACCCCATCCTTCCCTTTAGAGGATCTGTCCCTGGAAAGACCACCCTTGCCACTGGGCCCACTCTTTGCAGAGGCGGGAGCAGTGGTCTCCTCAGGGGGGCTGGAGACAGGGTTAGAGGACACTTGGCTACCACTTGTCTCCCCTACCCCGGAGGACACAGAACCATCCTCCTGGCCCCTCTCCCCTGCCTCCCCACCACCGGGCCTGGAGTCGGTTTCCTCTGAGCAGTCCAAGGTCAGCGAGCAATCAGTGATATCGGAGATGCAGGACAGAGGCCCAGGGTCTTTGTTCTCGGGGTTGATGCTGGGCTCATTAGGGGCAGGCCCGTCACCCTCCAGGGCTGGACTGAGAGCACCCTGGGCCCCCGCATCCACAGACATCAGGCTGCCGTCACCAGCGCCGGCGCTGAGGGGCTGCAGGGCCCCATCCTCTGAAGACACCAGTTCCACTGGGCTGAAGTCGGACACGTTCTGCTGGGGTGTCTCCTCTGGGTCCTTGGGAACCTGGACCTCAAACTGGGCCAGCCCAGTCACTAGCTCATGCTCCTTAATTCCCAGAGTCAGTGGTGACAGTGGAGGGGACCAGAGAGATGTCAGGCCCACGGGCTCGCTGTTCCTTTTTTGGGGCACGCTGAGTCTGCCACGCCGAGGTCGAAGCAAAACCGGAGCAGGCTCCTCGATCTGGGGGACGAGGAGCTGGCCACACAAAGCTGGGGGTGGGTCAGGGGCTCCCGCCTGGCCCTCTGAGGCTGGAGGCCTGTGTGTGCGTTTGGAGTCCTGGTCCCTTGGCTCTCTAGACTCCATCCAGGCCACGGTGGGCCGGGCCTGCCGGGGGCTGTTCCAGGGCAAGCTATTGAACTTGTTGGGGTCCTCAGGGCTGCCCACGGAGCTCTCCAGGAAGGTCAGCAGCTCCCGGTCAGCGGTGGCGCCCAGGGAGAGGCGGGAGCGACGGGTGTTGGAGGGCCTGTAGGAGGGGCTGACAGGCCTGCGGTGCAGGAAGGAGGGCAGGTCCTCTGCACCCTTCTTGAACAGCAGCTCCACGTCATTCTCGCTGCTGCTCCGGCTGAACCCCATGAGCTCCCCAGCCGCCCAGGAACGCCGCTTCTGCTCCTGCTCCTTCCGCCGCAGCTGCCTCAGCTCCTGCACCTGCCGGTTGTGGTTGTCCTGAACGAGGAGTGGAGAAAAGCACGAAGATGCATCAGACACAGGGGACCCGTGTGCAACTGCAGAGCCACCTGCTCCAAGACCTCAGTGAGACACACACGTGTGGAGGAGAGGGCTGGGCCGTGGGCGTCATTGAGAGAGACCGTGTGTGCTTACACGTGCATGTGGGGGGAGGCTAGGTCCTCCTGGAGCTATGTGGGGACGACCAGAGGAGCCCACTACACCTGAACCCAAAAGTCTGTCTAAGGGTGTCATCGGACCCCTGGGCCCAACTCCCAGCTTTGCAGTCAAGGCACTGTCCCCTCAGTGTGGACTGTGACTCCGCATGTGCCTGTGACCTCAACTCCGAGGAAACCCAAGTTGGTTCGTGCCAGGATACGGCAATATACACATGCACACACACGCACACACGTGTGCCCCTGTGCAGTGCCTTCTATATAATAAGGATGTGGATGTATACATGCACACCCAAGATATTAAGAGAGGCCATTCCAATCTCTGTTCTGACTGCTCCCTGGTAAAAAACAACAAACTACACAACAACAAAACCCACCAGAAAGGCCAGGGAGGCTCCGGCCCTCGTGCCCCATGCCCTTCCCACAGTCAGAGAAGAGGATTTGCCCTGCGAATCCTTCTACCTTCCATTGCTCCCCGCAACCAGCCCTCCGCCAGTAAAACAGAACCAGAACAAGTGTACTCAACGAAGTACGCGCTACCGCTGGCTACGCACTTTAAATAAACTTGTGTCATGGAAGTACAACCCGAATCTGTTATTGGGTAGCACTTTTTACTTGAAAATCAATATCCTCAAACGGTGGCCATTCCTGTCCAAGTTTCTGTGAGGCCCTGGCTCTGGCTGGCTGCCTGTTTGGGGTGGGTGGGGCAGCTCCTGGCTCCTGGGGCAGCTGGGCTGAGAGTATCACACAGGTGGCCTCAAGAGCCTATAGAATTCTGACGGGAGCCAATTTGGCATCTCCCACCCACCACCGCCTTTCCCTGCTGAGCTCACTGCTTGGACAAGGGAGAGTAAACGTGGCCACAGGCTGAACCTCCGTGTCTTAGCTGCACAGAGGGAGGAAGAATCAAGAAATCGAGGGACTCTGGCCTACTCACTTAGGGGCGGAGAGAAACTTGACCAGTCCCTCAAAGAAATTTGGCTATGGACAAATCTGCTCCTGAAATACAGAGGCAGAAATGATGCCCAAGAATGAGGCTTCTTTTCAGCACCGGAAATGAAGGGAGGGGAGTTTCTGCTGTGGCCAAGCACAACAGGGTTCCCATGGTGGCAACCCCGGGTGATGGCTGCGGTGCTCCAACCACTGAGCGGGGCCTTCTGGTCCTCCCACTGCAGCAAAGGTCTCCTGGAAGAGGGATTGTCTCCCAGGGAGGAGGCAGGAAAGACCTTCAGGAGCTTCACAGAGACTTTAATATTGTGACTGCCACCATAAATAAACCTAACAAAATGCTTTCAGGGCACTGAAGTGAGGGTTGGGGTGAGCCTCAGAGTCACAGAGGGCAGGGATGGCAGAACCACTTCCCCCCAATCCCAGCCCAGAGCCTGGCGCCCCTGCCTGGGCCTGATGTGCCCCAAACCCCAGAAATGCTCCACCATCTTTCTGCCGGGGGCAGAGGGCTGGGTCTGGAAGAAAAAAAAGAAATTAAAAATCCAACAACTCAGAAAACACAGAGATGCCACCTGCCGTACCTTGACCGCTTTGCTGAATCTGATACAAAAGTCTCGAAATATCTGAAGGCATTCATCCAGTTTCATGGTTTCTTTGTCTTCGCAGAAAAAGTCTATGAGGGTGTGGGCCTCCTCCTGGAGCTCTTGTTTGCAGCGTTCCAGCTCGGTCAGCTTTTCCAGAGCGAACTACGGGAGGGCAAACAAGCACATGTGGAGGTAAGCAGTCTAGCAGGTGGGCTGGTGCCCAGGAAGGCATGCTCCTGGGCTCAGTTTCAAGTCTCCAAAAAGGGAAGGTTTATTGTAAGTCCGGCGCGCTCAGAACCAAAAGGAAAATAAAGTAGTTCAAACCAAACCAAACCTACGGGGAAGCCAGGTGAACGCGTGTGTGAGGGTTGGGAGCAACAGGAGGGACAGCGGGCCTTGGCCTGCAGAACGCCACTCACAGAGTGTTCACCTCTAACGTCACTGAAAAGTGACAGGTGAAATTGGTCCTACTCTGGCCGAGAGCTAACTTTAGGGTCCCAGAAGTCACCTGCTCTATTGATGAGGTGTTCGGTTCACAGGGAGGTTAGATTTAATCTCGAATGAGCAGGACTGAAGGCCTCATGCCTGGAGGCCCCAAACGGGCTTCTTATCCAGCTGCTTATCTAAGTCAGCAGGGGCACTCTGTCAACAGTTCATGCCTTTCAGTAGCTCAGTCTGAGATGGACTTATCATTAGTATCTTACTAAAACTCCCCAAGAAATTCTGAGAGGCACCCATGGTTAGGAATTAGTGCCCTATGCAAATCCGTTCTCTTTACTTCTTCACTGTCTCCTGATTCTCCTAGGACAAAGTCTCCACTGCCCCTGCAGGTTCGGGTACTGCCTCAGAGACGAAGTGAAAGCAGTTTGCTTTCCTCCAGTGCACACCAGCCCTCTCCGGATGGGATCTACCAGGGCCAAGGGGCACGCACATGCTTCCCTGCTGGCGCTTCAGGGACAGCTGGTGCTGAGCTGAAATGAGGGAGTGGCGTGGTTCGAGGGGCCACGGCCCCATGGGCACTGCATACAGGCACCCTGCTGAAGTCTCCCGCCGCTCACCCTGCTTATACAACAGAGGAAGGTATGGAGTGTATCACTTTATGAAATCACACGTATCTTTCTTTTAAAGAAGGCTTATATTTGAGAAGTTGCCTTTTGAGTGGGGGGACAGGTCTAGGCAATGGTGAAGTTACAGGCTGCCCACCCTCAAGGAGTCAAATCACTGCTTGACATGCTGGGAGAGCTACAGAGCCTGAAGAGAGAGCCGAGAAGACGTGTCACCTCCTGCTCTCTCCCTTAAAAGCCCTCTTCTTACACCAAACATACTCAAGAGGTTGCAGGAACAAAAACTATTTGGGAAACCAAATACCAGAGAAAGTAACCATCTGAGTCAGTAGCCCAAGGCAGTGTGTGTGTTCACGTTGTGTTTTTCTTTATGGAGAGAAGGGCATTAATGAAAGGCCAGATCTCTGCCTGTCATTCTTCCACAGAAGGAAAGATGGATTCCGGCCAAGAACAGCTCAACTGCAGAAAAATAGGGCTCTCGACAAGAGTGTACACAGGCGTTTGCTCCACCTCGTGTGTCTCATCATTTGAGTCTGAGGGGACTGTGGGGACAAGGGGGAAGAATGACTTACAGGCACTGCAGTCACCCTCAGGACTTGGGAATGTGGAACCCTCTGAGCATGGACCCGACAAGTCACTGCGCTCAGTCATTCGTCAGAAGTTGTTTTCTGAATAATGTCACGACAGGGCCAGGAACAACGGCAACACACCAACAACAACAGGTGAGCAGGTGTGGCAGCAAATTCAGCTTTCCATGTCTAAGTTGTCTGCCATGGACCCAAGTTCCAAACCAGTTTCCTTGGCATTTCTCGCCCACATGGCTAAGAGGTTGAAAGAGATCTGTCATTTTTCTGCTCAAAAACCTTTAGCAGTTCCCCACAGCTTAGGGCACAAAGTACGCAGTTTTCACACTGGCATTCAGAGCCCTTCCCGACCTGACCCTGATCTGCCTCAAAAATTGCATCCCACCCTGGCCAGGCCACTCAGTTAACTGAAGCCTCGTCTCTCAGGCCTGCGTCCAGAAAGGGTGTGACTTTGATCCGGGTTCAGGCACGTAAGGAGGGAAGTAACTGATTTTTCTCTCTCACACGGATGTCTCTCTCTCTCTCTCTGACCCCCTTTGCTCTCTCGCTAAAAATCAATGAAAACATATTCTCAGATGAGGATTAAAAATGATTTTTTAAAAATTATCTCTCCTATTTAAAGAAATTGAACCTAAAAAAGAAAACTACATGGCCAGGTGGACATTTTTACTTACAGAGATAAAAATGACCGCCAGGAAGAAGTACTGAGCATTAAAACGGGGTTGCCTGTGAAGAGCGACCTAGGGGTGCAGCTGAGACTGAGCTGCTTTTCATCGTAAACCTTTCTGCTCTTCTGCTCTGCCGCTCAGCACACGACACTAATATTTAACGTGAGAATGGGGGCGAGAGGCATCTGGAACCCCCGACTTTCTGGATTGGCATCATTTGCGTGAATGTGCTCACCACTCAGCATTTTCCCACCTACTGCCAGGTGCCTGTGTGCTGGTGTTGTTGCACTTTTAGAAAAATCCGTGCCCTTTCAGGGGAAAATCGGAGACTGGTTATATGTAAAAGAAAGCATAGAACACATGTTTAATAATAAAAATAAAATCTCAACAGAGCCAAACAAAATCCAGTGTTTACTGATGGAAGCTGAAGCTCATAATAGTTGTAGCCTAATTACGAGTCAGCGAGGGAAGGCTTTCGCTGGAAGGGCCTGGGGAGCATGGGCTCCTTCCTGGGGCCGAGGGCAGCCCCCAACCCCGTGCACCTCCGAGCACTGACATTTAAGGTGGCACGCCATCTCCCCGAGGACGGAAAGCATAAAAAGGTGCCACTTCTTTTTTTTTTTTTTAATGAGGAAGATAAAGTATGTCAGACTGTGTGATCGGTGAGTCACAGGGAGCTGTCACAAACACGTCCACTCGGCGGTTCTGTGTTGTTACTCGGGGCAGCTCCTGCCACGCCCCGCTGGGCTGAGGCATTCTGGGTGGTGATGGGCACGGCTATCGTGTTCTGCTGCTCAGACTAGAAAACATGCCGAAACGTGGCTTGTGTCTCCAATAAACACGAGCAAGGGAACAACAGCCCAGGTTCTCAGGTGTCTTTATGATTTCTGTGGAACTTCGTCTCGTGGTCCACAAGATCGACGGGGAGACGGGAACGCCTAAACCACGATTCAGAACCACGACTTGTGACGCCAGGGTTAAGTAGGCACCACAAACTGACACTGGTCCACTACAGCGAGGCGCGATCGTGATCGTGATCGTGATCGTGAACATCGAACAATGACAAACTGCAGCCCACTCCCTAATGACCACATTCAGTGCCTGATCCTCAAAACCAACCCAGCAGAGGATGGGCACTGAAATACGAAGCTCCTTCTACTGACTGGGGAAATGTGAATGGGAACCTGCTGCTTCCCCAAACATGCCCGTGCGAATCTAACTGGCCCCAGGAGAGCTGCCACAAGACGAAATGAAGAGGCTCGAGTCACCCACAGACCTGGAGGAAGTCTTGCATCTGCTGACAGAGTTCCTCATCCCGCCGGATGTTTTCCTTCAGAGATCTTGTCCTGACAAAGAGCGAGTGCAGCTCTGCCTCCGTGTTATCCAGAGACAATCTGGAAGAAGAAAGGGGACAGCGGGCCGTTGGCAACAGGGAAGCCATGTGTCACGTGGGTCCGTCAAACAGGTCTAACTGCAGGTCAACCTTACAAGGAAAAGAGGAGATATGCCTAAAAGTAATACAAAGTAGTATCGAATTTTTAAAAAATCCACACACAAATGGCTGTCACGTATCCGTTTGAATGCAAAAGCGGTTACCAGGGTTCCACTCTGTTCTACTAAGTAAGACATTAAAGAAACTGGGGGCGGGGGGAGGGCAGAGAATGAAACCGAACACAAGCAGGGGAGCCACTGCGGCCACACTGACCTACCCCTGTGCTCAGCGTTTCCTCCTGGGCTGTTTTTAAGAGCAGATGCCTTCCGAGAGACACACAGGGGTCCGAGAACAGGCTGCGTGTCACTGTGTCCTCACTGGCAACCCAAACTGTGGGCCTCGTCTGAACGCCTTTATGCAACAAGCATTACAAACTCTAACAACCGGTGGGACTCAGATACACTCTCCTGTGGCCACTAAACACAAACACAAAAGCGCCAACTCTCGAAAAGCAAGGCAGGCCGCACTGTTGATAACCCTGATGTTAGGGTAACATGGAGATAACACGGAGCTGACGCCATGTCGCTCGCCACTGGCGGCCAGAGTAAGCACTGTATTTACAACAGAACTATCAATCCTGCAAAGGCTTTTCTTATGTATACCACATCCCCATCAGCAGAGCGTCAATGGCGGTTTTGTCACCCAGTAAAGTGAAGAGATGGGCCCCTAGAACCCAGGGGAAGTCAACTAGCACATTCATACATTAGGATGTGTTTAGCTGCCACTGCCAACTTTAACTTTTCTTTATGCAATAAATCCTCCACCTTCAATGGTCGCTGACGCCCACCTACAATCTGTTGGTACTTCGCCTTCCACTTCCAATAAACTGACATCACCAAGCAGGATTTTTTCTAAGACAATAAACAGCTCACTAAACTTCCCCATCTAACTCTGTCCAGAACTGTCAGTTCCAAAATGTAATGGTTATTTCTCTATTTCTGTCTCTTGGTAACATTTCTACACTAGTCAGAGGAAGAAAATATTCCTACATAAATTTCTTGTAGTAATTTAAAACCAAAACAGCTTTTATCTTATAAGAAAGGTGCTTATTCTCTTGGGGGGAAAATCTGGTGATCTGTAAACACGCACTATGAACTGTTCACACCTTTGGACTGATAACCTCACTCTGGGAAACACATGTGACCTGTGTTCATGGCCATAACACTGAGACACTGGCCAATGACAGGGCTTGGCTTGGAAAGCGATGGTTCACATGCTTATGCATGTGGTTTGTGTCCTAAGTGGACACAGTCACTCGGATAATTAAATATATGCAATAAACTCGATTGCACATAAGCCCATGAACTCGGCTGGCGGTGTTCAGAACTCGAAACACAGAACTCAAGATGGCACGCAGACACAGATTACAGATACATTAAAATACAATAGGTGTATAAAATATACCTATAGTAGGATCCAAGCAAATCAAAGTGTTGCAAGTAGAGCTTTATGCTCGGTGGATACTTTCTCTGTAAAGCTGAGTGACTAATTTAAAACAAAATCCTTTCACAGCCCCTGGTACCCTTCCAACTTCTAATGTGATAGAAAATAAATGGACCATGTCAGATTCTATGAGGAAGCAAACACGGAGGGATGGTCCTGCAGGTCGACCGATGATGTACTGGCTCCCGAGGTAACAGGCTGCGATGTTTGAGCTCTGTCTTTCGGGTGTGGAGGGATTTGAAGTTCTTAATCCATAATTTTTTTTACACTGATGATATTCATTGGAAGAGACGGTAAAAGGTCTTTTTTAGGTTAAAATAAGGATTGATTTCCAAAGGTTTACACACACACCTCTGTCACTAAATGAAAGTAAGTTCTGAAAGTTCAACAAGACAAACTTTTTAAGGTTCACACTTGAATCCAGACGCTATAAAATAGTCATCAGTTTTCATAAGAAGGTAGTTAAAAGAGAAAATCCTTAAATCTTCACAATTTACTTTCAGTCTTCCTAGCTTACCTGGCAGCCTCCTGAACATGATGTAATTTTTCAGCAAAGTGGAGAAGACCATCATCATTCTTTTGGGCTTCCTGGAACAGAACCAGAATTTTCTCTTATTACACAGACAGCACTGGGAGGAAATAATTTTCTCAGGGCTTAAAGGAACCTGAAAAATCAATGTTCCCATTCTTATGCTTGATACTTTCAAAGCAACTCCCTGAACTAGGAACTCTGATATTCTTAGTAAGATTTACCAGAAAGTCAAGACTTTCCAGATACATTTATCTTCCAAGAGCAACCGATTCTGACATGAAATACAAGGAATGTGCCTGAAAACTCAGTGGAAGGAGGTGGTGGCTTAGCAGCACCCACTGTTTCCCAGAGAATCCAATACATCCTACTTAAATACCACCCATACCTATGAGCGTGCCTTCAAATGACCGAGATACCTTCAGTTGTTAAACCAGTTTGCAAGCTGAGTTTAATGAGAAGGTGTGCAAGCCAGGGAGATTCTGGATTCTCTACCTGTTCACGGGGCATGAGGAAGGCAGGTATAAAGGGACCAATTAGCAAGCCTGGAAACTTCCCCACATGGGCAGGGACCAAGTCACACAGAGCACACCTGTATACACAAATCTAAAAGTGCTGCCAGAAGACTCCCTGCAAGGCACGTGGGAGGAGGAACATATTTTCTGATTTTAATGTCCTGAAAATTAGCTTTTACATTAGTCCCAAGGTCCACATGGCCTCCATCTTCTTCAGTAATAACTGAATATATTTATTTATGGAGAATGTAATATATGCTGAACATCAAGCTAAGCACTTGATGGGATTATCTGTTAGCCCTCTCAGTTACCTGGTTTTGCAGTATCACTGCCCCATCACTAGATGAAGAGATTCAGGATCTGAGGTTTAAATACCTTGGGTGAGGAATTACAGCTAATAAATGACAAGTCAGAACCTCTCAGTTCTGCCCTGCTCCAAAGCTCCCACTGCAAACCAGCACATGACGTAGCTTCCTCCCCAGACTAAAGCTCCAGTCTTTGTATTTGCTGTCAAAACAACACAGCGGTCCAACGAAGGAAAAACAAACCAGAACAATTTGTCGCTTGAGATCATTTCACAACAAAGAAATAACTGTCTGTGGCCGATTTTTCACTCTGTAACTGGCTCCTTCAGCATCATACAGACTCCATCAAAAACAGACATGGGGGACGGGGCTCGAGAGTCCAAACCCTGGGCCCCCTGGGGGGCACACTCACCATGCTTCATGAAGGAGAAGAGGGGGAGGGATCTTTTTTAGGGCCCTGACTCACTCACTCATTACATACACCTGGTCAAACATCTAGTCAATTCAGCATCAGAAATGTTTCAACGCCCAGGCCTCCACTTTCCGTCCCTGCGGCTGTTACTCTGATTCTCAGCTCTCATCAACGAATTAGTGCCAACTGCCACCAAGAGGAACCCCGATTTCTAGTTCTCTCTCCAGTCCAACACACCCTCCTCGTGGCCTTGTTTTCATAAAAACAAAAACAAAAACCCTACTCATACCATGCTACACACACACTCTGGTTGGCTCCGCACTGCTAAAGCCTGAAATCTAAATTCCCTAGCTTGAGGATCTGAATCCTTCATGATCTGTCTTCACCAACCCTCCCCTCATTCCCCCCACCACTCTACTCCCCTCCAGTCCTCTAGTCCGAGGCATAGCTCAGCTCCCCAGTTTGCAAACAGTGCAGCTGCACAAAGAACCTTCTTGGAGCCCACCACGCCCTTTCCTAATTCTGACGCCACCTTCGGCCTTGGACAAGCTGCGTGGCCTGCATGGGGGTTCGCACACCTTCTCTCTCTGTGTTAGTCACTCCCATACCTGTGCAACGAAGTGCAGAAGGTTCATCCCAGGTTTGTTGGCTTTTGTGTCTGCCAATTTGAGCAAAGATGACAGTTTAAATCCTACTGCATTGCCAGCATATCCTCCCTAAAAAGACAAATCAGAAGAAAAAAAAATACACATTTATCTTTGGACAGACCAATAAAGTTGGAAACACAGCACTTTAATTTTTTTTAGTTTTACTTACTGCATTCATGATATTTCCCGCCTGTAGCACCAAGTGTAATATGGAATGTAGCTCCTCACAAGACATTAGCTCTGTCAAAAAGAACACACCACGGGACCTTAGAGAAGCCTTCAGCTTAAATGCAGAAAAGACAGCAACCAGCTATCACATCCAAGTTCAAGGGTGTCTGAAGCAATCTCTGACCCTGAACTGCATTCAAAGTCTGAGAAATTCAAATAGAGCAGCACATCTATGGTGTCTCTTAATGCAGCATTTGTTACTGCCAATCCACACCCTGGTGTTTCACTAGGAATCAAATACGTGCAACACTTAAATGTCACAAAATATTTCAATGATAAAATTATTCAAGTAGTGGAAGATGCAAAAAGCCTTATGAAAATCAGTACTCTGTATCATGGGAATAAGTTTTCTCTCAGCAGTGACTTCTTTTTTTCCTTTATGTCCACTAGCCTTTGACTACATGTATGGAATATGCAAACTACTAGTGGGAAACATTCTGCGCAGTCGGTGAGCTATGAGGAGGTAAAAAATAAACAGGCTGGTGTGATGTGAATAAGGTGCAAAGCACCAACCCTTGAGGCCAGACACCCAGAGAATCTTCCTATTTCATTTAGATCTCCGCATTTGATTTGGATTGGCTTAAAGGATTAAAAAGAAACGCATCATTGTAATATATTAGTAAACTACCTCCTTCATTAATTACAGAATCTCTTGTATATACACCTACACAAATAATTGTTAAATGCACAATTAACTATCAAAAACTATTAATGTATCTGGAAGGCTGAAAAAGTTTGATGATTAAAACGCAGTATATATAGGTAATATATAAAATGTCACCTATTATATATTTTTAAGTTAATATTCTCCCTGAAGTCTGGTATTATTTTCAAAAAATTACATTTGGATCGCTGCCCACACTGTGTTATCTAGGGAGGCCAGTTTCTGAAGGGTAACCAGATAAGACACGTCTGCGCCGCACACACAAGTCTGCCCCGCTCCCTATGAAAACATGTTCTTCCATCTCTGCTGGAACAGGAGGAACCACCCCTCTGAAACTGCTGCAAAAGCCTGGGTCTAGAAATAAATTTTAAAGGACCTCTAAATTCTTAGTCTCCCTTCTAAAATGAAGAAAACTGTAACAGGCTGAAGAGAAAAACTTGACCTCAACACAGGAGCAACTAAACGGGACACCCAAATAGGAGCGGCCAGTTCTGCACAGTCACTAGAAATCCAGAAAACGAGTGAGAGGCAATCAGGGTGGCACTGCTGCATGCTGGGAAGTGTGAGGGTTGGGGAGGGCCAAAGGCTGCCCCAGAGAAGACAAGGAGGCAACCGCACCTGCGGGGCCTGCGTGCTCAGGGTCACAGGCCGCAGAAAGCCCAGCTCCCACCTCCGTGGGCTGAGACATTAGAGCAACTCTGAGGAGCCTGCCCAAGCTGGGTAAGCCAAAACATTTAGCGAGTGTTCAAAGAAATGGAAATGGCCATCTCACCCCTCCTGTATGTAGTGAGCCCACCAGTTGTTAAGAGCCTGGAGGGGAGATGGGTAGCATCGGGCGCACTAGGAACCCTGACGAGAGTCACACTGGCTGCCCAGGGGAGGTCAGGAGGAAAGGGGGTCTGCTGGAAAAGCAGGGCCCTAAACACCAACAGAGGAGAGACACAGCTGGTCCAAGGACACGTGTACACATGGACACCGCCCCCACACACAGGGAGCGAACCTTCGAGAGGAACAAGAACGAGCTGCACACAGCAAGGTTCCCAAAGACTGGGATGAAAGAAACCTTCTCTTTGGGAAGATAATATGCTAATGAATGGATCAATTGATTAGTCAGTTAACTAACTGGGGAGGAGTAAATGTAAATAAACCTTAAATGCCATCCTTAGTACTATCTCATTTCGCTTTTTAGGGTGCATCAGAGATGGGACTTTGCATTTTTAACTTCAACTGAATAGTTTTTAAAAATAAACTGCTACCCAAATGAATAAAAAACCAATTACATGGAGCATCGTGAATTTACCTACCTTTTATAGCAGTGCTTAGAACTGTTATGTCCTTGTACAGGGAAGAACAAGAGGGTAAAAACTCTTTTTTTAGCACCATGGCTTCAATCCGAAGCGAATAGCTGAAAAGTAAAAATCAAATGATAAAATCTGATGTCACTGGTTGAAAAACCTCAGTCTGTAAAGAACAATGACCCGTGGTCCTTACTTTGGCACCTGAATTAAGCAGTGTAGAAAGGAGTCCGCCAGTGACAGCTTGGACACATCGCCACTAAATGTTTTTAATTTCTGTACCTAAAAAGACAAGCGGGAAAAGGGGGGTAGAGAAAAAAAAAGAACTTACGATTACAATGTACCATGATTTTACATTTCCTCTTAGAATTCCTGTAAGCAAATAGGAGTTCAGTGCTAAATTCAAACTAGTAAAAGTGGGGACCCAAGAAAGACAGGAAAGGAAACCACCCCATGTAGTAGTTTGGTTTGTAAAAGCAGAAACACCAAAGAAACAAAACAAATCAGAGAAGAGCCGCGTCACTTGCGTGGCTGTGAGCAATCCCTCTCCAGCCAGAGAGCTGGGATCCTCGGCGGGGCTACTGAAGGGAGACTGAGAAAGGGCCATTTTAAGGATGACCATTTTCTGTACGTTAGAACCTGGAAGGGAGATCACTGCTTGGGAGGAGGAAAGAGAGACTGACCAGTCGTCATAATACGGCCCTTAAGTCGTAAGTGAAAAAAACGTATTAGCTTTTAGTATTTGGGGCATAAAATGCTTAGACTGGGGAAAGTCTAATGCAGATCTCTCTGTGGTCGAATCCCCTTCACATATATTACCTTTACAGGAAGGGACCATCGTATGCTGAGGGGAGTACCCTCTGGTTCTCCAGCAGAAAGATAAAAAGGGACATGGCCTAACAGAAAGATCAGTGTCAAGAGATCCCCCTATGAAAGAAATCAGGTAATACCAGAGTAAATACAATAGGATCCCACTCCTGTCACTTTAGAGTGCCAACCACCCACCAGCCTCCATGCACAATTATACACAGGAAAAGGCCCCGCCTCCACTAGGGATAGGATTGCAGTGATAATTATTTCCTTCTGCTGCTTACTTTATTGTCTAAAATGTCTACAATGAACATGTATTATTCTTATAAAACATGAAACTAAAAGTTATTAAACACATAAATATTCCTCCGTGTATAGGAAAGAGCTGAGAGTTCTGAGGTAGGAACGTAGCCCAACAAACAGCTAAGCAGGTGGGGAGGGAGGCGAAGAGAAAGTTCTCTTTCACATTGGAGAGCAAGTCATGCCTTCCCCACACAGGCAGAAAACTGGTCCAACCCGATGGCCAAAACACTTCTCCGTCCACGGAGTCTTCCAACAAAAACAATTTATGCAAAGTAGGGCCTAAGACGACTAGTCAAGTAGACAGCCTACCTTTGCTGCTTACCACCTTCTATTATTCTTCATAAAGCTTTCTCTCATCCACCCCCAGACGATGTTGGCTGCCCATAAAAGTAATATGATTTTTGAGCCTCTTGAAAATTGGAAATGATGTTCCAAACCACAGAGGTGGAAGTATGTGCAAAGATCCAAAGATCCACAAACTGAAGTACCTACACCAGTTCCCTGAAGACAGAAAGGTCACGGTGCACACGCACAGCCTCGTTTTGATCTGGTCCTTACGACTGTATTTCCTTTCTTCAGCAGACAGAAAATAGCCATTGATAGAATTGCATTATTCCCCCTACCTTTGACACCCAAAAGTGATTTTTACCATTTTGAGTCTTACTAAAGGGCAGACGGAACATCTGGCTTAGCTAAGCCCGAATCAGAGCCTGGTTTCTGAACTTAGAAGCTATGGGGTGGATGCTGATCCCTCCTGAACGAGCCTCACAATTCACTATATACGGACAGGGGCAGAGTGAGGCCGTACCTTTTACAAGACCATACACGTAGTCTATGCAAAACTGCTGGAAATAACAGCAGTTTCCTGTCTGAAGCGTTTGCGCAGGTCACACTAAGGAATCTTGGTAGATATTTCACTTCGACATGTGCTAAACTGTAACTGAGCAAGGATTAATCTCCTTCACTTATGTAAAGAGCTAAAAATGTTTAGATTTCAAGAGAATGGTGATGAAAAGACAGTATTTGATTTAAATGCCGTGTATACAGTTCTTAATTCCATTTCAAAATGGGATTTATGTTCATTAAGTGGGATTACTGTAACTTCACAGCGGCAGGGAGGTCAAAACGAGAGGCGAACCAACCCTATAATTAGTATGCATTCTCATCATCATCAGAAAGCATTTATCAAACATCGTTGGGCACAGTGCTGGCGGCTGAGCCAAGTGACTCTCGTTACGACCTGGCTGTGGCCGGTTCTGTCCCAGTCGCAAACAGCACACCCCTTCAGACTCTCACATTCCTCAGGGGAGGACCCCTTCATCCCATCTAATTCCCTCACATGGCCTCGAAATAGCAGCAGTTCCCACCCACAGACAAAGGGAAGATTCTGGGGCTCCTCCACTGTCATCCCCCCTCTTCCAGGGGCAAAGTAAATAAGAAAAGGAAGGAATGAGGTGATAAGACATCAGAGGAAACAGTCCAATCTGCCCCCAGAGAGAGGAGAACATTTCCACCACCTTCCAGCCCTATATCCCTGACAGTGAGATGGTGACAGGGTACCACTGTCCCATCCCAGGGAAGGGCTCACCAGCCCTACGGGGCGCCCTTCCACTGTCCACGTGGCTTCTGCTCCAGCCTCCTCTCGGGGCACGAGAATACTAGGCTAGACAGAGAGCACATGCCAGTTCTTTCATTTCTGGGTCTACCTTTTTCCTCTGCCAGTTTTAACCATGAGTTTCAGGAAAGATGAACAAACATGCCAGATAAAAGATTTGTGGTGAAGGGCAGAGGGATCCCGAACACAAATTAACCTTAGGCTGGCCTGTCAGCTGAGAACTCGGAGGAGAAAAGGCCTCTTTCCGTTCACATTTTTCCGCCTGCTGATAAGATCACAGGGGGATCTGGGTGACACGCACGCCAGCGCTCTGTGATAGCAGACGTGATGAAAAGGCTGCGAGGTCCCCTGAGAACTTTTGAGAGTTTCGAGAACCTCTGCCCTTCCTTCCTTCCTTCCTTCCTCCGAGCACAGCATAAGGGACTGCTCTGGGGTCAGACAAACCTGGGTTCACATCCACCTTCCTCCATGGCCAATCCATCGTGGGACACCAGACCCGGTCTATCTAACCCGTGGGAGCCTCGGTTTCTCACTAGTACAATGAGGACTATCTTACATCGCCGTGAGGATTCAATGAAAACAATAGACAAAATTATTATAGCAATGACTTACTGACTTTCTATGTGCCAGCCTCTGGGCTAATCACTTGTAATACATGATCTTGCTTGGTTGAATTTTGCCCTGTCCAGTACCCGGAACATGGGGGCATTCAACATTAACACTCAGTCCCATCTTGTGTTAAAAATGAGCATAGAACATTACGCCTCAGGCTCAGCAACATACAGTTACGTGTACACTTATGCATTTATTAGCCTATTTCTGCCACATTCCTAAACCTCCCTCGCTTGGCCCTGCCTCCTGGCCTCATCTCCACCCTCCACCGTCTACCCTCCACCCAAGACTCTAGGGTCGGCCCTGGGCCTGCGTGGTGCCAGAGGCCACACAGCACCTACAACACAGCCCATGTGTCCTCACGGCCAGCTTGGGACATGAGGTGGCTCTGGCCTTCATGGGGAGCACTTTAGGGAGGGGTGTCAAGTGGCCCTGGGGACTGTCAGGGTGTTCCTGCTGAAGGAAGCTCCCAGTTTAGTTTGGAGGGTGTGGTGAGCTGAAGCCAAGTCAGTAATGTAAACAAGGAGGGTGGCCAGGCTCGCCAGATATTCCGACTGAGGATGACCCGGCAGCGGGAGGGTGACCGAGAGACGGCTGGGCCTGGCTCCGGGCTGGGAAGGCACTTTAGGATCCCAAGCTTAGCTGGCAGTCTGCGGGTGAGAGTGTCTCATGACTCAGTGAAGCCTTGGGTGGGTTTTAATCATCTTGCCCTTAACTGACTTCCCTTTGAATTATATCCCATACACAAGTTAAAAACAACAGAGTTCTTTAAAACATGAGAGGGTTGACAGCTAAGTTGCCTATTTGAAAAATCCCTTAGTCTTCTACAGCCTTTGCATTCTGGAATCACCTCTGAATTTTAAATCAGAAATGAAGGTATTAAGAAAACCACATTTAATCTCCCACCTCTTTGTGGCAAGAAGCTGGCAGCCTCCCTCATGCCTGACTTCTGTCTCGTGAGACATTTAGAGCTCTGCAGAGCACTTCGACCTGTGCCGGCAAAAACGACCCTCTCTTAAAAACGCGCCGAAGTCAGTTAGGGGTGGGGGCCAGAGCAGTCCTGAGGAGGAGTCATGGAAACAACCCAAACTGGCATAAGATTTTGAGGAAAAACTAAATCTTTTTTTTAAAAACCCCAATTAATTCTATCACATTCATCCTGATTTAAAAATGTGGGAACTCCCATTCTTTAAATAAAAGAAAAAGTAAAGAGTGTTCAGTGAATAAGATCTGGGTAAATTATGATTTGATGTCCCTTTCCCTCAATACTTTAACACCCTTTTATTAACATTAATAAGTGCTATTCAGTAATCTTGGCTAAGATAAATTATACTGAGTTTGCAAACAGAACATCCAAGGTAGAGAGAGGCCAAGGTTATCAGATGTGCCTGGAACATCTAGTTCATACACACTAAGACCCTTCATTCTGCACAGTGAGTTTATCACTGATGTAAAGTATAAATGCATTTCTCTCTCTTACTGTTATTAAAGGGAATAATGTCAAGTTCATCAGTCATGTGTGGGAAGAACAGTAGGATGGGGAGGGAAAAAGGGGCAGTATGTGTAAAGGGTAATATACTTTTTTACTTTATATTACTCAAATGTTCACAAGCACAGATATTCATGTAATTTCTTACAGAATTTTTTTTTCAAAGCCTACTTCTTCACAAATAAAAGACAACATTACAGTTTTGGAAGGTTTGACAAAATTGTTGTCCTGTTTTTCCCTATCAAGCTCCTAAAGGAACTTTATAGGTGGCACTAGACTGTGACCCCAGCAACCTCCACCTGTCAATCATACAGAGAGCATCCACGAACAGATTACCTACCTCTCCACGTTTTAGAGCATCTTTATCCAAAAGTGGTTTTCTTTGTCTTTATTTCTTTTTAAAGCATATGTATTATAAAAGAGCCCAGGTATACCCTAGGCAAACATCACTGCCAGATGACAGAAAGTAGAAGAAAGATCTATTGAGCTTCCATGCGCCCAAGTATCATGTGAACACGTAACTGCAGTTTAATTATCCTGACTATCCAATGAGGTATAAGCATTGGACCCTCACTTTATAGGTGAGAAAACTAAAGTTCACAGGAGTTAAGAAACTCGCCCAAGTTGCACAATTAAGGGTGGAGCTCTAATTTAAACCTAGGTTCTCCAACTCCGTAACACATACTCTTTTCTGCTGGGTCATGTCTTCATTTTACGTGAGAAAACTCTGGTTCTGGTAGGAGAGTTCCCTTCCCATGTGATTTTTGACATTCCTAGGGCCCAAATATGAAGCTTTTATCACCACCCCTAACATCTAAAACTCCCACGCCAAATTCCTTACCTCCTCTGACTCTGGCAAAAGTTTAAGAAATTCTCGCAATGTCTCTGATCCATAATGCTCACTCTTTCCTTGATGGATATCTTCTACAATGGACTGAGGAGACCTTGAAAAGACAATTAGTCAGACTGCATTCCGCATTCGCTGGAGAGCCAAAGAAACACAAGCCAGTGGAAATTAAAACAAATCACCTCCGCCCCGCTTTCAGTCCCGCCTTCTTCCCAGCCTAATGGGTAGTTTTGTGTGTTAGTGATCACTACAGACCCACTGCCAGAGACAGTGGGGATCCTGAAACCCCACTCAGAGGCCCCTTCACCCAAAAAACCACCCAGGCATCCCAGGAATGGTCCACATGGCAATGACCACAGGAGTCTTCTTTGGAGAAGAGAAACTATCCCCTTTGGTCTCCTGAAGCTCCTGCAGAGCCCCTTCCTTTCCACTTTGGAACACTTGAACCTCACCACTGTTTGATCACCAGTCTGACCTCCACTCAAGGGACAACACTACGGATGAATTTATGACATGACAGCCCAGGGCAGTTTTCCCTGCATTTCAAGCCACCAGATTGGGTTTTCATGAAGGAAAACAGCACAGAGTGGCACAACTTTCTCTCATTATGCGACTCTGAACTTCAGCTCCCACCCATGGACCCTAACACTGACAAGCATGGAGATGACTGAAGTTACAACTGTGTGCAAAAATCTTACTTCTTAAATTGCTTAAGAAATATCCCAATGTTCATGCTCCGTTTTGCATCCAAGACAGTAATCTAGAAAAAAAGAGAGACACAGAAGATTATTCAAGTACAAATAAGAAGAAATGGAGGAAAGAAGAAAATTAAGACCTATCAAAATATAATACCAATTTATAAGAGAAGAATATGTAAATCTGATGATTAAGTGATATACCTAATAAAGTCTTACAAATAGGAAAATATTATCCCAAACTTTCTGTAATGGTATACTTCCCTTACTGTAATAATTATACACTATCTACTTTAACATTATATAATCTTTAGTAAATTATATATATATTTTTTAACTTAGCAGTTTCCTCTTAAAATAATGTAGTCCACATTTAAAAGCCCTCATTTGGAAAAACTGTCTTCACATAGCAAGAATCACATGAGCTGTGAACTGACAAAGTAAAACATAATTCTAAAGTGATTTCAGAGTGAGTCCCAACCTGATTTAGAGATATGAAAGAACCAACACTGTTATTTTCAGAAATGTAATACAATTCTTATTCTTTTTCTTTTAGAATTTTTTTTTCTAAAAGAAAAATTTCCTTTCACTCAAAAAGAATATATAAATCCAACAACAGCCCTTCAGGAGGAGGTAAGAAAGTGTCCTACATTTTGTTGACTCGGAATTAAAAAGAAAAACCCTGAGATGTATCACAGCAAGTTGAAGACATTTTTCCCCCCACATTTTAACATCTCTGGAACCCGGATGTGTCCTAGAATGTGTGAATGACATCTTTGATTTAAAGAAACACGGGGCTATTCCAATGTACTCCCAAAACCCAGATTTGGGCTCCAACAGGTTTTTAGCTGTTCAAAATTAATAATCTGGAAGAGTTTTACCAGACTAGAAATTAGCACTTTTTGTTTTTTTGGCAAGGAAATGAAACACAAAGCCATTTCTTTCTCTGGAAATAAATATCCAAGACGTGTAGAAAGATAACCTTACAACTGCTGCACTTTTTCCCAGCTGGTGTTTGGTGAAGGGAGACTAGCTAAAATAGGAATGCTGTTATAATGCTCTTCCCTTCCAAATGTATGTGATTCATTGTGAACAAAAGAGAATCAGGTTTCAGATTAAATTCCTGATCGCTGGGCCTGCTTCTGAGTTTGTAGAAAACAGCAAGACTAGCAAGGCTGTTAACCAAAGTTAATGGCACTTCCTGGCTATAAGGTTAAATTTTTACAAGAGTATGGTTGCCTTCATTTGAAGACTAATCTTAAACAATCAGATTATTTACTATCCTAGGGGTTTATTTCATGTTAACACAATCACCTGCCAACCATAAAATAAACTCCCAAGTTAAAAGGGCCAGCTCCTCATTGCAATCCTTACCCTGGAGTTGCAGTTCAAGTTCAGTGTGAAGGGAGGGGTGGGAAGGGGGAAAGAAAGAATGGGGAAAAAAACCTGTCAAAATTATCACCCTTTAATGAAAGCTCACACCAAAAAGAGGAATCTAAAGTTATTGAGACAACTATGTGTTTATCATAATTCATAAGTTAACAAGTAAGAACATGTATACTGACACAGCTGCACACATACCCAACGAACCTTCTCTGCACTCACTTCTACCCGGGACGGGGGAATAACTTCTTTTAAATTTCTCTCATTAAATTACTCCCTCCTGTTATATTTAACCCTCGATAGAAGCACCCTCTTCAGTCCCCCCTACCTCAAACTCCACCCTCATCATCTTCACCTTCCAGCCCTTTGTGACTCCATGCATTTGGCCAAGATTCATAGCTATTGCTGGTGGGAAAGTGATGGGGACTTTACTCTCATTCCTATTTGCCATAGAAGAAAACTGAGCCTCCGAGATGCCATTTTTATAATTTCCCCAAAGCAACATGACTAGAATTGAAATGCACCTGGGTGTCTCTGCTTCCCTTTCACTCTAGTTCCTGTGAGTTTTAATATCACTGAGATGCAGGAATCCAGAGAAGTGGCCAATGTTCCCTCACCAGCCTGGTATGGTATGAGAAACATTGGGATGTTTCTCAAGAAATGGGGGCAGACCTGGAGAAAGCCATCCATCCACAGGGTTGGTCCAGTCCCCTGGGAACCCAGAGTTGTATGTGTGGGATGATGGCCAGAAATCTCGCCAGCTGAGAGAGCCTCCAGGAGCCAAGAGGCTTCCTTATGCCCAACCCAGGGGCAGTCACAGCCTGGGACAGCTGTTGGCTCTACAGCCCGAAGCAAGGCTTCAGAAACCGGTCACTGAGAGAATTCATCAGTATTCATTCGTATAGAAAAACCTGGGCTGGCCATGATGGAGCACCTCACAGGGAAAACAGCCCAGCGCCTCCTCCCAGGAACAGAAAACCAGACAACTGATAACACCGCAGGGGCTGCCCCACTCTCTGGCACCCTCAGATTTACCTAGTGCATGAGCAGCCTCTTTCTCGTAGGTTATCTCACTTGATCCCTCTAAAGTAGTGTTATACAGTGTTTGTTGAAATCCTTCAAAGAGGGTTATCACTACACATGTAAATTAGCTTATCTTGCTCCCAAATGCTGGCCAGCTCAACAAGCCAGGCAATTGAGAAATGAATGCGTGTGGGACTGCTGGGCTCTGCAATCATTCAGAGCCGTGGCCTCAACACTCGGGCCCCCACGAGACTTGTGGGCTCCACAGGCTCACACAACCTGCCCCAAGGAAAGGGATGAGTTGACCCAGCCCGTCCCTCTCCTCACCAGTTCCAGTCAATCACTATCTGCTTTTCTGGATGCTGCCGCACACAGGGCCCCATGGAAGTCACGGCCTGCAGCAGTGGGTTCAGCCAGTGAGCTACAGAGCCCCTGAGCTGTCCATAAAGGCCCGTGGAGGAGTTCACCACCCCTGGCCAACAGGCGCACTAACATGGCAAGTGTGTGCTCAACTCATCCCATTCGGAGGATGTCCCACCAGAATGTGGGGGGGACTTGCTATAAAATCACAGTCTCCCCTCAGTTGGCCAGGGTGCTGGGGCTGTTCGAACACCCCTGGGGGCACTGAGACCAGAGTATGCACTATGCACTCCATAAATGATGCACATGGCTGTACCACCTCTCTGGTTAAAACCTCGAAGCTCTCCTAGTTCCTTCTATTACAACGAGTGTACTTTTTCACCTCGCACCAATCCTCAGCAAATCTGGCTCCCATACTCTCTAAAGGCAGAGGGAACGCTTGTTTTCTGCTGTAGTGAAACACACCTAACAACAGTGTTTACCATCGTCACCATTTTTCAGTGTACAATGCAGTTCAGAGGCACACAGTATGTCCGCGTGTTGTGCAACCATCATCACCGTCACCCACGGCACGCTCCATCTTGCAATACTGAAACTCTGGACCTGTTCATTAAACCCACCGCCCATTGCCCTTCCCCCACCCCTGGCAACCACCCTTCCACTTTCTGTCCCCAGGAGTTTGACTACTCTGGGTGCCTCATATAAGTGGAATCACATACACTACTTGTCCTTTTGTGACTGGCTTATGTCACTTAGCGTAATGTCTTCGGCTAAACGTTTAAAATTTTTAAACCACTTTTGTTTCAATATGTCGGGAGGGCTTCCTTACTTAACTAACAGCAAGCAGTGATTATTTCAATCCTATGTCAAATTCTGAAAAGCCTGTATCCCCCAGCATGGGGGATAAGGTTAGCTTTTGGGTTTTGATGGTTCTTCATTTTCTTTTTTATTTTTGGTTGGCTGTCAAGTGGGAAGTATTCTTCCTCCAACTTCGAGGGGGCGAGAAATGAAAACCCAGTTGAAGTTTTAGGGTTTTTTCCTCCTTTTAAATATATTTAAAACACTACTACCTGGTTCTATAGTTCTGCATGGAGCACGTCCCAGAATGTTAAAATATGTGGGGATCTTAACAGGGGTTGAGAAAGAATGACTGATACTTGAATTATAGCATGGGGGAATAAGATATTACCTCTTATAAATTTAGAAAAACCAATATTCCTTCCATCCTTCCATTCTCTCTCTCTCTTGGTGAGAACATTTAAGTTCTACTCTCTTAGAAAATTTCAGTTATACTATACAGTGTTATCAACTGTGGCCCCCATGTTTTACATTAGCTCCTCAGATCCCTGTACATTGTATTGCGGTTTCTTTGTGAATCCCAGTTTCGATCTTTCCTACTGACCGACACCTTGTGAGACGGTCCCTTTGCTCCCTTGGCTCAGTTCAGCAGCTCGGTTACCTCTAATTTCTTTGAAGGCTACCAAATGGCTAAGGCCATCCCTTCCTTAGGAGCGTTTCAGGTTCCAGAGGGAGACAGGTACAGACCCACAAACCCGTGCGGGGCTCTGAGGAGGCTGAGCAGCACCTGCAACACCTGGACGGGGAACTTCTCAGGGGTGAGACTGGCCAACTTGGGGGGAGAAAGGGTGGAGAGTTTGAGCTGAATCTTTTTATTATTACCACCAGTTATATAATGTATTTCTAATCACTTTATTATAGTCTTATTATTGTAACACCTGTAGTTACTTTTTAGGTAACAAAGATACAAGGATGGTAATATTTCATAACCTCTTCCCCCTTATAAAATGTGCCAATGTACTGCTTTAAGTGTTATTCTTTTTAAAGTCAGTGATTCCCAAACCCAGCCCCTCCCTATCTTCCAGCAACTTCTTCCTCTGGAGTATAATGGAGCTTATTTGTAATGCTTTATAAGCCCTTTAAAGTATAAACCAACCACATAATGGCAGGCCATTTCTGCAGGAGGTTATTACATTTCGAGGGGACATAATCTGATCCTTGGCACGTGTGAACCTCCAGAATGATGGCTTGTGTGGTGACGCTGGGAACGCCAGGTCTCCCGGCTCAGGACGGGTCTCCGTCCACAGACGGGTGGTGAGGACTGCTGCTTTCAACCCTAGACTTCACTGTGTGGCATGAGCAGGATGATTTTTTCCTGGTCTTTGTTAGATTGCCGCTCTGCTGAGTTATAATGGCTTTAGAAGGAAGTCTAACGAGGGAAGAAAACAGCAGGTATCCTATTCTTTACTGGAAAAAGAAAGTATATATAATACTTCTAGCCATGTTGGAGATAGCATGCAAAATTGAAAATCAGTCTGGATAACCCTGTTATGTGACAATATTATGTAATATGCACTTAAATCCATCTACCCAAACTACTTACCCTACCTGAGTACTGAAGAATTGAAAAGTTATATTGTGCAATTACACAGTTACGGTGATTTCATTTTTCTGTCTAGAATGTTCTCTCTCAGATTAGGACCTAAAAGTGTGAAAAGTAAAGATACTGCAAACCCATGTCCAGAACAGCAGTATTCGCAACAGCCAAAAGGCGGAAGTAACCCAAGCACCTGCTGGCGGGCGGCTGGCAAACAAGTGTGGCACACAGACGATGGAGTGGCATCCAGCCTCCACACGCTGACACGCTACTGCACACAGGAAGCTTGAGGACATTGTGTGAAGTGCAATAATCCAGTCACGAAAAGACAAATGCTGTGTGATGACACTTACTTAAAGCACCCAGAGTAGTTAAATGCAGAGAGAGAGAGAGAGAGAGAGAGTGGGAGGGTGGCTGCCCAGGGCTGGGAGGAGGGGAAAACAGAGGAGTTATCGTTTAATGGGTCCAGAGCTGCTGACTGCAAGATGAGACTTCTACGGATGGAGGGTGATGCTTGCTGTGCAAGAGTGTGAGTATTTCAGTGCCCTGAATGGCACACTTAAGAATGGTTAAGATGGTACAGGCCTATTTTACCACAATTTAAAACATAACTATTTGCTTTCAGTTTTTTTTTTTTTTTGAGTTAAAGAAAAAGAAAAGAAAAGATATACCTAGAGTACAGGGGTGGAGGGAGGTGAGGGGAAAGACTCTTTTCCCCCTGATTTTTAGATCTGGACTCAAAATGGACATTTCTGCTCCTGCCATGGGTGGGAAAAGATGCCACACTCCCTGCTTCGTCCTTCCCTCTCTGAGGGGTCCCGGTCCTCCCTTCAGTTCACCAACATAGAGCAGCAAGTACCTCCTCGCCCCTTGGATTACCATTTGCCAAAATAAATGTCCTCAGTTTACAAAGGCCAGCCACCTCCCCAGAAGTATGGTGCTTTTCTGAGACATCACTTTTTTCCCATGTGCACCCATCCCCTCTTTCCTTGGAAATTCTTCTTCTTCTTTTTTTTTTATTTTAATCATTGTTCAAGTACAGTTTTCTCCCCTTTACTCCCAATCCAGCCCACCCACCCCTTGGAAATTCTTGAAATGCAGTAGAGAGCTCAGAAACAATGGTGAGACATGACCTGCTGTAGAGTAAGAAACCTCTGCTGGAAGCCGGGGTGAAGGCCAGGGTACATAGGAAATGGCTTCTTGCCCCTTCCAATACTGAGAGGCTCTGCTAAGAAGTAAAAGGACTTTGCATAAAGCAAAGAACAGAGACAGAGTATGCTCAGCACTAAGGATTATCCTGAAGAACTCCTCTCAAATTTATGTCACAGTTTACAGTGAATTCTAATCCCAGCATTCTCCGCATTTTATAGTAACTAGACCCTTTGCTGTTTCAATGGGGCACCACCCCACTGGCTTCGAGGCCCCCAGAGAGAATTAGGGGAGCGGCAGTAACACGTTCCTGAGCCAGACAGGAAAGAGGTCAATATTGCCAGCTCGAGGATTCAATAATGCAGGGAGCTGCTACTTCATTCCAGAGCCCTGCCTACTCTCTTATCTCACCAGCTCCATCTCTGACCTATTTTCTCAGCTCCTTTACACAGATTAAAAAATGATGCATTTCTGCTGCCTACCCCACCCCACCCCCTTTTTTTAGCAGGCAGGCAGCATTCTTTCCTTTTAATCCCTGGCTTCCTAATTATTTCTTCTACCAAGAGGAGGCTTTTCAATTTTTACTCTCATGTTTCTACACAGAGAGTTGACACAAATGCAATTTTGGACTCAGTGTATCTAATATACAGTGATCAGATGCTGAGCTTCCAGTTTACTTCTTAGGACGCGTTGCTTTATTTTTTCCTCAAAGTAACACACTGAACCTTAACTGGAAATATGCTTCCTAGGAAGTCCATCCGAAAATCGCTTCACGCTTTGGCTCTCTGGAAATGTCTTTTCCACAATGGCCATAATTCAATTCAGATATTAGAGGAATAAAGGCCATAGCTAAACACTTGTGCAAGGAAAACTGAGAGAAAAACTAAGGATAAAATCCAAAGGATATGTATTAGTTAATGGTGTTGTTTAACAAAAGGCATTTTGTCTCAGAAAGCTCCAGTTCATCACGGATGCCTGAGTGAGTGGGTTTGAGTTTGTTGCTCCACTGGAGACAAACATCCCTGGACGCCAGCACAAGCGCTCCAGCTGGGGAAACCGCGGATGTGCGGAGACGGGACTGCGCTGAGGAGCCCGTGACGAGGGCCCCAGACAGCATGTTCTCTGCATGAGGTCATCATCCGCTGGGCCGGCATGCAGGCTCCTTACACTTCGTTACTGCTCAGCTCTAGTTCACCATCTAAGGCCATTTCAATCATTCCCAGAGCATGTTCCCTTGCATCATGTTATTCCTTAGTGACTCGAGCAAGTTTTGAAAGGTTCGGTACCCTCCCAAACTCAAAACCACGTCCCATTCTTACCTCCTCTCTCGCTTCCCTGAAGGACGAATTCAAAGGTCCTCCTCTCCGGAAAACGGAAGGCTTGGTGGCATCCTCCTGCTGCCCAAAGAGCTCCTCAACAGTCTTCGCATCGATCTGGTACTGATGCTGCTGCTTGGTTGCCAAGGTCCAGATGTTGGTTTTGCCGCGCACTTGCTCCTCTGGAATGGTTTTCCAAAAGAAGCTTCTCATCCGCTTTTTCTTACCGATGTGGCTGTAGCCGTTCACATGAGAAGTCGGGGGCAGTCCTGGAGGTGGAGGAGGGACCAGAGGCCCCTCGGGGAGTGGATGTGGGGGAGGGGGAGGAGGAGAGGGAGAAGACCCTTCCTCTGAATATGATGGGCATGGTGGAGGCGGAGGGGGCGGTGGAGGAGGAGGGGGTGGTGGCATCTGCTCAATCATGAATCCAGCTGCTGTGGCGGTAGTCCCATTTTCTTTATCGCCGACCAAGGAGACACAATTCATAACATGCATAGTATTGTTGCCTTCCAAGGAGGTAATTTCTTGACTCTGGGGTAGCAGACACAAACTTCAGACTTGTGTCATATGTGCTCACCCGCTAGTCTGCAGGCAGAGAAAACGGCCCCTGTGCCGTGTGTCATCTTCCACACCTGCAAAGAGAAAACCACTTTACAACCAGCCTGGGAAAACAGTCTGGTATGAGCTCTTCCCGTCGGACGCCAGCACAGTCCTCCCAGAGTAACTGGCTATTAAAATCAATGCAGGGCAGTGTGTCCAAGGGAGCATGCAAAGGAGCTGATACTTTTCTAAACATGAACCACAGCTGACTGCCTGGAAACGGTGACCTGGAAATGGTGCCAACACAGCAGCAGTAAATCCAACTTGGAAACCTTCCATTAATCGATAACACACGTATTTGCTGAGAGCCCACTGTACATTCAGCAAGAATTGCTCACTTTATGAATAAGCTACTTGTTCATGACCTGGCTCAGTATCTCTGGACAATGGATACATAGGCCCTGAGGAAATTACACAAATGACTGAAGTGTTAGGTGTCAGTGACCCTGCCTTCCTCCGGGATGGACATGACCCCTCCCAATCAGCTGGCATCTTCCACTGTGCATGAAATAGGCAGGGATTTGGAGATGATAAAATAAAGGCTGAACGTATCTCTCTGGAGACAGAGTCACCACGTGCTCTACTTGGTGGCATGGCTTCCCCCAAAAGACAGAAAAGAACACTAGACAGGAAGATGAAAGGTTCCAACTCTAAATCAAGCTCTACCGCTTACCATTGCAGACCAGTCACTTCGCCTCACTAGACTTCGGTTTCTCGTCTGTAAAATTAGGAGGTTGGGATACATTACCTGACCTCTACCATCGCTTCCGATGCTATCACTTTGGATTCTAGTTAACCGCTCTCTGGAAGCCACCTGCCTCTTCTGTGACACTATTAGAACCTGCCGCTTGTTTCCCCCGATCCACATGCACAGTTGCTGACTGGCTTCAGTGGCCTGCATTTTTACTGAGCATTTTTAAATGCTTGTTTCTGGTGTTGGGTGGGCATGGACCTGATGCGGGGAGAGGGGTTAAAACAACTCCATTTCTTCAGGTATGAGCCCAGGTAGGTGGGAATGTGGAAGAAGGGACCCTCTGAGGGCTGCGGAGTGAGTGCCTGATGATGTGGGTGAACAGAAAGGGGGGCTGTTTCCTCCGGGTCACAAAGGGCCACATGGAAGGGCTTTTCACACTGGACTGCGGAGCGTGGTTGTCCTTTCACAGCATCGCTGCCAGAGCTCACTCGCTTTCACTCACACTCACACACACACACACACACACACACACACACACAGAGTCATGGTGGCCGGACAAGCCTGGGTTACCTAGGAGTAAACTGTCTCCTCTCACCAACTCAAATATTATGAAATGTTTCACACAGAACCGCACATGAAAGGCCAGACGGCCTTGGAAATGAGAGTGGAGATTCTAGAAACAGACTGCTTTCCCTCAAACCCTCAGATGTGCCACCTGAGGTGAGGCAAGTTATGAACCCTCCGTTCCACCCCCTCTTCTGTTACAGAAGGATATTCTGTTTCACGGGCTCGTATAAGAACATACAAACTAATACACACACAGCCCTTCCCTTACCAGGATGTCTGCATATAATTAGCTATTATTAACAACTGGTGTCATAAGTACATATTTCTTTTTCTTTTCTCAGGCATTACATTTGCTACAGAATATGTGTTGGGTTTAGAGATGAAGTGCTCAGGGAGCTAGAAACCTGTAACATTTCCGCTCCCTGCTCTCTAAGCTCCTCGGTTTGGGAGACTTGTCCTTTTTTAATACTCAGTGATTGTATATGAAGTTATCTCCATCAGGAACAGATGTTTTTATTAAATGTTTGAATATTTAAGTCCTGAAAATTATATATGGCAAGAAAATTGCATTTCCAATTATTAATTGAATAACATGGGTTTGTTTTTTTTTTACCATTTTTATCATGTTTAAGTCACATCAGTGACATTAAGTACATTCACACACAGTGTTATGTAGCCATCACCACTGGATAATATTTTTAAAGGTAAAACGGAAAATACTTATCCAAGCCAGCTTGCAGCTTACTTGGGATGCAACTGGCTTTTAAAAGGAGTTTTCATAATTATCATTAGGGGCATAACTAGGCTGTTTTCATAGTTGGCACCGCTAAAGCAAATGACTCACTGTCAATTACAGTTTATAGTTACATTTGAACTCTTCTTTTTTCAAGACAGCACAGGTAATCTTGGCAGTTTATCCTTACATATTTTAAAATACTTCTGTACAGGAAATATCTCTCGTATCCAGGAGTTCTGGTCCTCCAATTCACTAATTATGTATAGAAGAGTTGCTAATCCTTCAATTCCAAATATGCTGTCTTGTTTATAGATTATCCCTGTTAAGAATGGTGATAAGCTAAAAAAAAAAGTCTCCATCCTAGAAAGCAATAACTCACTCGGTGCTGAGTAAATACGTGCACACATGTGCCACTAAACCTCTCAGCAGCTCTCAGCAGATGCAGAGACCCTGGTAAAGAGTGGGAAAAACTGCACACCCCCAAGCTGTGCAGCAGCGCTGTCTTCCAACGCCAAACCTCAGAAAGATGCGAGTCTCTTTGCAGTATTACACATTACACAGGGTAAGTACCAAATAAAAGCTTGTCAAAGTAATAAGTAACACGCAGTAGCTATGTATAGGCATGATTCTAACCCCCACCCCCCATCTTGAGAAAAAATATTATTTAAGCCCCGGCAGGGTGGCTCAGTTGGTTGGAGCACGGCCCCATACACCAAAGGGTTGCAGGTTTGATTCCTGGTCAGGGCATATGCCTAGGCTGTGGGCTCAATCCCAGGTCCGAGCAAGTATGGGAGGCAACTGATAGATGTTTCTCACATCCATGTTTCCTTCTCTCCCCCTCCCCCCACACACTTCCTTTCTCTCTAAGAAATAAAAAACAAAAAAGTCAATAAACATATCCTCTGGTGGGGATTAAAAAAATGTTGTTTGAAAAAGTTCAAGGAACAAAAGAAAATGTGCAACATGGTTTCTGGTATGTCGTTTGGCTGATTTTCTCCCAGGGTAACATACAGGACTCTTAGGCCCCGGACAGTTTCTAATGAGTAAGTTGTCCAGCGATGATTAGCTAAGATACTAATTATTTTATCACTGGCCTCAACTGGGCTTCAATGGGGCTTCCTCCTCGGCCAGGATTTCTCACGTCAGACAGAGGTAGGAAAAAGAGAGTGTGGAGGGACATTCTAACCCTTTCCACAGTCTCAGCAGGCATGAAAACAGAGGCTACACAAAGAACATTTCATTTACTTTGGTACTATCTCTGGTAAAGATGCAGACGTGTACGCCCCAAGCACGCGAAGAGAACACAGGCGATCTAAAGACTCTGGCTGTTTTTCACGGCTGGCGACTGCCAGCAGGGACAACAGAATTAGCCTTGGTTCTGTCTGGAAAATGTCAAGTATCCATCAATCTCCCCTGGGCAGATGGACAGAGACAGGCTTGTGTTTAACATCTCACCTAAGGGCTGGGGGCCTCAGTGGCAGGGAGGGTGGCTGCCCGGGCTGACAAACGCCCCTCTCTGAGCAAAATGGAGAGTGGTCATGGTAAGGCTCTGAAGATGAGGACTTTAAGTCCCCTGCACGCTAATCATGACCCGGCACAGGTGTGCCTGAGTGGCAGACACTCCTGGGGAGGCTGTAGCTCAGCTGAGCATCTTTTAACTGTGTGAATTTTTAATAAGGGACAGTGGGTCCATGTTCTTGGCCTCTGGCTCATCAGCAAGAAAAAGGTCTTAGAATAAGAACGTTCCTGTGGTCTCCAAAGGAGCCCTCTGCCCACTTCCTAAACAACCCTACTGCTTTGCTCTTGGAGTCAAAAACATAGCCAAAGCTCTCTTCTCTTGAACAGGCAGGGCGGGAGGGAAGAAAGAGAGTGTGCACGCTTTATTTCAGTGTATTTAGGAGGAAAACACATTCCTGAAAGTCAGTTGAGAGCTCAGAGTTTTCCTCAAGGAGAGTTTAGTGGGTCCTCGTTGCTAGCTGGTCGCTCACCCCTAGGTCAACAATCATCAAAAGCAAACGCCAAGGAAAAGCCACACCAGAAAACCCTTCTACCTGATTCCTGACATGTGTCACACATGAGGTGGGAGCAGGAAGGGCTGGCCCACACCCTTCTGATGACAGACGGGGGCAGAACATGTCAGATTTGGAGTGAAGAGGCAGAGGGACTCACAGCCCTATTTTCTTTGAGGGAAAGGAAAGGCTGGGGAGAGTACAGGCAATTCTAAAATACGGAATTTTTGCTCTCGCTCCACTAATTCACTGGGAAATGGCTCCTCCCCACCGCCTATCTTTCAATACCTTTATTAAACACAGAGTGTCAACCATACAGTCCAACCAGAGCTGGCATCGAAGACTGTTTCCAGCCAGCGTGTTTAATCTGCAGCAAAACATAAACATTTCGCAGATGCCCGGGAGCGCGACACCCTGCGAGCTGAGAAAGAACGTCTGTTTTTGAATGTGCATTTTCAGTTTCTCTCAGTGTCCCAAAACCAAGGAAACACACACACACACACACACACACACACACACACACACACACCAGCGCCAAAAGATGCTCCAGAGAGAAGGAAGGAAGCGCAGGCAGGCTACTCAATCCAGACAGACAACTGTGGGTCAGCAGAGGGGGTCACCGACGGCCGAACAGTCTCTGTACAACACATGTTTGGAAATGACTAGCTCCTGAAGAAATTCGACGTGGGGGACTTCGGGGGCGAGACTTCTTTCACCGAGTCTGGATACATAGCAGTTCCCTAAGTCTCCGCATCGGCCAGCAGTTCACCACGACCCCCCACCCCGCCCCGACCACTCACCAAAACGCCCCGGCGCCGCCGCACAAAAGCCTTGGAGAGTGCCGGGAGCCCCCGGCCCGCCGCGGCCAAACAGCAGCGTCCGCGGAATCCCCAGAGAGGCCGTTCCGCGTCCGGCGGCAACAGCACCGCAGCGAGTGGGAGGTCCCCGCGGACAGCACGCGAGCCCTCGGCGGTGTCCTTATCTGGACCCGCAGCAGGAGGGCGGGGTGGCCGGTGAGAGGCGCAGGCAGACGCCCACATGCGCAGCGCCGCGTCCGCGGCGGCTCCGGGAGGGCGCGCGCCGGGGAGGGGCCGCCGCCTGCTGTGCGGGACGAGCGGGGACTAAGGGGCCGATGCCCGGGAAGGGCTTGATCCTCTGCCTGCCGGGAGCGTGCGCCTCATCTCCGGCAGAACCAACTGGAGCGGCCGGCGCACCGCTTAGCCCCTCCGGATGCCTGTGCTACTGGTCAGACCCCGCCCTCTCACTCCGAGGGCCCGGGCTTTAGCGCCCTCTCCGCCCCCTCCGCCCCCTCCCCTGCACAAAGCTCCCAGAACCGGGGGGGGGGGAGGGGGGAGGAGGCTAACTAGGGTGGTTGCCTGTGCTTGAATCTAAAGGGGAGGTCACCTTGTTCCTAGACGTGGGCTTCGTCCCCTCCTCACACCTCGGAGGCGACACCCCTTCACCTCCGAGGTTGGGGTCTTGGGCGCTGGGAAGAAAGCCTCATCGCCGCACTGCGGCTCAGCTACAGGCAGCGGGAGCAACCGGCGAGAAAAACCGTAGAGGGAGACTCCTGGTGTTTGGTCAGAGAATTAAACCGGGAGCCCGCTGTCCTCAGGCTGGGGCACGACAGCGGCTGGAGGTGACCCGCCAGCCCACCCGTTTCCCCCGCCACACTTCTACAAGTGCAGGGCGCACCTTCTAACCTGAACCTCGCACGGCCAGAGCGGTGTGCAAGAGAAAGAGAGCCGTCTCGTTCTCGGTCTTCGCCAACCCCGCACCCAATGTCAGAGGGGCAAGTCCGGTGTCCCCAGTGGCCAGGGACCCGGCGCGGCGCCCCCCAGTTGCGCGCTCTTGGGCGGGTGGGAATTCAGTGGGGGCGCAGTTTATCCAAAAGACTTAGCAACTAAAGTCAAGTAAGCCCTCCCAGGTCCAACCCGGAGGCGGCCCACGACCTAGGTTGTCCTCCGGACGCGGGTCCAGACACGCGCTTTTTCGCATCAAGGGACCTATCGTTGTAATCAGCGGCCCGGGAAGTGCAGTCGCCAAAGTCACCTGGCTGGGTGTGTAGGGAGCTCTAACGTCCGGAGCCTTCCCAGTGAAGCTCGAAGGCAGCCGAGACTCAGCACCCCAGCCCGGGGCCCTGGGTGATCTCCGCCCCCGGCCCTCCCGAGCAGGCACCCGCCGGGTCCCTGTGGCTCCAGAGCAGCAATCACCCCTGCCTTGGCCGTGTGGATGACACTCACCCGCGAACCGCGCTCCCCGCGCGCGCTCCGAGTTCCCGGCGCGGCAGCCTCTTCCCTGTCACTGCAGCCTGGGCTGCCCGGGACTGCGAGGGGGCTGGACGGCGCGGGGCGGGGCTCCGCGCGGCCTCAGGTAACAATGCTGGAGCTCCCAGCCGCCGCCGGGCCAGCACGCCCCTTCCTGCTTGGCCCCATCCCCCTCCCACCCTCCGAACGCCGACGTCGGCGCTGTGGCGTTGCTGCGCTCACCTCCACCTGCGCGGGGGCCCCGGGGCTTGGATGTAGGCTCGCTGCACGGGGCTCCGTGCGGGGCCCGGTGGTCCGCCACACAAGGAAGTAGGGGCGGCGGGGGACCGAGAGCTACGGACAGTTGCCGAAGAGCCAGGTGCCCTCGTGGAACCAGCAAAGGGGAAGCTCCAAGCTGGCTTCTGAAACAGCCGGAGCCTTTCCACAAAGAAGCCTCTGCGGTAGCCTCCCTGGCACTCTTGCCTGTGTACACGCGCGCGCACACCCCTGCACGCACACACTCCGCGCACACACCCAAATGTGCACCAGACCATACTCTGCCTCGCGCTTGTTTCTCCCTGAAGCGTTAGGCGGCACTTGGGCGAACTGTCCCAGCCCTCGTAGCCTAATCCCTGCCGGGCGGAGTTCCCTTTAATCCGCAATGGCGACTATAACAGGAACCTTTTGGTTGTGTTCAAATCTTATCGCGCGAACAGAGGGCGTCTGGGAAAGGCTCTTCACTGGAGGAAAGGGGAGAACAGATTAATCGCATCTTTTTTCAAAGTGACTTGTGACGCCAACCAGTGGGAAAGGAGTAGTAGACCAAGGAAACCTCTCTCCCGAAAACCAGCTGGTCGGAAATCAGCTGCAGGGCGGGGAGGCGCTCTCCCCGGGGATGAAGTCATTGCTACCTTTGACTCGGGAGCCCAGATAACAGACTCGTGCTTTTACTCCAGCCTGATGACTTCACCCTCTCCACCCTGGTCCTCAGCCCCTGGACTCCCAGGGCAGAATTCCGACCTCTGGGTGGGTAGAAAAAGAGAAGCTAATAGAGTAAAAGAAGAAACAAATCCCCACAACAAAATCCACCCCAGCCAATAGCCCATTTCTTGGCGGTTAACTAGGCTTACACTAACGGTGAAGAGAAATCAGTCCTACTCAGACCACAGAAAGTTGCCAGCAGTGGGAAATGTAACAGAAGAGAAAGCGCTATGCTCAGGGAGTTAATATCAATCCTGGGGAGCGGTCAGTGTGACTATGGAGGCAACAGTTAAATGACAGATCAAAAATAGGGAGTGGAATGACCTCCTCCCCTTTTCTATTATGCCAGCCTCCTAGATGAGGCATCTCCATCCACTGCACACTTCCCACTCCTCAAGCCCCCCTCCAACTTGAACCCTCCCCCCATACTGAATAGGTGCTCTAAAATCAGTCACTTTTTTGAGAGGTCAAGTCCAGTCCCCATCCTCAGCCCACATTCCTTTGATCTCCCTGCAGCATCCTGGTCTGCAGGCCTCCACTCTGCCTCTCCCGCCTCCTCTGCTGACCCATCTCCTTGAGGGGCAGTCACTGGATTCTCCCAACCCTTCATCTCTCATTATCCTACAGGAGTGCCTTCTGACTTCAGCCTGGACAGGTCCAGGTTTTGAGGGCCTGAAGCTTGTAAACCTCTTGAGGGAGCTTTTTAAAGAAAAACAATTAAAAAACAAAAAACTTGCAAACACAACAGTAGGTATGTGTCCAGGGAAAATCAAGAGCATGAAAATTTGAGCTCTGAGACAAATCCACTATGTCAGGGACTCTTGAATCTATTGTCCCTGTAATATCTCAAATCCAAATGCAGTGTGCAAAATCAACTCATCTTTTCTCTCAAAACTAGTACTCTTCCTGTTTGCACCCCTTACTTAAGACCTGATTTTTAAAATTTGAAAACCCAGCCTTCCTCTGGTTCTCTCTTGTAAATTCCTTGTATCCAAGCAAGTACTTGCTAAAGTTGAGCCCTTCCTCAGTCAAGTACTATCTCTTACATCTGTACTTTATATCCACTGCCACCACACCAGCCCCAATTAGAAGAAAGGGAAACTGTTATTTACTTGCTATTGGCCATGAGTCAGGGCATCACAACAGGGCCCGGAAACCCTACATTCTGTATCCTAGCTTAGAGCAGTTAAACTGAACTCCTGCATCCGCTTCCTCAACATCCTTTCTTCTTCCATTCTGATTCTGTTGTCGGTTCAGTAACTTTAAAAATGTGATTTCATCCCATTACTTACCTGTTCAAAACCTTCCATAGGTTCATATATGTGCCCACAGGACAGAGCAGCTCCCTACCTGCATCTCCCACAGTCTGGAGTGTCCCATTCCACCCAAGCAGCACGTCATGTATATTTTGACTCTTATTTTCTATGTTGTGCCTATTCGGTGGCCAAGAAGTTCTGCTTAAATAGAGCAGAACACGACTCTCAAATAGACTTAGTGTCTCAATGGATTGATCTAAGGCTGCAGATCTTGAGGACAATTTATTCTTTATCTATTAGTATGAGGATTGTTAACCACACCCTCAATTCACCCAAGTTTGTGCTTGGGAGTTCGGATCAGCCATTCCCAGCAATGTGCTAGCTGCTTTGTCTGGGAGGAAGGCTAGAGAGACTTCTGAGGCCAAGTGTGCCCAAATTCAGCCCAGACCCTGGAATTTGTGGCTTGGAGGTGGCTGCTGCTGCTACCGTGGGGCTCTTGAGCAGCGGTCAGTGTGGCTGGCTTGCACTTCTGCAAGCTGGCCAAACCTCTCAGGGACTGTGTTAGCAGCTTCATGTGGCCCAGGCAACAGGCCTCAGAGGTGCCAGCTCCAAGCCTGCAGAAGAATTCTCTATTTGCAGCTTGCTCTTCCCTCTCCCCGCTGTGTTTTCCAGACTGTTCCATTTCCTTTGCCCAATTCATTTTCTTTCTTCTAGCTTCACCTCTTCAGCCCCGAGGAGCTTTCAGTTTCCTGCAGCAAGTATTTTCAATCTGTGATTAGGAACCACTGAGCAAAGACTCAAACAAAAACAAAGCAAATTTCAGGCTCCTCTCTAAAGGGTAACAGGCCTACAGTTCTAAAATAGGCTTATTTGCTTAAGGAACGAGTCTAGGATCTGAGCTGGCTCTGGTGGCCCTCTTGGACCCTCAGTGCACACACTGAAATGATCCCTCTGGCGCAGGAGTGCGGCGTCAAACTGATTTTTATACTTGATCGTATCCAAAAGGCCGAGAAGCCATGGCATCAAACTGATTTTTAACTCCCTCTCATATAGATTGACATTTGCTTAATCTTTATTCTTTTTAAAACATATCTGATGAGACCAGTTGTTCAGATTTTGATTATAGACTGTGTCTTGGCTCTTAAAATTGGAAACCATGGAAGAAACAAACTACCAACTCTGTAGTTAAACAGATTTGACCCTTCCAGCAACAATCATTTCTAAGAGAACTTGCTAGACCTTGTTTCCTTCAACGCGTGGAAGCTGTAGAATAAACAAAATAAGGAGAATCATTGCCATCACTGTGAATGCAAATTTGCATCAAATATCTCGTGGGCAAAATGCAGACACTGTATTACTATAATTTTCCAAACAATGTTGAACTGACAAAATGATGTCTTATTTCTGCAGGCTAAGACATTTAAACAGTAGATTGCCTTTAAATATAGTAAAAAATAAATAAAAACTAAGAAGACCTGGTTCTGGTCATTAGGAGGAGAAACTTTTTCCTAGATGCTATGTAGCAATTTCTGAAAGTTTCACATAGAAAATGCTCTCACAGGTCACGCTACTGTCCCTGCAGCATCAACGGCAGGTCCCTTGCCAGAAGTAAGCACAGGTAATTTGCCTGTAATAGCTCCCGATTTGTGTGAGGGCAGGGGGGATTACAGACAACCCTTACCCAATGTATAGGAGTGAAGTAAGTCGACACCTGATGGCCGTTGTCCCTGCCTGTCTACCTTTCCATACAGCAAATTACCCATTTTCTCCCGTCTAAAAGGGTGTGTGTGTGTGTGTGTGTGTTGAGGGCAGGGATGGAAGAGGAGAGCAAGGAAAGAGACACAGTTTGTCTCTGAACAACATGGGTGAGGGGCACTGATCCCCACACAGGTGAAAATCCATATATAACTTTTGATTCCCTCAAAACTTGACTAAGAGTCTCCTGTTGACCGAAAGCCACACTGATAAAATATTCAATGAGCATGTATTTTGTATATGTATTATATACTGTATTTTTATAGCAAAGTAAGCTAGAGAGAGAACATGTTATTACAAAAATCGTAAAGAAGAGAAAACACACTTATAGTACTTACTGGGGGAAAAAGCCCACACGTCAGTGAACGTGAGCAGTTCACACCCACGGTGCATGTAGATCGCTGCTGACTTGTCGCCAAGAACCCTTCCCAGCCAGGCCTTTCTTCCTTTTGCATTTAGTACAGTGCCTGGGAAGCTGACTGGTGTTCAGTGTAAATGTAGGGTCTGTCTGTTATCCAAATGTTTAGGAGGAAAAGAGCTTTAAAATAGAACACAAAAGTGTACCACTTCTTTCTACTATCTGTCACCAAGAAAGTGTGTGTCTCAATAAAAGGAATTAAGTTCAAGAGTATGTCAGGTGTCACTTTCTTTTGCTACTGGTTTTAACTGTTTTCGAATCGTTTACCCGTCTCAGTTAGAAAAGCAAACAGTAATCTGAACTCATAACACATGCGGCACAAGCGGTGTGCAAACAGAAACCCAGTGAATCAACAGCATTGGTATGTGGTATGGCACAGTGTGCGTGTGTGTTTCTGGGGAAATACTATGCGCCCGTCCTGTGCAAGGCTTCGTAGGGCACACAGATACAGGTGAAGGGACATGTCGGTGACTTAGCAATTTGTAAAGCCCTCTGTACTTTCCTTGGAAATTAAGTCTGTGTTCAGTTTAGCGGCCCAGTTAGGAACAGTCCCTTTGCCCTAGATGGTGTATGTTTGGGCATGATAGCAAACAATAAAACAAGCTCATAAAAATGAGCATCTTAATATTTCTCAAGCCTATGACTTATAGAGATAATTAAAATGGACCACTTTTGGAAAAAGTGAAGAGGGTAAGCCTTTTGGTGGGAATAGCGTTATGCAAGTTTTGCCTGGCCTCGATCACAAAGAGGATCCTGATCTAAACACGCAGCGCACAGTCAGCTCATAGCCACGTCCCACTGTGGGCCTAACCAGTCGGAGGCTGAAAGACCGAAGGATGGAGTTAAACCCAGGACTTCTCTCCACTGTCACTTCTAACTGGCTGGCCCCTTGGGGGAAAGAGCCTCCTGTACTTAACTCGGGGGGCGGAGGGGGTGATGACCGTTCAGCCATTCGTGGTTTAAAATGGACAAGAACTTTCCCTTGGCATATCTAAGTTCCTTTTAGCTAATGTTTTTGTGCCTATGATCAACTTTTGGTGTTAAATTGTGTATTTGGTCCTAAAAGAGATTAAATTTATCTACACAAAGTATTTTTCTATCGGTTGGGATTTCTTGGGACTGGGCTAATAGAAAAGAGCAAATGACTTTACTTTTGTCTCAAAGTGTTCCCGGTTTTCTAAGTAAAAATGTAGGCTTGCTCTCTACCACGTCCCCCACGCCCCTTGCTGGAGGCACAGGTAAACAAACTTCAGAAGTTCTAAGTGTTGGGCTGTGGCCTGTGAGGCAAGTGATGGGCAGTGCCGCCCAGGTGCCTGTTTTACTCAGGGAAGGAGGGGGTGCGGGAAAACACACAATTAAACACAGGACTTGAATTCACTTGGTATTATTTTCTGTGTGCAAATGGAATTATTTTTATGCTACAAACAGCTTCACACAAACACACACAGATACATACGAAACAATTTCTCTTCCCAGGGAAACTGAATACCCTTTCACTGTGCATTCTTTTTTTAAGATTTTATTTTTATTTATTTTTAGAGTGGGGAAGGGAGGGAGAAAAGGAGGGAGAGAAACATCAGTGTGGGGTTGCCTCTCACTGGGGACTTGGCCCACAATCCAAATATGTGTCCCAAATGGGAATCGAACTGGCGACCCTTTGGTTTGCAGGCTGGCACTCAACCACTGAGCCATACCAGCCAGGACTCACTGTGGATTCTTATTCCCCTGGGTGTGGGGTCACAAAGTTGCATCACATTTGTAATTTAAGAGGAGTATAAATAAGGGGAAGCAGAGAAAATACTAGATGATCATACATTTTCATTCCTCCCTCACCCGCCACTATCAAAGATTTGCACGTGCTTTCTAGCTTTGTGTTCCCCCCTCTACAAGCACGCCCTCTTTACAGTGTATCTCAGGGAGGAGGCTGCTCGCCCAGGGCACCGACTTGCCTGCTGGGCACAGTCAGCTTAAACCTTGTCTGCAGGAGGGAAAGCAGGGGAGGGGGCCCTCCTCACAAAGATGGGGCCCTGTGATCCGTGTGCTCCATCAGCTGATGGTTCTGAGACCTTTGTCCTGTGTGACAGGCAGGGTAGAAGCACCATAGGGAAATCAGGGGGGCTGATTCTGCAGGCTAGGGTGGGAACAGGGTCATAGGGGACAAAACGGGGAGTCATGAAGGTTATGACTCACACAACCCCCCCCCCCCCCGTTTATTCACATGCAGGCTTTTAACAAAAGTCACAGTTCAAAGTTCTACTTTCATCAAAGTTCTTGTGATAACCAATACAGACATTTTTATTTTTAGCATGGTGTCTTCCCTGTCACAATAAGCTGATTTCATCAGCCTGAAATAATCAAAACTGCGATAAAGGACTCTATAGGAATTGTTTTCAAATTCCAGAAAGCCACTTTGGCAGGTTCTAAGGCTCCCCTGGGCGACCTTGAGGCACTCCTGCACCCGGGTCCTCGGGTGCCTGCATATAACCCACACATTGGAGCAGGCCATTCACTTCTTTTCCTTCTCAAAAATGGAGTACCCGAGTTGACCTCCAGGAGAAACTAAGGTCACATACTAAACTGCTGAATCTTCTGATCAATAACTTTCCCAAGATGACCTAGAAGCTATGGACAAATTTGGCCTCTTTGCCCAAATAGATGGTGCTACATTCTGTTAAGCTGCTGGTGAGGGAGGAAAGTTAAGGTTCAGAGCCTATGAAAAATAACATTGTATGATAACTAAGATTTGGCTTATGATACACTGCTTCACAACGTGGAGAGGGCTGTTTCCACAGGCAGAGCTGCTGTGGTAGGGTGGTTAAAAAGTGCCATTCTGCACCCCCCACCCGCACACATATGCAAGACCTTCCAATTCAGAGCTTAAGGCTGGCTGTTTCCCGCCACCACCGAGAGCAGCGTCCGGCACACTGGCCCTTCCTCACCCCTCAACCATTCATTCCCAGGACTGGCATAGCCTTTCTTCCCACTAAACCAGAAAGCCTGGGGGCTGTCTTATTCATCTCTGTGTGTCAGTGGTGTCTACTCCCAGGGTTCTGACAAGGGTTGGTGAGTCCCTGTGTCTGCCAGCTTAACTGGGTCCTCATCACCAGTGAGCGACACCCACCAGTGGGCCTCTAGTCCCTCACAGCTACAGGCCCGAGCAGTGGTGAGCACCGTTACTGACATAACTGAATGCCTCTAACATGCACGCCCGGCACAGGAAGGGCTACAGGGATGCTTACAACAGTTCTGGCCTCGGGAGGCTGCTCTGAACCAGAAGAGAGTCCACCAGCTGAGTGTCAAGCTCTTTGAAGCAAGACGAAGAGCATCTGAGAGACCAGCCAGACAGCCTAACATTTTACGGTTACCCGAAGAAATGTAGGCAGGGGAGCATTTCAGAAATCACTCCAACACGTGACCCAAAGCAAGGCAGCCCGTGCTGGGCTGAGACACACCTCCAGCTTTGATGCGGTGTGGGAAGCGGAAGGACTGGGATTGAGTTCTCTCCTGAAAGCATGTAGCCTGGCTTCTTTTCAGGGCCACATCGGAGGGATGAGGATTCCTGATCTCAAAGACTCAGCGTGTGCTCGGTCAGACAGGCAACCAGCTCTGTCACTGCCTGGGTGAACTGCTAGGTGTACGAGATGCCAAAGAGGCTGCTTTAAAAAAGAAAGATACTAGAATAATGAAAAGTCAGCACACTGGAAATTAAAGGATTCATGAATGAAGGTTTTCTTAACTGGGCAATGTCAGTTCACCACCAGTGAACAGAAATTCACATAAAAATGAATTAAAAGGGCTAAACAGGGCAGTGTTCTTCCTAGAGTAAGTGGAGGTCAGTGCCGAGGTCACTGGCAAGGAAGTCTGGAGAGGCCTGAACTGAAGCTACTTGTGTCTTGGGGGAAAAAAGACTTGTCTTCATTGCTCTAGCCATAAGCACAAAGAGTGACTCCAAAAGCTCGAAAACCCAAAGACAGCACAATGGTCTCTTACTATGTCACTGCACTGTTTTTAAAGGACAAAAAGGCAAGTCAGGGCCACAGCCTGCTATGAAGATTGAACACACTTTCCTTTCCCTCCCCTTGTAAATTTAGGAAAGGTCGCCTGGTTTTAAAAATAGTCGTTTGACTTAGAGCTGTTCATCTGCAATTTCTAACCGATATACTTGATGTCAGCTGTTTAATTGGGGAAAATGCTAACTAAACTTCAGCTAAAATATAGTGAGCCTCTGTAGAGAAGTACGGTTCAGATGACATAAAAGACATTACTTTTTAAAAGACCACACCACAGGCAATCCAAAGGATGAAGTAAAGGTCTGGCCTTCTGCTGAGCAACGATCAACTTAAAACAGGCTGCTATAGACACTTGGGTACGTATGAAGCACATAGAAACCACCACCAAAAATTTATAGGAGATATACAAAATGTAAAGAGAACAGAATGTAAACACAATATTATAGAAAGTCATCAACATACAAGAGGAGAGAACGGGAGAATAAGAAAGGAACCGAGAACTACAAAAACAGTAAAACGGCAATAACTACACACCTATTGATGATAATTTAAATGTCAGTGGACTAAATGCTCCAATCAAAAGAGGAGTAGATCGGAAGAAGGCGCAGTGCATACATACAATGCAGTATATCACTTGGCCACAGAAAGAATGACATCTTACCGCTTGGGACAGCATGGATGGATCTGGAGAGAATTATGCTAAGTGAAATAAGTCAGACAGAGAAAGACAAATACCATTTGATTTCACTTATATGTTGAATCTAAAACACAAAATAAACCAAGAAACAAAACAGACTCATACAGACAGAGAGCAAACTGATGGGTTGCCAGATGGGGGCGGGGGTTGGGAGGCTGAGTGAGAACCGTGGAGGGATTAAGAAGTACAAATGATGAGTGACAAAACGGTCCTGGGGATGTGCAGTGCAGCTCAGGGACTGCAGTCAACACTGCTGTGATAATGCATGGTGTCAGAGGGGCGGGTGTTAGGACCTACTGGGAGGATCGCTTCATAGGTTATATAAACATATAACCACTATTCCGTACGCCTGAAACTAATATAATATTGAATGTCAACTGCAACTGAAAAAAAAAAGGGTCTGGCCTTTTCCAGGGGCCACTACCAATCCAAGAAGAAACTGTAAGACCCACTTCAGGGACCGTGCGAGCCTCTTGAGGGTGCAGTGGAATCAGGTGATGAAAGTCAACATGGGCAAGATAACCAGTCACTCAGCAAACACTCATGACTGTTTAAACCTGTTTTTTTTTCAAGTCACTCGATAGTGCCAGTGATTGATTACACGGCAACCATTGCCATGGTGAAAATGCAATTCTCCAAACACGGTCTGGCCTTCTCTGCTGCTTTTATTATGGATGTAAAGTAGTTAGAAAATTTTAATCCACTGGGTTTTCCGTTTTCTGACTTAAGACAGGTGTGAGGGAACAGGAAACAGAGAATTTGAGAACAATGTAAACATCTATTATTTATTTGGGGAGTTCTTTAAAGATTGAAGCTCATTCATTTAGTTAACAAGTGCGAACTGAGGAAAATTTGACCAACTCATAAAATACTTTTTTAGATTGAGAATAAGTTATTAAAAATTACCAATGTACAAACACATTTTAAGCAATCTAACTTACTATAAATGAAGCAATAAGCAGCCAAAGTTTTAAGAAATCGAAGTATGAAATAGTAGTATATGCTTATTTATGAAAAGAGGGTCAAAACCAAGACAGAAGAAATCATTGGTGTTAAACTGAAATAAAGTTAGTATTTTATTTTTGAGCTTGACTTCTCTTGCAGTTTCAGTAGCTATTTAGAAAGTTGAGGGGAAAGAGGGAAAAAAGTCTGGTTTGGTGAGCGCGTGTTTTCCTACATGACTTCTGTTTTCTAACCAGCCTCACACCGTATGCTATATCTGCTTCTTTGGCCTCTTCTGTTTCTGCAATCTTTGCTGAAAAACAGAAAATGGTTCAATTGGATACTCTCCTGAATCTCTGTGTTTCCAAGTACAAACCAATTTCTTGCACAGGCCAGAAGTGCACAGGCCCGTGTTTCCTAATATAGAACAAGAAATCATTTAGGAAAGGATAAAAATAAGTTCACGTATATAAATAATTGAGTACTTGATTCATTATTCTAAAAACTTAATTTTAAAAGTTTTCAGCAAGATCAACCAGATTAAAGTTAGCTTTCCTCTCCCTGTCCCATAATACTTCCCATTTGGAAAAAAAAAATGTTGTTTTACAGTGAGAGCTTGCTTTTTTTTTTTTAGTTGAACTTCAATAATCAAAGCTCCAAGATGTGGTGAAGACTAACTTGGTTGACCTTTCTCTTCCTGCTGGGCCCCCACACCATCAGGTGTGCATTTCACCCCTCAGATACTGACGTGATCACACGTGCCTGCACCAGACACAGCAGGCAATGCGGAAGTTTGAGTCGTGGAGCGTTACTTTTGTCTCGGACCAGCACAATGGTATCTCGCTCCTCTTTGGTCTTCCTGATGAGTTACCAATTCATGATACACCAGAGATGCAGAAGGGTTGCCATCTTTGATGGAGGATGCTGATGGAAAAGCCCAGCTTAGGCCCACACAAAATAGTGCTTTTTTTGTTCATTTGTGGAAGTCCCACTTGTGAAAAATGTAAATGAAATTTCCAGCTCTGATAGTATAATAATCAATTAAGGGCACAGAAATGGAGTCACATCTCTCAGACTGGGTCTAATTTCCCTTCCTCATATGAAGAGTCTCCTCTTTCCTTATCAGAGTTAACACCAGAATAACAAATAGTTCTCAATTTATTTAGCTACTAAGAGTCAACCTGTATTTCACAAGAACAAAGCTTAAGTTCACAGTTTGCTGTACATCAGGAGGGCCACTTGGCAATTTACTATAAAGGCCTATTGGTGCCAGGAAACCTGTTGAGCAGGAAACCTTCAAGTGGGAACAGAGGACAGAATTTAACGAAAGTCCTCAAAAGAAGAGAATTGTTTGCATTGTCATTCTATTTAACAGATCCTGGATATTGTAAAAATAGTAAAGAACCCTTAGAAAATCTTGGGACTAATGCAAAATATAACTGGCCTTTTGATGAGAAAATCTCCTTTTTACCTACTGGATAGTCTTTGCCAATTTAATAATCTGTAATATTTGAGAGGAAATCAGATTTTTTAAATGCCTAAATCTGACTAGAATTAGTGATGAAGACTCTCAGATGGTCTCAACTCTCCCAGGCAACCTAGAAGTTTCAAGAAAAGAGCTACTAGCAAAAGATATTTAGGAATATTGTTACAAAATAAGCCATTCTTAGTACTCTACAAAAATTAGTACAAATTATATACAAATGTTGCACCGAACTAGCAATTTAAATAATTTGCTTGTATTTTTCACACCCTGAGTCATCTCCAGTGAGGGCTAAAGGAGCCTGGACACATTCTGAAGCACAGACATTATTCTGCAAATTAGCAGTCCCGTGATTAAGAGACACTTATCTTTAGCTTTTCAATATACGTAAGTTTACTTTTCTTTTTTACTAGCAAACCAGATTTAATAGCACATTAACAGGATCATACACCATGATCAAATGGAATTCCTTCTGGGATGTAAGGATAGCTTAAGATACATAGATCAATAAATGAGATAAATCACAATAATGGAATAACAGAAAAATACGATTATCTCAAAAGATGGAGAAAAAAAGCATCTGACAAAATTCAATATCCTTTCCTGATAAAACTCTCCAGGAACTGTGGGAGAAGACAATATACCTCAACACTGTGTCACAGGTGAAAGCCCGCAGCCACGTCACGCTCCAGGTGAGACGCTGACACCTGTTCTTCTCAGATCAGGAACCGGGTCGGGGTAACCATTCTCCCCGCTGCTGTTTGACGTCACCCCGGGAGGCCTAATGACGGCAGACAGGCAAGAGGGCCAAGCGGCATGGAAAACAGAAAGGGGCGGGTGCAATGATCTCTCTGCAGATGAAGTCATCTTCTATGTAAAAAAATCCTAAGATCCCACCTAAAGATGTCAGAATAAAAAATTCAATGAACTTGTAGGATACAAAATCAAGAAACAAAAAGTCAACTGTGTGCTTGCATGCTTCAAACACACTATCTGAGACATAAGATCAGTTCTCTTCACAATGGTATCAAAACCAATGACACACTTGAAAATAAATTTAACCATCATAATGATCTGTACAATAAACACTATAAGACACTGATGAAAGAAGTTAAATAGAGAAATAAATGGAGATATACCCCATATCCGTGGACTGTGGAGACTTTTAAAAATTTTTTTTATTGGTTTATTGGACTGATATTGGTTAATAAAATTATATAGGTTTCAGGTGTACAATTCTCTAATACATCACCTGTATGTTATATTGTGTGCTCACCACCCAAAGCCAAGTCTCCTTCAGCCACCATTTATCCCCCTTTTACCCCCTTCTACCCACCCCACCCTTCCATCTGGTCATCACCATACTGTTGTCTGTGTCTATGAGGTTTTTTTGGTTTTGGTTAATCCCTTCACCTTTTTCACCCTTCACATTTCTTTTTCATAACACTGTAAGTTAAAGGTCAGTGAATAATATTCCACTTGGAGGCTAATGGACTATTATTATTTTTACAATTTAGAAGACAATGAATACACACTGTACTTAATTTTAGAAGAAACACTTTTTAACACTTTGATTTAATTATGCAGTTAAAATGGCAAGATTTAAAGGAGAAATTCATATATTTACTTACATATACTCATCTGGTATTACATTTGGAATTGGGGGATGGCTAAGTAAGTTTAATACATTTTGGGGCCTTTGCATATCTGTGAAAAAAGGTGTTAAACAGCAAACCTCTAAAGGAACCTTCTATTTTGCACTCTATGATAGCAATTTTCACCCCACGGCACACTCTTCATCTCATGGCACACTAATTACTAAAATTCTGCGGTACACCAAAACATGTATTTTTTGCTGATCTGACCAAAAAATAGGTATAGTTTTGACTCATTCACATTGACTGGACAGATATTGTTGCTGGCTGTTGTCTTTTTTTTTTTTTAACTTGAAAATCTAAGGGAAAGAGGTCAGTGTCCCTAACTAAATAGTCAGGTTTTGCGTATTTTGAAAATTCTTACAGCGTACTAGTTGAAACTCAATACTCTATGGGATAAACTCTAGTTAACACCAGTGTACTTCAAATATGGAAAAAATGGTTCTTAAATTCTGGGTTTCAGCTAAGTTACCCCTCAAGCCCAGGTCCTTCCTGAGCCCTAAGATCTGGAAGCTTTGGGACTGTTATATTAATTCAACAAGGAAGTCTTCAGATCGAGGTGGCTTTAATACCTTTGTAGTTTAGTAAGCTTGAAATGCTTCAAGATTAAGAAATCAAAGCTAAAAACAACCAATCACAAACAGGCGATTTAGGCTTTCCCAAATAAGGCAACCACTTCAGCTATGGCCAAATAATTGCTTTACTTTGCTTCTGCCTCTTCCTTATGAAGTTCTTCCCCCAGCTCCTGTCCTGGAGGGCTCCCAACCACTTCTGGTTTGGCGCTGCCTGATTCCAATCAGTCGTTGCTCAAATGAATTCTTAAAATTTTTACTATGCCTGTTTAGTTTTAGCAGGATGAAGACAAATTTCACAGACTTGTTCTTCAATGCCTTTTCTTCTTGAATAATTTCTATTTTAACAGAAAAGTTGGGTATTTCTCTGTTCCACACCCCACAATTTCTCAAATCCTGATTGTTCAGCCTTATCTTACTGGTTGCTTTTCCCTTTCCACTTAAAACATTTATAAAGTGTTGTTTTGCTGATTATGTGCATTATGCCCTTTTATGCCCAACTAAAAATATGCAAAACTGGAATGAATATATATATATTCATATATATATATATTTTCCCCCCTTGGAGGTATGAATTGGCAAAATCTTTCTGGAAAGCCAACTGGCAATACATGACAAAGTCTTAAAAGTATGTATTGACTTTGAGGGCTTTGACTTCTAAGCAACCAACCCAAGGGAGGGAGCAGGTGAGAGCACAAAGATGAATGCATGGGTGTTCGAGGGTGTGCAAACTAGAGTTTGTAATACAAATAACTGTTAACTAAAACATCTAACTTCAGGAGAGTTAGGTGGTTTCCTGCAGTACTTATAACTTGGCAAATGATTTATCTTCAACCTTTTAGAAATTAACTTCTGTTTTCTACAATGAGTATGAATTATTAATACTTAAAAGTAAATATGACGGGAACTAAAACAGGAATTTACTTATATGAAATTGTGTATTTATTACAAATTTAAACTTCAGTCACCTTCAAAGTACTCTCCATTTGATGCAATACACCTCTCAAGATATTTTTTCCACTGCTCAAAACAGTTTTTGAACCCTGGCTGGTGTGGCTCAGTAGACTGAGTCCCCAGTTTGATTCTCAATCAGGGCACACACCTGGGTTGCGGGCCAGGTCGCCAGTAGAGGTGTGTGTGAGACACAACCACACATTGATGTTTCTCTCCTTTTTTCCTTGTCTTCTCCTCTCTCTAAGAATAAATAAAATCCTAAAAAAACAGGTTTTGAACTCGTTGATTTTGATGCCTTTTAGTGCTTCTGCCATTTTTTGTTTCACCTCTTTCACACTGGCAAAATGCTTCCCCATGAGAAACAAAAAAAAAGATGCCTGGACAATGCTGGATGAATAGGGAGGGTGGGGCACAGGAGTCCTGCCCGTTTTGGTCAAAAACTGCTGAATACTCAGTGCAGTATGGGCAGGTGCGCTCATAAATCACCCATCATAAAATGGGCAATGCACTGAAAGAATTAAAAAAACAAAAAATCCACTCAGGCTGAATGCAGCCTCTCACAACAACGCCAGCTGGTACACTGATGCAGATGGGTTCCTAGAATACTCATGGAGTGGGGGCAGCCTGTACTACAAGGAGCCTGACTTCCAGAAGATAATTCTGTCTTTTGGGGGTTATCTCCCATCATATACTGTTGGCTAATATGTTAATTTACTTATTTCTTTTGCACATGTACCCATGACTCAGAATCACTAATACTTTAGTTTATTCTGAAAAATCATCAACCCATGAAATTACTTACTTAGCTACTACAATTGTTATTGAACTGTGGTTAAGACTAGACATGTTCTCCCCAAATAGATTCCAACTGATGAGGGAAAAAAAACAAAACACCATACTGAGATAAAATAATTACAAGCGACAGAAATACCATTTTTTGTCATTGTTTCTGAAGTTCAGAAATGACAAATATGTCCTCAGAATTTCCAAATAGATGCTTCGTATTTTAATTTATGAAGAGCCAGAGAAACAAAGTACTACAGCAAACACTTTTAATAAGAATACAAAATTCACACCAGAGGCACATTCTGGGGAATGTTAAGTGAACTATCGCAAGTAGTAATTCTGCTGGAAGAATAAAATAAGGCTCTCTGAGAGTACAAATATACAGGAGGGAATGATTTAAAATAGGATTATGATTTACAATCACATTACATTTGTAGTAAGCACTGAAAACAGACATATTATTTAAAAATTCAGCTAAAGGCATTTGAACATATATAACAAATCTTACAGTCCACAAAGTTCATGTCTAACAGTAATTTTAAGTACTTCATTTCAACACAAAAGAAATGAACAGGTGAAGAAATACCTCTCAAAATATTCATTTATGTCTATGACAAAATCAGGAGAACTTCTATTTAAACAGGATTACATTACTGACTGAACCACACAGCGGACATGCCAACCATGTACCACAGAACCAACAGTGCTGAGCAGCGACGACAGCTGGCCTTTCCCACCCCCTCCTTGCCACCACCACGCTGCCCACGCTGCCTTCCCGTCACGCAGATGAGCGAAACTCCCCCGTCTTCTCATCTCATGAGAGGAATGAAGAAAAACCAAACAGTATATTCAAAAGCTGATCTCCCCTTAAACCATACACGTGGTTCAGCAAACACAAAGAAACCCAACGCGAGTACACAGCGCTCCTTTCCAAGGAAGGAGCAGACAGGTCAAACATTATCTGAAAGGGGTTTCCTTATGAATTATGTACATTGGTTGAATGAGAATTACTGCATATGAGAAGGCACATATCTGTGATTTAAGGCTTAACCGGTATTGTTACATATGTAAGTCAGTGAAATCTGTCTAGGGATTCACATCTGTCAAAAATGAGTTTTACCCCAAAACTAGCTTTTCTGAGCACAGATTTCTACTCTTGAAATCATCGAGAATTTCTATTTCCAAGTCCACCTGTCAAAAAAATTCTCTTCAGCAGGTTTCATTATGAATCAGAAGACTGCTAACATAACCACCTTGTGACTTTGGATGATGCATATTCATAAGCTCGAAAGCCTCACAGAAATGACAGTGTGATTCCTGTGTCTTAAAAAAAAAAGTCTAAACAAAATTACAAAGGTACAGATTAATTTTTAAAAAGATATTTGCCAAAACTCCACAAGCCAATCAGTCAGTCATTAGAGCGGCTACCTATGTGTAGATGATGCAGGAACCCCAAATAATTTCCCTCTGCAAAATAGTTTCTTTTTTCTGTAAGATAATACATGAAAAGGAATCTCTTAAAGATGTTTAATACATTCTTATATAAAATATCTGATGTTGATACAAATCATGTAAACCTCCCTTTGGAAAAGTTACAACTGGCCCTCATTCCCAGGACCAAAAACCGTGAATTTTTATCTGGTCAGTGCAAATCTATATTAGATGTTTTCAAACTACAGAAATAACCGTCAACCCTTACAATACAAAAGGACTTCTCAAAAAGGAAAATTACTGTGTTCAGATTATAGAAATTATGTTTACATTAAAGCCACCCGCCTTCCCATCAAATTTAACAGTTCAATTGTTAAAGTAGGAAAAGGGAAAAATTAAAGCTGTTTGTGAGAGAATCTCTACAACAGTTGTTGCCCCATTTCTCTTCTCCCAACTCTGCTTAATTAGGCTTGTTTAGAAATATACCAATGTGACTTTCTTTTTTCTTTGTTTCCAGGAGTGATTTTACTGTTCTTCAAGCCACGATGGGGCATCCGCTCCAGGCGTTTTCAATTTGATGTGGAACTGTTTAAGGGTCTGTTCGAGCTGTTTCTGATTCCCAGCAAAGTAAGCGGCGATGGCATTGTGGAAAAGGACCAGCTGGTTGTGCAACACTTTCACCTGTGAACGGAACAGGACACAAGACCAAGCATTAGCAATGACAATGAAACAGAAGGTGAGCCATCACAGGTCTTAAATAGCGTCTCTCTCCTCAGGAAAAGCTGTTTTAATAACGCAAAGTAGTTCACACACAGCAACTGTACAGAATTTGGCAGGGTCGCTGAGCCTTCGATCTTTAGTGACTTTTAATTTCCTGAAGGGGACAGGTCAGTTTAAGAAGCTAAATATGCGCAGGCACACCTTGTTTTATTGTGGTCGGCCTCGCTGCACTTCCCAGACGTGGGCTTCCATACAGACTGAAAGCAACACCCCACCTGCTTCAGGGTGGTGTGTGAAACCGCACCCGCAGTACCTGAGGCGCGCCTGGACTCTGTGAACCGTTTTCAAGCATTACGGAGAGCATCAATTAAAAATACCATTAAATGCCCTGCCAAACTAAGAATATTCAAAACCAAATATTGAAGAGGATGCATTACATATAAGTAACTATATGATATAAGCCCTATACCAAGTATGCGCATCATTAAGACTAAACTTTACGTAAAACTGGACAACTCAGACATTTTTAAACACTGAGGTTCTCTGCAAAGAATCGAGTAAGTGGCAGGAAGTGTTGCCAGAAAGCTGATTTATTTAAGGTTCACATGACTCTCAGTTGTTTTTAAACACATATTACTTGTAATGGCATCAGAAGTATGTTTTAACCAAGTAACACTACCTCTACAAACTTTCTTAAAGAAATCATCAAAGCATCACAAAGATTTCTAAATAAACTTTTCTCCCCCAGGGATCTTATTTATAACTGCAAAATGTTCAAGAGTAGAAAGTATAAAACACACTCTAATTTACCCATTCAATGAAATATTCATTAAAACTGAGCTTTAATAATTTTTTTTCCAACACTGTCTAAGTCTGTGTAACGGCCTGTCTCATGGAGAGTGCCGGAATAGGGTAGACTCTGTTGCTGTAGCAAGCTCACACTGTGCCAGACAGTGCTTTAGTGATGTAAACACGCCTGATGGATGGTGCTAAGTGAAAAAATAGGAAATATTTTATATATGATATGACACCTGTATTTATCATATACGTAAATATGCATAGTGTCTTTAGCCATTTCTTTATCCATCTACCTCTATAAAGAAAACAACACAACATACTTATACTGGATAGCTTTGAACTGCCAAGACTTTATTTTTAAAATTAAACAGTATAAAAATAACATGTGATGCAGTTTGTGTCAAGCACTGTTCTGGGCTATGAGAATCCCAGCATAATGAAGGCACACAACAGCAGAAAACGATAACTAACACAATTCACGGGCAGCAGAAATACAGTGGCTTAACTTAAACAAGAAAAGCAGAAGGAACAGCACAGGCACCTGTGGCGAGGCCAGGGCTCTCCGGACGGGTTGGAGAGTGTCAGGACTGGAGCGCTCTGCCAGTCCTGCCCTCTACCTCTGAGACATGGAGGGTGTTTCAAGAGATGGCGGGCCTCAACCTAGGGACACTTATTAAGGAAACGGGATAATCACAGGAAAAGCGGGTTTCTAGGTGGCAATTTAGAAGATGAGTCAAGTATTCTATTATAATGGATGGTTACAATAATGGACCCAGGAACTCACCCCACTCAAAGGCCACATCCTTGGGGACTGTTCCTAAAAGCCCAGGACACCGAACGGAGACATGATACCTAACCTAAGGGCAGTGGCAGCCTCTCTCAGGATGGAATCCCAAGCTGGTCAGTCTGGAATCCCACACTAGGGAGGTGATCTGCCTGGTGAGACCCCTTGCCTTTCCCTAAGGGTAAGTGTCCTCGCCTGAAATAGTCCACTCTTAACTTCTTAGTCCCAAACTCTTTCTGCCTACAAAAACCTTCCACTTTGTACAACACACTGGGGTGCCCTTCTAGTTGCTAGATGGGATGCTGCCTGATTCAGGGGCTGCTCAGTCAGGCCCATTAGATCTCTAAATACAATCAGTTAATTTTGTTTTTTTACAAAACAAAAGTGAGGTTGGCCATGCAATGTTAGAAAATGAGGACTGATAAAAGCAAGCGCTTGCCCTCCTGGGCTACTGCCTCCCCCTCGTGAGGACGCCCAGCCTGGCCTCCTTGGGGACGAAAGCCCACAGAGAGTGAGCGCTGGCCAGCCCAGCTGTGCCCGGCACCCGGAAGCACCCACCTACCTGACCCACACAGTTGCGGCAAATGGTCAGTCACTGTTGTTCTACGCCACTGAGCTTTGGTGTTTCAATTATGAAGCAAAAGGTAAATGGTACATCTATGAAAAAGGTTACGAATGCAGTTTCTTAGCAACGAAGAAGGTTTTAGACAACACTGTGAGAAGGAGGAAAATCAAAAGGGAGAGGACAGGCCTGGAGAGGGAAAAGGTTGAGTTGGGTGATAAAGTAAATAAGTAAAAAAAAAGCATGTACCTGGAGAAGGTAGAAGCTGGGGTGGCTGTGATCCATGAGAGAAATTGGGAGAGAAAGCTGCTGAGGACAGAGATTCAAACAAGAGAGGCGAGGCTGCTGCTGTCCAGCTCCCAGGTCTAACTGCAGTGCTGGAGTAAATGTAACAGCATCTTTGAAACTTTTACTTCCGATTTCCTTGGAAGATCTGCATGAGGCACAGTCTATAACTGGTCACAGCCTCTCCATGTCTGTACCTGTCACTCACCTAGGTCACTGGAAAGATATCTCCCTTCCTCTACTGAAAGGACCAGAAAGAGGTGTGGGATCAGGAGGCATGTGTGTGTGCCAGTCTTAGCTGTACCCCTTTCTCGCGGCTTTGTGATGCCAGGCACGTTACGTCTCACCTCACTGGCCAAGGCCTGTATCTGCGTGTCGGGGATGCGTTACTGAGTGCGCGGTGGTAGCAGGGGCTAAAGGAAATGAGATCCAGCCTGGCACTCTGTCTGACACAGAACGGCACTCATCCCATTTCAGGGGAATCTAAGTTTACCTAGCTGACACGCAAGCCTTTAAACACTGACTTTTCTTAGTGAAATAAAATTTCATATATTTAGAATCCACTGATTTGAAATTTGTAAGAAGACTGTAAAAATGTGATTTATAGTAAGGAAAACAGACTTGATCTCTGTACTCATCCCTGGAATATAGCTCCTAAAATCCTTGTAATTTCTAAGATGAGAACATCTTTTGTTATACTTGGTCTCTTGCCCTATTTCTGAAACAACTCCAGAGCTATAAAGGTGAAAGTATTTTTGTTGTTCATAAAAAGCCCTTTCAACCATACCCCACTTTAGGTTAATGAGATTTTTGGAAAGCCCCTGGATAACCACAGGATGGGGTCTGGTTGCCAAGGGAACTAAATTGTGATCAGGAGACAGGAATGTTCACCTCTACCGCCCAAACCTCTGGGGAGGCGAGAGGCGCTACAGGCTGAACTAATTACCAATGGACAATGACTTAATCAATCATGCCTATGGAAAGAAGATGCCATGAAATTCCCTGAAGTCCAGGGTTTAGAGAGCTTCTGGGTTGGTGACACAGCTGCATGCAGGGAGGGTGGTATGCCCCAAATGCCCAGGGGGCAGCAAGCAGCTCTTGTGCTCAGCACTCCTCCAGACCTGGCCCTATGCACCTCTTCATCTGGCTGTTTATTTTCATCCTTTACTATCTGTAATAGACTGGTAATCTACTAAGGAAACTGTTTTCCTGAGTTCTGTGAGCCACTCTAGCACATGACTGAATCTGAGAAGGGGACTGTGGGACCTTTGATTTATAGCCAGTTGGCCAGGAGAACAAGTGACAACCTGGTCTTTCATTGGGTCGGAGGTGGTGATGGTGGTGGGGGTCCACGGTGTCAGAGCTGAACTGTGCTGCAGGACACCCGGCAGGCACCCAGAGAATCAGAGAGCTGACTGGTCAGTGTGGGAAAACACCCACGCACCACACATCTAGTGTCGGAAGCGGCTGAGAAGGGTTGTGAGGAAGAAGAAATACAGTTATTTCCTTTTCAAAGGCAGAACCTGTGCAAAGGTGAAGTTCACCTGGCACGGTGAAAAAGGGGCAGATGTGGAAGAGCTCACCCTCGGGAACACTGAATAGGTAACGGTATTTCTGAGGCTCAGGATAGCAGCCTGGGCTGGACAGGCGCACTGAGAGTCGGCGCACATGCAGACACTGTCCGAACGCACATGATGGGATACGTCCTCATGACAGTGGATGGATGGAAAAGGGATCAGGGGCTGAGTCATGGAAAGTGAACCTTGATCCTTACACCTCACATCTCCAGAATTCAGCTTGAAATGGATCAAAGGACTAAATGTCAAAGCTAGAAGCTACAGAAGTTCTAGAAAAACACCTAAAAGAAAAAGCTTAATGATCTTGGGTTTGGCAAAGATTACTAAATGGCGCACACAAAGCATAAACTATAAAAAAAATTAATAAATTGGATTTTATCAAAATTAAAACATTTTTCTCTTCAAAAGACATAAAAATGAAAGGAGAAGCCATATACTGGGAGATAATACATATTTTGCAAAATATGTATTAGACAAAGAACCTGACGCTATAATATATAAAGAATTCTTGCCCTGGCTGGTGTAGCTCAGTGGATTGAGTACTGGCTTATGAACCAAAGGGTCACTGGTTCAATTCCCAGTCAGGACACATGCTTGGATTGTAGGCCAGGTCCCCAGTGTGGGGATGTGCAAGAGGCAACCACACATTGATGTTTCTCTTCCCCTCCTTTTCCCTCCCTTTCCCTCTCTCTAAAAATAAAACAAATAAAATCTTTTAAAAAATTATTTAAAAAAAGAACTCTTAAAATTGAGTAAGATGATGAAAAAGAATAAAATGGGGAAAAGATCTGAGCAGGCATTTCACCAAAGAAAATATATGATGGCAAACAAGCACACGAAAACATGGATACTTGACATCTTTAGTTACTATTGAAATTCTTAGTAAGACCACAACAAAACGCCACTGACATACCCACCGGAATGGTTACAATTAATAACTACCCATGCCTTGTTTGTGAGGATGGAAACAAATGGATCTCTTACAAACTGATGGTGGGAATATAAAATGGTACAACTATCTTGGAAAAATTTGCCAGTTTCTTCCAAAGTTAAACATGAATCTATTATTCCCACATGGACGTGTACATGCAACCCAGGCATTCTACTCCCAGCTCCCGATCTGAGAGGAATGAATGAATTCCTGAGAGGAATGAATTGCCTACACAAGCACCTGTACATGAATGTTCATAGTAGCTTTGGCTGTAATAGTCTACAACTGGAAACAATTCAAATATCTATCAACAGGGGAATAAATCGCAGCATTTCCATACAATGCAGTATTACACAGCAATAAAAAGAAATAAACTAGTGACACCCACAACATTATGCTCAATGAAAAAACCCAGAAGATAAAGATAAACTGTTTAATTCCATTTATATAAAATTTAGGACGTGCAAGCTAATCTTTAGTAATAGAAAACAAATCAGTGGTTGCCTAGTAATGAGGACTTGAATTACAAAGAGGCTGGAGAAAACTTTCAGGGGTGATGAACACACAGCTAGTTCTGGTGGTGGTTTCACAGGTGTCTGTATATATCACAACTCGCCAAATTGTGCACCTTAACTACATGCAGCTGGCTACTCAGGTCAATGACACTTCAATAAAGCTATGGGGAAAAAACAACAATGCTTAGAAAACTGGTTATCTACCACCTGCAGAGAAAACTGGATTCCTGATTCACAGAATATAAACATAACTAACCAGCTCCAGGTGGATTTGGAATTGTGAAAAACAAAATATCTAAAACTTTTAGAACATATAAACAAAAGTCCAACAACCTTGGGTTTGAAAAGATTTCTTAAGTAGGACACAAAGGGCACTAACAAATAAAACATAACTTAAACTCCTTAAAAACAACCAGACAACCCAACAGAAGTGTGGGTGAAGGCATGAACTGGTATTTTATGCTGGAAGAAATACATGTGGTCAATAAATAGTGAGGGAAATAAAAGTGAAGAATACACAAAAGAATACCATTTTAATCACTTTGCTTGGAGAGAATGTGGATCAAAGGGAACTTGTGTACACTGTGGTGGAATGAAATGGTACATCCACATTGGAAAACAATGTGGCTTTATTTTACAAAGCTGGGCACTCAGAGTGCCCTAAGAGGCATGGCCAGGAACAGTGCAAATGTCCTTTAACAGCAGAATGGATAAATACAGTGTCAGGGGTGGGAGAGGTGAAGGGGTGTGTTGGGGAAGGACTAGGAAGAGAGTAACATTACTGAGAATGTTCAAGTTCTTGGTTTGGGTGGTGGGGTCACAGGTTTTCATTATATTATTTGCTTTATAGCTTAAATCTGCATTATATATTATTTTCTGTGTATATCAAGTGTTATTTTTTAAGAAGATAAAGAAAAAAGAAAAATGAAGTTATGATTCATTTCAGATATAGTGCTAAAAATAAGACTATATATGAGTTAATAGATATAAAAGTGAAGATAAATTAGAAAGTTTCAAATAATTTTTCAATTCTAATCCTCTCTATAGCCATAAATCCACTGTCTACCATCACGAAATTTACCTTTGCTCACAGTGTCTAAAGTAATGGACCATGGAGAACTTCAAAAAACTCGTATCTGTCCCTAAAATACAATGTTACAATCCTCATGAATTCATATGTGGTGCACTTTGAATTTTTGCAAACTACACTTAAAATTTCCTTCTCTAAAAATGACATTTTTGGGATCGGAAACAAAGCAAATTTATTACACATAAACCATTTATTAATTATATCCATTAGTTAGATCATCTTTTTCTTTGTCTCTCATTAGAGGCTCTTGTTAGCTGCAGAAGAAAGCTCACATAGCTGAGGCAGAATAAAAGATCCAGGAAAATGGGGTTCATTCCCATTTCTACCCCAAGTTCACTACATGAACTCTTTTCACTTGCATAATGAAAAAACTGAATTAAGATAATTTTTATGGTTCCTTTCTACTAAAATTTTCTGAGAAAAATAATTGCTTCCTAAATAGAGGCACACATATATAGCTGGAAACTCAAAGAAAAACATCATTCCTACTTATTTTTAAGGATAGAAACGAGCTCCTCTTTTAGAGATTAAATTCAACTCAAAGTTTATGTCCTACCATTAATTCATCACTCTTCCCTATTTAGAGGTATTTTTAAAAAGACTTTCACACTCATAGCCTACCTGCATCATGAAGTAATTCTCCACCTTGTTCTACTATTATTTGGCTTTGCTTGTTTCCCTATTTTGGATGATCCTCAGCTCTGTACAGAATTATAGGAGCTTCTGTACAGTTAGTGTGAAATTCAAATTTTCAGAAATAGGTTCTAGCCAATTACTTTATTACTCTTTGGGTCACACAAATTTTTTTTTTAAAGATTTTATTTATTTATTTTTAGAGAGGGAAGGGAGGGAGAAACAGAGAGAGAGAGAAACATCAATGTGCAGTTGCTGGGGGCCGTGGCTTGCAACCCAGGCATGTGCCCTGACTGGGAATCGAACCTGCGATGCTTTGGTTCGCAGCCCGTGCTCAATCCACTGAGCTACGCCAGCCAGGGCGGGTCACACAAATTTTTTAATTGAATTTTCATCTCGACGTTTTAGCATCAGAGGAGACAATAAAAGAATTTGATTGAGGTACCCGATCTCCGAGAGCTGTTTTAACAGCCTAGCAAATCAGAGCCAGAGAGAAAGTGGGAAGAGCAGCAGACAATCATCAGCTAAGCCTACAGATGTCAACACAAATCCAGGTCCCCTCTCCCTGGGGTGGTTGACAAACCCAACATGGAGACACACCTCTTCTTGTGGCTGAGGAGGACATGGCAGCGCATTAACAAACCCTCAAACAGGGTGCATAACCTGTGTTTAAAATAGTCCCCCACCCCCAATGAAACTTAATCCATGGGAAAGCAAGGAAAGAGGGTGCTTTTAGGACTGACTTCTAGTTTTCACAACAAAATGATACAATACCCATTTTCACAAAAACATTCCCCCAGTAATTGTGAGAAGGTTGATGTGTAAAGCTTTTAAAAGTATACACAACACTTCAGAGCAGTTCCCGTGAGCAGAGGGAGCCTTGGAGGATTCACAGGTTTCTGGTTTTAATTATGGAAATAAAGATAAATTTCACTGTCACTTTAATCTCAGAAGCTCTTTTACACCAAAACAGATACCTTACCTCACTTTCCTATCAGCGCTAACTATGTAAGTGTTGTCCCAGCCCAAGTTTCAGTTTCGGTGTATGTCTTCAAAATCAGACACAAATCTAAACAAGAGCGATACTGACTTTTTTATCCAGTCAAACCACTACTAAATAAAAAATGTAGGGAAATTAAAGTTAATAAACCAATTTTCAATGTGACTATACTTTCTAAATGAAATTAATTAAAACATCAAAAATATTTTTTTTGCTTTTCTGGCTATTTTTGATTCATTTACAGTATAGTATGTATTCATACAATGTTTTCAGTGCAGTTCAGACTGATATGCTACATGGAATCCTCATAATGTTTTGGTTATTAAACAAACAAATCATTCCTAATGAAAGGGAAGAATTAAGTAATATTAGAGAAGCAGTTACAATTTTAAAGGTAACTAAATTTTGCAAGTTTGGTAATTGCTGTGCTGTTGTCGCTGTATAGAAGCAGTTTTAAGAAGACTTAAAAGCATTACTTTAAGTTACTTGGCGTGTTTACCAGGTGTACTTTGCTAGGCCGTTTGGTCTGGTAAAGGTCAGTCTGGGAAAGATCCTGGTTTCTCAAACAGAACCGGCTGAAGGCGAGAGGAAGAAAGTGAGGTGGGGGAAAGGTCAAACCTACTTTTAGGAGATGGGGCAAAAAGCCAAAATGTTTGAGGAAATATTTTAGGGTCATTACAGTTTTAAATATGCTTGTGTATTTACCTGAACAGATCATGAAAAGTGATGAGCTTCCAGAATCAAAGCAGCAGCCAAGTGCTCTTGGTAGACTGCTGTTTGCTATGGTGGGCGGCACTGACTTTGTGAGGCACTTCCTGTGTGACAGATAACAAGTCACCTTCACATCTCCTCTGTGCAGGCTGGTATTCTTACTGCTTCTCGACCTTTTGGCTAAGATCAAGGGTCTTCCCTCCACGTTACAGTTAAAAAGCAGACTCATGAAGCCGAGTGACTTGCTTCACGTTAGAAAGCGAGGACACAGAAGGGCTGGGGTTCCGGGAACCCGGGGATGTCTCGTCCCAGGACTGGCCCATGTTCTCTCACTCACCTGCGCTGACCTGCCTCTCCTCGTAAGGCAATAAACATTCGGAAGAGCTTTTAAACAAAGTTTAAGACAAACGAAAGAAGATATCCCAGAGCTCTTAAAAGAAGGGTAGAAAGCTTTAAGATGCGCTTTAACCTTCTACGTAATTTTGTCTCTGGCCCTGAAGTTGCATTTAGACATCCTCAGGACAAGGATCTACGACAAGAGTTGGAGAAGATGAAAGAAATAAAAGTTAATTCTTTCTAAAATTAGGAAGATTAATGCAATCTTAAATTTTTCACAATTATAGAGCAAGAAAAAGTCTATAATGAACTATTTAGTGATATATGTCCTAAGTTAGAAGAGATTTAAAATGGTTATAAGGATAAATAAAATACAACAGAAAAACAGATTTAAAATAGGAGCAACAGAAGATAGAGTAACAATTCCAGGAAGAAACAGGATGACGACAAATTTGACAAATTTTCAAAACCTAACATCAGAAACAATTACAGTAATTTAGAAATACACTAAATCATTGTGAACTCAATTACAAAGAACTTTCGTAAAGATCGGCCAGACAATGAGCAACCCAGATCAGACATAAGCAAAACCACTATAGCAACATCTGGTGAATGACCTAAAATATAGCATACAATACTTTAATTGTTAAAGAGCAAAACAAACTTCAACACTGACTACTAAGGCAGAGACAAGTGGGGTTTAAAGCAGAAACTGGGTAAGAGGAATTTAAGAACAGAACTGATAGGGGATGCCAAACGGATTACACTGGAAACTGCTCTCCTGCCTACATAGCACATGTCAATAGAAGATAAATGCCGTTTACAAAGCTATTGCCTGAATGACCTGAAGAGAAGTACTGCTCTGTAGGCAGCAAAATCATAAAAATGAACCCCCCCTGAAACCAAATTTACATTACATATCTCCTTATTAAAGATACTGAAGTAATTGAGAAAAAGAGGCAATTTCCAGTTAAAAGTTATTAGTTATAATATGTTTATAGTCATTAAGTTCTTCAAGTTAATTATTGGCTCTCCCCAAAATTGGATAAAGTAGGGGTGTATATTACACGTACAACAATATTGGGGTAGTAGCTGTGAGAAAAAGCTAGAATACAGTCATTCTTTAGTAAGATGTCTCCAACCACTAATATGTAGTGTTAAACTCTTCTCTTTACCCCCCACTATTTAAAAACGTATAATTATGCACTTTCTCTGGCCATCATCAATCTTTTAGAGAGCTTTCTCCATACACGCGTCACTCAGAGATCAGTGTCTGCAAATTCATTTACTGTGAGAAGGGAACGCTCCGCAGACACACCGGTGGAGCTAACCCCGGGGAAGAGGCAGACTAGCCGGCATTCCTGCACAGTATGGTATGTCCTGTAAGTGGAGAAGAACCTGGGCACCAGAGTAATACACGGGGGAAGAAAAAAACTTCCACGTTGCCAGAGGAAATATTAAGTCAGATAAATCATTCGTGTTAGCACGGGAGCTCCTAGTTCAAAATTAACTGAGGTCAGAAGAGGTGGTGACCTCACCTCACGGTGACATGGGTGTTCCCTGTCACCAGTCAGGTGGCCCTGTCCTCACTGGCTTTTAGACACTGGCCAACAGGGTTGTATGGTTAAACCAGCAGCCTATTCACACTCATCCTTACATTCACAGATAGTTTTCTTTCGTAACTGTGGTTTTCTGTATTATAGCTTGGAAACCTAATTTTTATTTTAAGATTAAGAACCCTACCTCATACAACTTACAACATTCTGATCCTATGTACCTAACAACTATTTATAAACTTTAATGGAAAAGCTTTGTTAAAATTTATGATAAAGCCATTATTGTTCTTGAAGAAATCCATAAACAGTAATACTATGCTCTGGTTTAGGATGAGAACAGAAAATTTAACCAAGTTTACAGGATCATTTAAACATATGATCCAGTTTCTTCAAGAATTTTTTTTCCTGGCCTCACGTTACTCAGTCTTGCGTGATCCTGCTTAAGTCAACCGCCCGTGGCCTAGCAGGTACTTCCAGCCGCACTCGTGTCTCTTCATCAAATCCTGTACTTGTTCTTTTTCATGCTTAACTCGGCATTTTGTATACAACAAATTTTACTAAATGTTCTCCATTAGACTGTAAGCTGCTTGTCAGCAGAGAGTTTGTCATAGTACTTTCATACAATCTTTCCTAGGATTAGGCATTATAGTATAAGCCCTAAACAAGCACCTTAAAAAACCTGTTGAATTTTAGAAAAGCATCTTTTGAAAACTTAAAGACAAATAATGACAGAAAATCAGAATGTTGTAAGGTTTAAGAGCAATAAAGGAGAAACTTTGTTATCAAATGACTTTTTTAATCTCAAAAAGCAAAGTGTAGATGAGTCATGGAAGGAATACATATACGCACATATTCAACATTAAAGTGCTGAGTCACTACTGAGAGAACTGTAAGGAAAGGTTAAAAAGAACAACGAAAAGTCAAATTCTTAAACACTGCCAGTGTCTTCTGAGATCTTATTCAGAAACACTAATTAAAGGTTCTACTTTTAAGTAAATTGAAGAGACTAACTACTGAGGACTAAAAAAGCACCGGCATGCCACTGTCGCTAAAACCAGGGCAGACTATCAGTGATCCGTTCACGTTTCACAGTGATCACTTAAGAACTCCGCTCTACTGCAAAGCCTGGCAAACTGACTTGGGTGGGACCCAAGGTTGGCGAAATCAGTGAAACGTGGACCTGAGGAAGACACAGACATCAACTATTTTGTAGGACAGATACGTCACAGCAGTGATGGTTAAGAAGTAAATTTTTATCAGTGAATCCTATTCACGCAAAGTGAAAGGACGGAACAACCCCCTCCCCTCTAACAGATACAATAAAACAATGAAACCCAAACCCTTCCCTCCAAATGAGTTAATCACTTCTGACCAAAAAGAACCAGAAAACACAAGTACCTTATAACTGCCAAAAAAGGGGGAACCAGGTCAAATCTGTAAAAACAGCAATTCATGATTATAAAACTCTCTCTCCCTCATATATGGTTGAGACTGCAATTACCGAAATGACTCTGGATAACTGTGGCTTGGTGATGCTAATTTCAAAGCCAACCCACAACTCACAACTTTCTGCTGCACGGTTTATAAACAGATAGTTAATTTCTGCTTGTTAACTAAAGAAAGAAAGGAGGCAATGCGAACCATGGGCAAATTTTCCTCCTCTACATAAGTTCAGGAAAATTTTAAAGATCTGCACATCAAACCACTAACAGCAGCAAACCTGGTACCATACATGAAAATATTTTCTGAAATAAATTAAAAGTACTATATCATGCCATTTAGAATCTGTTACTTAAGAATGAGGAAACTCTTTTTCTGGCCCACTTTGCACACTTTTTTGCCCAAATTTTTGAGGGAAAAATAAGGATACACATTATATATGGGTAAAATGATTACATACCATGGGTATAATATGGACATAATAATCCCATGTATAATGAGCACAAAAATGTAGGAGCGCATTATACATAGCAATATATGGTAACTGTTTTTCTGTTCTAACACATAATTGATCAGCTGATTTAAAGCTAAGAGGAAAATTACAGACTACATAAACAAATATTAGACTATGTTTAAAAATAGAAATATAAATTGTCATTTTGAAAAAAGATAGGACACACTATTTAAAAAACAAAAATTTTCCAGCTATCCTTATCTTCCTTTCTTTTTAGAGTTAAATCTTATTCTTTGAATAGGTTAGAATCAAAATTTAAAGGATATAAAAAGTATATAATGTGAAGTCTCATTTTCACTCCTGTCTCCAAGTACTCTCTCCCCCTTATAGGTTAACCAATTTTAATTAGTTAATTCTTTCAGTTTTCCTTTATGCCAGCACAAGAACATATAATTATACATCCTTATTTTCTCCCTTTCTTATACAAATGGTACTGTACCATGTACACTGCTCTGCACCTTGCTCTTGGAATTTAATATTATGTTCCAAGGACCTTTCTCTCAATAACATTATGTTTTTAAAACAGCTGCAAAGTATTCCATTATATAAATGAACCAAAGTTTATTCAACTGGTTCTTTCCTGCTGAACTGTTAGGTTGTTTCTCATCTTTTGATAGCACTGGGTGCTACAACGAATACCCACGTGCACATGCCATTTTCTTCCTTATGTGGGCCCTAACTCACCATGGCAGCTTCATCCCAGCCATTCTCCCCAGTCCTCAGGCTGTGGCCTCACTGACCGTCACCTGGCTTCTGCGCACTCCAGCAATTTTCAACTGGTGCGCCACAAGAATTTTTAAGACACACAGCAGTCACAATACCTGACTATTTAGTCAGAGGCATGGATCTCTTTTCCCTTAGACTGTCAAATTAAAAAAATGACAAAAGCCTACACAACAACAGCTGTCCGATGTGAATGAATAAAAAATTATACCTATCTTTTTGGTTAGGTAGGCAAAAAATATATTCTTGGTGTGCCGCAGAACTTTAGTAATTAGTTTATGTGTGCTGAGAGATGGAAAAGATTGAAAATCACTGGCATACCCTATTCCTTCTATTTAAAATCTCCTCCTTCTACACACCTTTAGTTAACTCCTTCCCATTCCTTTGGGTCTAAGCCCCAATTTCTTCCTCTAGCCGGCCTTACACAATCCCCCCAGGCAACTCCCCACTGTCCTCACAGGACGCTTTATCTTCCCTTCACAAAACATCCAACTTGCATTTTGTAATTATTTGGCTAATGCTTATTTATCTTTCTTGAATATAAGCTCTCATGGCCAGACCATTATATTTCTGCTACCTAAATCAGTGACTGGTACATAAAAAGCAACCCATGAATATTTGCTGAATAAAGAAATAAAATATCAAAGGTGCCAATTATACATCAGTCTGTTTTCAGTATTTTACATGGTATTTATTTTACCTTTAAAGTATCTCTTGACACCGTTAGTCCACTCCATTTCCACTACCCTTATCTGAGCTCTCCTTGTCTTGTCTAAACCACTACATTCACTCTTGGGTTCTACCACCATCTACGCTCCATATTGCAGTCCTATCAGTAGCCAAGGATTCATTCAATGGCTCTCCACCGGGATTCAAATGAGCTCTCTGGAACATGGTCAGCAAGGCCTGCACAGTTGGCCCCAGCTAACTTCCCAGTCTTCTCTGTGCTCTAGTCCCACTCATTCCGAGCACATGCCACCCTGCCCCTCAGCCCGCCCCAGCCAGAGGGCTGTTACACGTGCTGTTCTTTCAACCCGGAATACTCTTTGTTCTCCCCTATACCTAGTTAATACCCTAGTTAATACATTCCTTTCTCATGGAGCCTGCCCTGAGCACTCTTAACCAACGATGGGCCTCTACTTGAAAGCACTGGTGACAGCCAAAATTATATGTCTGGGGGTATGATTTGATCAATACCTATTTTTTGCTAGCTATAAGTTCTTTGAGGGTAGAATTTGTTTTTACTTTGCTCACTGGGTATCACCAATATCCAGACCACTTCTCTGGTGTGGCCAGAACTAAAGTTTTGCCACCCCAAAATATGCCTTTTGGGATCTTGTTTTCAGGCTGGTTATTAAGAAACTAAAGACTCAGAGAGAAACTTTGACCCTCCCCTCACCTAACTAAAGAAATTCAGACGGAAAAACCTGCTTTACTTTAACGGGGAGCATGACCTTAACATCGTAACACAAACTAAATGTGGCGAGGGAGGGACCCTGCAGAGCTTGCTTGTTGGAATCCCCCCGTGTCTCACTGTTTCCGAGCGGCCCAGGTAAAACTTCGTTTACCCCACGTTTGCTCCTTCTCATCCACCTGTAAACTACCTGCTTTGCCTTTGAAATCCCAGACCCCTGCCCCCATCTCCTTTGTCCAGAACGGACTACAAACCTCTACTGCCCAATGCCCTTGGGTCTCATATTCTTACGACACCCGCACATGCGTCCGTAATAAATTTTGGACATTTTCTCCTGTTAGTCTGCATCACGTTAATTTAATTAGACCAGCCAGAAGAACTCGGATGGCAGGAGGAAATTATTTTTCCCCTAACACTGGCGCACCATATATACCTGAAAAAAAGGTTTGTTAAATGAATGGGGAAAAAGGACAATAAAAACATAAAATGATATCGATTACATAATGAAATACCCTGAGGAATTAAGTCTGGAAGTAAAGTTACATGGGTAAGAAATGCTTCACAGGACCCAAATGTAGGTAATTATATCTGGAACAAGCATTGAGGCTGCTTATTATACTTACACATATCAATCCACAAATGTTCATTACTATTACTATTATTATTATTATTTATTTATACCCTAAAATGCCTTGTTAAATCTGACACATTCAGAGCTTTCTTTTTTTTCCTAATACACTAATAACCTTGAAAAGAGATTTACTACTTCCGAGTTAAAGAACAGAAACCAGAAACACTAATCTTAAATTACTTTTTTCATATTCTACGTGATTCCAAGCCATATAAAAGTTGTTTTAAAAAATAAACATGGGTTGCTCACAATGATCTGCACATTTTTCTCTAACTTTTTGCTTCCTCTTTCTATGCAGACATTACACACTGCAGACAACAGAAGCCATTCTGAGAGAGCATGCTTTGCCCTCACTGCAGAAAGCAGACAGTGAGGGATCAGGATTCGCCCTTCCGTCCCACGCTGGCTGACTCTCACTCTCTTCCACCTCTCTCGCTAGCCTTCAGTGTACCTCTAACTCTGGAGGAAATGCAAACACGCATTTGCTAAATGACTACTATACATTTAATACCATTGCTAGGCATCATGAGTGCCGTAAAAGAAGGCCTGGTACCTAGTCTCACAAAGTCTACAAAACAGAAATGTCTATTTTCTTCTCTTTACTAAAGAAGCTTGTGTTGTGTTTTGTAGTTTGAAAGGAACAATCAAAGATAAAAAAAACTGACTTAATCCATAAGACAGCTCAAGTTACATTATTTAAGGTCTAGAAAAAGAGAAATACTGATGAAAGGACAAACATTAGAAGAGCCTAATTAACTCTGTCCTTAATGCTATGCAACTCAATGTTGTTTAATAAACAAGAGGGTATCGGAGATTAATAAGGGTTGTTCAGGTTAAAGACAAACACAGTATAACACTGGGAAGGGTGACTAGAGAGCACAGATTGTAAACAGTAGAAGAATTCAATGTTTTCCATTAAGAATAAAACTATTTCTAAAATAGTCAGAACTCTGTAACAAATGCAGGTATTTGCACCTATCACTCAGCATTAACGCATGCACATACACAGGACTGTCTGTATTTTACATTCCTATTCCCTTTGTTTTGCCAGGAAAGGAAAGTTAAGCTAACTGCATATAAACACCTCACTTTTCTAAAATATAGCTAAGAATCTACTTTTCAATGCCTCTCAAAAATGTTTAAAAAGTTTTAAGGACAAAACAAACAAAAACGTTCTCACAATGTTTGGCCACTAAAATTTATTATAATAGCCATAGGATGGGCCCTAGTCTTTCACTCAATGACTGTTTGCTTCTCCCGTGTGGACGTCCTCGGTTGCTTGCCCCTCCGGCATCTCGTTTTCGAAGAGAGGTGCTGCTGTGGGCAGCCACCCCAGCGGCCATGGCCTGAGAGCCGGCCTGAGAGCTGGGAGAGAGCCCTGACGCCTCCTCCAGAAAGCTGCGAAAACAGCTTTTAAAAATAGCAGTAACCTTTACGACACCATGAAATTACAAAACAGCACACTCACTGATCTTTCAGATTATCTTTGTCTTAAAAAATTCAATATACAATATTTAAGAAACAGAAAGAACATATAGACTTTTGTTAAAATTCAAGTGCTAAGTAGATTACTGGGCGACTGACTAAGGTACAAATTTGGCTGTAGTTTAACAAAAGAACAAAACCCCCCAGACTTCTGGAATTTCAAACTGCCACGAAAGCAGACGCGGATGGCAGACAGTGCTTCGGCTTGCTTTTTCCTCCCTTTAGAGCCATAAACAATTTTTTAAAAGGGTAAAAAAAAGTTGCTCAACAAAAACAAGAAAAAAACAAGAGTTTTCTTATGGATCCATCTTCATCCAAACTATAGTTATTTATTGCTTAAAATACCAGAGACCAAAGTCTTTGGTATTTTAAGCAAAATACCAGAGTCTTTATAGTTTTGAAGAATAAAAAAGATAAAAACATTTGAGTTTCTTTATAGATTCTATTTTAGATATACCTGATTACTGAGTTCAAATTGAAACTTAGCTTAACAACTGTAGAAAGTTAAAAACAAAGAATATCTCCAGGCTATCTAAGAACATAAAATCCTTGAGAATAAAGGCAATTTTATTTTCTTGTTTTATAGGAAGAAGGGTCAAAAAGATGTGACAATGACATTGTTTTCAAAGCTATGACTTATAAATCTCTATCTCTGAAGCCTCGGCCCTGCTCATCTCAACTCCAAACCCCCATTACTGACTTCCTACCAACTGTTTCCACTTGAACACTTGTCATCCTCTCAAACTAAACACGGGGACACAGAACAAATTCCCAACCCTCCTCCCTCGCAACCTTCAAGCCCAACCAGAGTCCTATGTTGGCTTCCCAGTCCCTGTCATGCAGTCTTGAAATCACCGTCTCCTTTCCCTTCTGCAGCTACTGAAATAGGGCTGTTAGGAGGATTGAGTGAGAGAATACATGTAAACTGCATAGTAGTGGACCCATAAAGAGTGGCTTCCCCGATTCATGTCTGAATCTGGAACTCTCCTGCCAAGTTTCACCAACAGTTACGGCAAAAGGAGTAGCAGCCAATGGCCACTGTTTATCCTTGTGTACTCTGCTCACTTTTACTTACTCTGGCAAAACCCATATAAGCATAGCTGCTTTAAAGGTAATGATTCTTTCAAAATAACTTTTCCTTCTTTCTAAAAAGGCAACACAACCTTTCATAGAAATTGTCTAAACTACAGAAAAATTTATAGAAAACAAAAATTATCTATAATTTCACTACCCAGAGAATAGCACACAATACCATTAGATCCCAATGGAATGTAATTACCATTTTATAAATTTCCTAAAACTATTTTCTCTGTTTGCAGGGTTGTGAATCCCCAAATTCTTTCCCTTCAAAATTCTAGCGCACTGTCTAGTGCAAATCCATTACAGATAGGGCAGTACGTAAAAATATTTTCCTATTTAAAGTATACATCTAATCTAAGTATTGATGCCATCTTACCCGTTAAAATGTTGCGTGTGTAACTGACCCATACGCGGACAGATGTATGAATGGTGAACACAGTGCTATCTTCTGCGCTCAGCTGACGGAAGCTAACAGGCTGCTCTGGGCTCCTGTGTGAATGATGCCAAGCAACCTGTTTGATAACTCTGCTGCAGTTCCCTTTACTGCCACTGTGATGTGTTCACACAAATATTTTCCACCCACTGTAGCTAAAAAAGGGGAGTGACAGTGCTGGACTTAGCAGGTCTCAAGGCAACTTATCATTCTGAAGCTTTTGTGGTAACCAGAAGAGTTTCTGAGGAAATGTTAAGGCAAACAGGAAGATAGCAACAGACAATTGGACCCAAGGAAAAATTCTGACAGGGTACCTGAAAGGAAGCAGAGCTGAAGGCCTATCACAACTTCAGAAGATGTGAAAGGCACGGAGGGGGACCACGAATGTGCACTGGTAAGACCCCCACCTCTACAGGACCGAACCTCAGTTGCCCTGTGCCGTGCTTACCACTAACTCTCATTTCCAGAACTGCAACCCCCCCACCCCACAAAATTGAGAATGAGTGTAATGGAAAAAATGTTACAATGGGAACCTCTACTTTACTGAAACCGAAACTCCCGAGCCTATTCTTTTATGAATCCATCTCCGAGTGAAGCCCACAGCAGGCCTGTCTCAGCTCTCACTGTCCTAGTCCTTAGATGTGTTCATGTTACATGGAAATAATGTGGAACACTGACTGCTGGATTAACTTCCTCTAGGTCAACTAAAGCCCTAAGCTGAACTTTTTAGTCACTTCTCATTTATCAGTTAATGTAAAAATGCTCTCCTCTTTCTGAAATCCGTACTTACCATTAATAAAAAGGTTTCAAAATATCCAGAGCAGAATCTATCATAATATAACTTTTAAAACAACGCCAATACCACTCTGAAGATCAACAGCTGAACATCAAGTATTTTGTGCCAATTGTTCTATGTGAAAGACCATGGCAGTAGAGTTGATGATGACTTTTATGACAGAAAGGTAAATATACTTTTGTACTTCTGAAAACTCAAACACTTATTATAGAGGAAATTCCATTTTGCAGCTGTAATGAGGCGAGTTAATGGAAACAAAAAACTTTCTATTTATCTCTTTAGGGAGACTTAAGTCCAAAGAAAGATCTCAGAAGTAAAGAATAAAGTCACCTTATTTTCTTCTAGAAATTTCAACTTGATAGAAACATCATTGCGCATTTTATCATATTTTTCCTTATGTGCTTGGAACAGATGCTGTGACTGCTCGATCTTTGGCAGAGTGTTTGCATCACGTGGTCCAAGATTCAGTTCTTCCAAATCAGTGCGGTAGGCATCATATTCAATCCTGGAAAGGAGAGAATAAGTGAAGCACACTACAAAACAGAGTGAAGGAAGTTCAAGAGGTGAGCTAGAAATACATGGTAGTCTCATATTATGCCTTAATAGATGATAATTCTCACACATACTCATACCTCATGCCTTTAAAATGATGCATTTCTTTAACACAAAGAACTATTTATACAAGCATGGAGGGAAACAAATTGCTCCTTAAGTTCATTAACTATTCCTCCCCAAGTACAGTATTAACCAACAAGTAAACTTTTCAAAAAGTAAAAAACCAGTTAAAACAATAGCTGTCAAAACCTAATGATCACAAGAACTGCAATAATCAATCCCCCATGGAAACTGGTTACTACTGATAAGGCAAAGCAGGTGAGGACAGGCTTGAGAATGACACACTTGAATGAACGGGTAAAGGGGAGTTATACTGAGGGTCAGCAGTCTTTAAAGTACTGTCTAGGTCAGCAACACACAACAGAAATATAATGCAAGCCACGTGTGTAACTTAAAGTTTTCTAGTAGTCACATTAATAGAAATTAATTTTGCCCACTTTTAATAACATATTTTATCAAAAAATCTAAAACATTATCCTTACAACATGTAATAAATGTAAAAAATTGTTAACAAACTACTTTACTTTGGGAGGTAGTCTTTGAAATCCATTGTGTATTTTACACTTTCATCACCACTCAATTCAGCAGACAGCGCTCAGCAGACACACATGGCCAGTGGCTACCGTGTGAGACAGCACAACTCTGGACGGAGTTCCATAACAATAGTGTTCAGAATGTGACAAGGCATCTGTTACACAGCGCTCACACCCTGTGTTTCCTGAGACTCCTCTCCCTAATATTCTCCCACCACTAACTGAAATAGTTAATACTACCTTGCTTATTCAACAGTGACTTATCCAGCAGTCTCAATTACTCAGTACTCAGCTAAGAAAAAGCAAAGTGATCTCTAGCTTAGTCAAAATCAGCACCACTAAATTTATGCCCCCCAACTAATGCTCTTTATTCAAATCTCTACAGTACAAGTCTCATCTCCTATCTGAGAATTCAAGATATTTTAAATGACATAATATATTGTATGTATGACTGGAGAAAGAATGTATCAATCTCTCACACTGAGCCTAATCTCTATTTAACTTGTACTGAACTTAACAAACTCGATCTATCAGGGCTAAAAGATCATTCACTCATTTACTGATACATTGATTCATTCAACAAATATTAAGCGAACATTCTATGTTCCAGGCACTGTTCTAGAAAGTCAAGCTATGAGGATGAACGGATAAAGTTTATCTTTGAGAAGCTTACAGTCTAGATGGAGAGAAGTTCTTAAACGACAACAAAACGAGATAATGGAAATTGTCATGTGAGGGGATAAGGTTGGGTGGAAATTAAGATGAAGAAATACATAATTAGATATTTGAAAGCCATCTCAGAGTAGAGTTAAAACACTAGAATTAAAATTTAAAGGATGGTAAAGGTTTACACGGTAGATTGGGGTAGGGAAATTGCTAGAACATTCCAGAAGAGAGTAGTACAAAGGCATATTAGTCCATCATGAGATACCACAAAACATTTGGAAAACAATTCAGTAAGTTATAACCTGAAGCTGGAACACAATAATGGAAGGAAGTAAAGTCAAACAGGTAGGCAGGACCGAGATGAAGCATGCTGAAAGGATCAGGCTCAATCCGGAAGACAAGTGATGGGAAGCCACCGAAGAACTCTGACCTGGAAAGGAACATGTCCCATTTGTTCAGGACAGAAAGATGACTACAGTGGTCATGGAAGGGATGGAGGATGAACTGGAGTTGAAGACTGAGAAGTCAGGAGAAAACTAATTAGAAGACAACGGGCAAAAGAAAAATGAGTCACTGAATCAGGACAACGGCAGTGGAGCTAAGAAGGGGACGGATACTAAAGATTTAGGAGAGGCACTGACTTTGTGACAGTAACAAGTTAGTTAAATTCCACGGGTCCCCTACAGTCACCTGAACAGCTGCTCTGCCCTTCACTGGCGCTAACATCTTCAGTCAGTTATTTTACCTTCCTGCTCCAGTTTGTCACCGATAAGTGGGAATAATAATCTCCACAAAAATTCATTTATATAAAGTACTTAGGACACCAGGTCCTAACTAGTATCTTTAGAGTGCTTATTATTATGGCCAAATTAGAAGAGCAATAGCCAGAAGCAAACATAGTAAAAACAATAAAAAGTAAAAGTAGAACAAAAATAAACAGTAATATACAGTGGTTTTTAATGTGAAGACGAATATCCTTTGATAGCCTTGGGATACATTTTGAAACAACAGTGATTAATTTAAACATAACCAAAGTTACAATACTGACCTCATACTCCCTTAATTTTTGTATCCAGAGTCTGTAAATGGCATCAAAGCAGAACTTCCCATAAGAGTTTCTCTAACAACCCAAAGGAGAAGCCCACCAAGTTTTCAAAATGCAACTGTTCAAGGCTGCCACTCTGAATTGAGCCTATTATCAATAAATTTAGTGATAGCTATTAGTTTATGGTCATGTAAAACTTGTAGAGAACAGGTGTCCACATCTGAAAAGCCTCGGCCACAACCGACTCCTTGTTGCTGCTGCTGTGGAGAAGCGCTGAATGGGCTGTTACAGGGTTTTCCACACAAGAAGCACCAGAGGGCTGGGAAATACTTGTACACAATGCATAATGGGAAGCATTAAAAGGCCACCGTTCATTTGCCTAAACTGCCACTTTCTGTGCTGGATCAAATAGCTGACCCTTGCCCTAAAAGTCAATAAATTCTGGTTTTGACAGAGAAGAACATTCAGCTACTGAGAAACTTTTAATCTGGGATTCTTTTTTAAATATTAGCCCTCAGTAGGCAATGTTTTAGTGTTGCAACTAGTCAATCCCTTAGCTACTTCATAAAAAGCACAGGAAAGTCAAACTCCAAGTTAAGCTTGATGAATACAATCATATACTGTAATTCCAAAAAGAGGAACAAATTATGAGGGTGCAGTCAATGTTGGTAGTGGGTTTCAAAGCACACACAGAGGATGTCTAAAGGTTTCCTGACAACCAGCTACCAAGTATATATAACCTGATTCATAATTTTGTTCAAAAGTTTCAAACGAACTTATATATTGGATAAGCTGAGATCTTATATCACAGTATGCTTGGTCAGATTTCTCATAATAAGATATGAAAGTTATTTTTTATAATAAGATGTGAAAATCTGAGCCTTGGCTAGTGTAGTTCAGTGGATTGAGTGACAGCCTATGAACCAAAGGATCACTGGTTCAATTCCCAGTCGGGGCACATGCCTGGGCTGCGGGCCACGTCCCCAGTGGGGAGTGCATGAAAGGCAACCACACACACTGATGTTTCTCTCCTTCTCTTTCTCCCTCCCTTCGCCTTTCTCTAAAAATAAATAAAATCTTAAAAAAAAATTTTTAGTACCTAAAATATATATTTCAGAATCAATAGACAATTATAAAGTAGAACAACAGAAACTAGATTTGTGTAGTGCTTAACTGGGGGTACTTTTTGAACAAAAGAATTTTCAGCTTCAAACCCCACAAATATTCAAATGAGAATGCTTAAAATATTAAGAAGATAAGATTAAAAAAGAAAAGCCTTCATTATGAATACATTAGGGCATTATAAATAAGGAACAGACAGATTTGGAAAAGAATCAAATGAAATTCATAGAAATGAATCCTCTGAAACACACAGGCAATGCCACAAGAGGATTCCAGCAGAAACTGGAGAACCGACGACTGGGAATGTTACTGAAGGGGTTCCCACCGAGGGCTGTCTTCCTGAGAGACTCCTTCAGTGTCGCTGAGGAACATCCTACTGATGGATTCCTTTTGTGTCCTCCTTTCCACCTTCTGATTTTAACACCACGTTAGTACATAATTCAAACAATGAAGTAAAAACCCAGGTCCAACACCCGAATGTGGCATACAGCCATGTCTCTGCCCTTCTCCACCAGACAACCACAGCTATGTGTCTTGAACTTCACTTTCAAGTCATTAAAAATCTCACATGTTAACATTAAACTGAAAATTACAAACACAGCCTATGACAGAGGCATCTCTTCTTGTGGAAAGATCAAAGTTAACTTTCTGAGTGATTTGGGCTTTTAACTTGTGTAAAGCATAAGCAACCAATTGCGACAACAACAAAAAAAGACTAAATGAATTTATAGTTTTCATAAGCATTTCTCACATCATTAAACTAGGGCAAGAAGCCAAAAAGTAAAGTTATACTTCTAGAAGGTAAAGTTTACACTTCAACTATGCTACAAAAAGTGTAACAGAAAAGGAAGATTTCAAGTGGTCAAAAGAAAAAGACTTCAAGGGGACTAGAAAGGCGGTGGGGTGGGGGGTGCGGGGGGGACCGGGGGAACTGGATCAGGAGTTGAAAAATGCCATCTCAGGTCACAGGTCAGCTGTTTCTTACGCATTTGTAAGTACTGATTAATATGTACTTTGTTTACCTAACAGGATGGTAATGAGAAAAATTGTGTGTGTATAAAATGTATGAAAACACTGCATTATAAAAAGCTATGGAAATTAAGGCAAACATTTAATTTATAATTTGGATAAAAAGGGAGTTGATATCCACAACACCAACAAAATTGTGAAGGCAAAAATGAGCCTGTAAATCAAGAGACACTGAAACGGTGAGTGTGGCTGCTGTGGAAGCAGTGAACTGCTTACAGGGGGAGGCAGTGGTAAAAAGGGTGAAAGGTAGGCATAGGCCAGATGACACAGGGCATTTAGTGTCAACCAGGTAGAACACAAGGCCTGTCCCTTCTAAGGAAGCTGGAGCTGGGAGATCCTTCCTCCTTATTCCCTAGCAGGCAGGGTTTGGGCACATGACTAAGATTCAACTGGACACTCAAGGCAATGAAGCAAGTACTCAGGGGCCTTTGGGAAATTACTTATGGTACTTGTGGCAGCATCAAGGTCCTAATTAGAGTCTTGAGACACTATCTTGGCTTTGGTTGTGCTTGTTTCTAGAATCTGTTCTGCTTTTCTGATTGTGCCATAGGCTATCCTATAACCTAACACATTTATTTTCTGCCCATACTGGCCAGAGTTGGTTTCTCTTACTTGCAACCAAAAACCTTAACTGAATTGTATAACATCTGTAAAACAGATAATATATAGTGAAATTGATACCAACCTGGCACTTTCATACTGTTTCACAGTCATTAATGTATCTTCAATTGTTTTATTCACCAAAGTGTTCACACTGGCGATAAAAAAATTAATGGCTCCAAGAAGAGTCTCTCCGTTTTTAGCCAGCAGCTTCTGGGTATCTGCGTTATAGCCAAATTCTTCCTAAAACAAAAAGTCACCTTAACTTATCTAGTAATAAATTAGTAAGTGGGACTGAAAAAATCCTCAAGTGTCACTAATGGGAAAGCATTTGATTTAGAAATCTAACTATAGAAGTTTTTTCTTTCAATGCTTAAGTAAATAGAAATCTAAATCACAACTAGCTCTATAATTACCAGAAAAGTCTAGTAAACCAAAATTGTCATCAGCTCAGAGGCATAGCAAAATAAATAATTTTTAAAAGTTCAACTACTTTGTACTAGAAAGAGTATTTTCATTTCTCCATTTTGTTTCGATTATAGTGTAAGCACAGCTGTTAAGAAAGAAAGTACAGCAGATTATTAATCAGAGAAACTATAACTTTCACAACCAAATTAGGTAACAATTGGCTAAAACTTTCAGACATAAAATAGATTGCAATTTTTATGTTTTGACTAAATCTCCTTAAAGTATAAACATTAATAATACACACTTCTTTGCAAACGTGGTGACCAGTCGGCTACTCCCAAGCTCAGGTCTGTCTGCGCACACAGCTGAGCAAGGATCACTCAACGCCAGTTTCAATTCATTTCTCAGAATAAACTGAATCTTGGCTTACCAAACATTATACAGGACTCTTTCAGACATGGCAGGGGCTGACTCTCTATTTTTGGCAGTAAAAACCTTCTAGTCCAAGTTTGATTAATTAAGAGATTATCAGGAACACCTCTGACCAAAAAAGAAATTTCACCATACTGTAAGATGTATCACTCAATTTGAAAATTCTGAAGTTTGTTATAAAGGTTTTAAATTTAGCTGGAAAAAAAAATTAAATTAACTAGAGTCTTCAAAGATACAAATGTAATGCTAGTGCTATAGCTATAATTAAATTTCTAGGTGATAAAATATTCAATAATTAATAAATAGCAGGAAAGTTAAATTATCTTTATTATGCTAAAAGTATTTTCCAAAAGAGGCCCAGTAATTCTTTACTCTGCATTCAGGGAGATCTATACAACCTAGAAGGCTGCTCTTTTACTAAAAACATCTTCTTTTCTAAAGAATATAGAAAGATGAAACAGCAGATTGAAATGTGATGTAGCAGAATTTGGAACCTGTATTTACAGATGAGAAAAATAGACCTACATTCGAGGCAGACAGGAAGAGTAAACTGACACTATTCTGTTTCATGAGTGCAAATTTTACCTATAATTCTGTGAAGGGAATGTGTATAGAACTTAAGATTTTAATGTATAATTTCAAAACTGGCTAGAATAAAAAAGCAATTTTACAAGAGCCATACTAGTAAAGGATATAAAACAATTAGGACACTAGGAATAAATGAATAAATGTATGTATTTCCATTATAAATAAATACATAATTAAGTATGTATTGGCACTGAAAATATGATAAAAATGTAATTCCTTGTCAAAACTCAGTCCTTTAGTCACGTCACACATGAATGAAACAGAACTATGTTAAGTATTTTGGAAGTTTGTGACATAGTATGTTGTTCTCAAGCAAAATGCATAAATGTGAAAAAAAAAAACCATAGTCCCTAAACTTCATTTAGTTGGTGAGCTATGTTAGCCTTCTCAGTTAGACAGGGGCGTTTTATACATTGCTGCCAATCACCTCCGCAACTGCACACAAACAAAACCAAATGACCAAAGGGCACACACGTCTAGGACAGGGCTGTGCTTCTCACCTGACTCTGAAGAAGGAAAGCCAATCTAGTTCCCTGATCTAAAAATGTGCTTTCTTTTTATATAGAGAGCACAAAGTTTCAAAATATTTGAATTTTTTTCAGTCTTTAGCAGATCCTACATCATTTATAACATCTACCAGATGCAAATTTACCAGATGTAAATAACCACCACTTCCCATTAAACTTACACATTAGGACCAAATAATAGAAACAGGATTGGATCTAAAATACCAAGTTTTAGTAATATAAATTATTACCTCACTGGTAACAAATGAGTTATTTTAAACAATAAAGCAGAGCAGTAAAAAAGAGAACCATATGCACTAATTGATAATTGACAGCAATGTGGATTGTGTGAACTTTCCTAAACCTGATGTAGATGTTACCCTCTAAATTGAGGAAATACAGTTTAATGAGGCGCTGTGGTATGAACAGAACTTGGAGTCAGAAGGCATGGATAAAATGGTAAAAGTCTAGTCTGGGAATTCAAACAACTGGGAACTTTACATCTTGATTCTGCCACTGACTATATTTGTGTCTTTCATGAATAATTTTAATTCTTTGTGTTTCAGTTGCCTTACTAATAAAATGAAGATCATTCCCATATAAACTTGACAGGAAGTGTAATGAGATACCCTGTATAAAGGTTCTAACAGATGAAGGTATTTGTTAAAATATCATTCCCTATTCCCCTTTAGGAGATCTGCTTTTTTTTTTTTCCTGGTAAATATCGATTGTTTCTATAAAAAAGGAAAGACTGGACTACTCGTTAAAACTCTTCCTCAACTCCCAAATGCCACCATCCCAACAGCAGCCACAACAACCATCCTCACCTATTCAGTGCCACTATGTGCCCTGCGCCGCTGTGCTAAGTGTTTCCCACGGGCCTCAGTTAACACAGCCTCAGGCGGGAGGCGGTGGACACCAGCTCTTCACCAGTGCACCCCGCTAAGTTCTCCTCCCGCAGAATCAACAGGTGAAGAAGGGCACTAGTGTGCTGGCCGGCACGAGTGACTCTGTCTACCAGGGGCAGCTGGACTGCCACCCTGCGATGGAGGTAAGGAAGAGGGTGCCCGGAATACAGGTGGTCCCTTAGGACACCTTAGCCCTCCCATGTCCTGTGACTAATGTCACCGATTTGGGTCACCCCACCAGGCAAAGAACCATGACTAGCTGAGGGGCTGGGTGAGGGCAAATGCAATACAGAATGGGTAGTAGAAGCAGCTCTGGCCATGTGACCATTTGTAGACATGGGGACTATAATTTTTATGAGTATTTCTTCCTTATTTTGTTATAAATACATTTCTGTGTATAAAATAAATACCTTTGTTTTTCCTTCCCTCTCTTAACCCTTTATCATGTGACACAATATATATTAACTTAATCACAGTATTTAAGTGCTGTTAACTTTACATCCTGGTATTTAAGTTACAGTGTATCAAAGAAAAAAGTGAATGTTACTCAAGGAGTTGGCGTCCTTTTGATCCTCTTGAGGGGAGGAAGAGTTAGTTGTATCACGTTAGGTGGAAGTAAGACTTTGTTATTGACTTATTTAGAGATTAAGTATGGTTTACAAGAAGTCTCTAAGTGCTAGATTGAAAGGAAGGATTGTGATGGTTAATTTTTTGTGTCAACCTGTTTCGATTACAGTGTACATTTGTTTGGTCAAACGCCGGTCTAGATGTTGCTACAAAGGTGCAGGCTTTGTTGATGTGAACAACACTCACACTATAAATGCTGCAGATGTGATTGACAGTTGACTTTAAGGAGGTTACCCCTCTGTAATATGGATGCCTCATCCAAACAGTTGAAGGCCTTAAGAACAAATGGTTGAGGCTTCCTGGAGAAGAAGTTCTGCTGTAAGATTATAATATATAAATCCTGCTTGAATTTCCAGCCTGCGAGCCCACGCCACGGATTTCAGGCTTGCCAACCCCCCCAGTCATCGGATGATTCCTCACAATAGACCTGTGTATGCGTGGGCATGTGCGTGGGCATGTGCGCGTGTGCGTATGATGCACCTATCTCCTACTGGTTCTATTTCTCTGGAAAACCCTGGTACCAAAACATCCATCCCATTAATACTGATTTCAGATTTCAAATGCATCTCCAACAGGTTCTACTTTACTATTATTTTTACATTTATAAACATCAATTAGAAGGTTCAAGTCCATGAATCATCTATTTCCTTCAAATCGCTTTTTGTATGCACACTTGCTTTCCGCATTTGTTCACGAATGAATCATATCAAGTACATCTTGGTGCACAAACATCATAAAAGAAGAATATATCATGTCTTTTTAGCAAAACAGGATGGTCCAGATTCTTTTCCAAAACTTTGACCTCAAAGAAAGAATAAAAGCCATGGAAGTATCAGTCCTTATGAAAAGTTAGAAATGCTCAAATGGGAAACTAAAAAATTAAAACTGGGTCCAATAGACTTGAATACTGAAAATTATTAACCTTTTAGTTCTGTAAAAATTTTTTTTTCAAATCTATAAAAAAGTATAATAAAAGTACTTATTAGCTAAGACTGAGCATTAGTTGAGTTAATTTACATATAAGCTACTTAGATCTGTATCTGGCATATAGTAAACCCCCAATCTGCGTTGACTATCATTATCAGTAGGGATTACTGAGTGCAGCACCACTGAAAACACTGCTGCAATGCTTCTCCAGATCCTATACCCTGGCTGCCTCTTTCTGTGCTGTGGGTTTTTTTCTCTGGGTCGCAGATCCTCTAAAGATTCCTCTTAAAGAGATAGCAAGAGATCACGAAGAAAAAGAAAAAAGGCAGAATATAAATTCCAGTTCTACCTTTTATTTGTTTTGCGATCTTATAAAAATTACCTAATCTCTCTTGGCTTCCGTTTTTTCATCTATAAAATGGAGATAACATTTCTTGCAGTGTTGTTAGACAATTACATGATATAATGGCTTTAAAGCATCCAGTCCATTACACTGCAATTGTGGACACTCAATAATTGCAGCTGTTATGATTATTCTACTTTCCAAACATTAATTAGTTCTTCTTTTCGCCTAATGACTCAGAATTGAAGCTCACTATATTTTTCACTTTTATAAGTACTGTGATTTCTAGCCAACTGTATTTGTCCAAGTTTCTAGATATTGTCAAATGATTTAATATTCTAAATTATCTAACTTTTCAAGTTTGAAGTCTGTAGGCAAGGGAGTTCTGTATTTTTACGCGAGAAAAAAGACATAAAAGGAGTCATGACATCATAAGAAATTGTTAGAAATGCTTTGTTGAATACTTAGAAACACATGCAAAAACTAATTTTATTCTAAAATTCACCATTTATATTAATGACATCACTAAAGTCTATCACAAATCCAGTCAAGCCAGCTACTATTTGTTGAAGACCCTTGGAGACCAGGTAAGAGTGTATTTCCAACAGGAGCCCGGATGCATTTCGCCCACGCCCAGCTGTACATGGCTGTGACTCTTTCTAGGCGCGGGCCGGCTACGCGTTCTTTTCCCTTCCTCTGATTAAGTTCCTGTCCCTTGAAGTCTCCAGCTGACATCTCTAGAGTATACTGTTTCACTGTGGTAATGGAAATCAACTGGACCTTCTTAAAAATTACATTAAACACCTTAAAAGAACAGCTCAAGGTTCCAATTTCATTAAGACTTCAGCAAATCAGAAACGTAACAAATGAACTCTTATCAACAGAATACTCCTATCGTCATTCTCCTCCCCCTCGCCCCCCGATAGTTATTTAAAATAATCTTACATGGAGTTCTAGCGACTTCAAACTCAGGTCAGCAAATGCATCTCCAAGTTGCCTTTGGGTATGCACCATCTGGAAAAGCTGGTTCGACAATGTCTGAGCCAGTCTTAGAATATTTTCATACTTTTTCTTGTTATCTCTTAATATGTCAATCTGAGCTTCAAGCTCAAGGTCCACAGTTCTTGATCCACGGCCTAGCTTCTCAGAGATAATTTGCCGAGTGCACTAAAAGTGGAAAGATACACTCTGTTTAAGAAGAAAAACAAACAAACAAAAACATCCCAATCAAGTGCAAGTGCTAGAACATATGATATGTAACCATTTTTGGCTTCACACAAGCTAGCCTAACAAACTGAATATTGTCAGCCCCGTTTCACAAGTTCATCAGTACTCAGAAAGTTAATTTACCAGACACGTCTAATAACTACTAGTAATTAGAGGATGTTTCAAGATTTATTTAGCTAATTTATGTTACTGCCAGATGAGCTCTCTCACAAAATCATATTTTAAAGCTTAATGTACTTGGTGGATTATTTAAAACAACTGAAGTACTTAATATTGATTTAAGAATAGTATTGGACTGTTAGTAAACACAGGAATAATCATATCAAAATTATACTCTCCTACTGGTTTCATGTGCCTTTCTTTTTTCCTATTGTCTTCCCCTTAAATCACTGCATGTAAGAGTAGGAGAAACGGAAGAGAAGGGAGGAAGGAAAAGGAAGAAGTGGGGGTAGTAAAGGAGTAAGCAGGGGGAAAAGAAAGGTGGAGGACAAGAGGGAGGGAGAAGGAGAAAGAGGCAGAGATTAGAGATTTCTGAATTCTTTTATTTTGCTCAAATAGTATTAAATTATGCTATTCCATTCTGCCCCAGAAATAATGATAAAAGAACTTATAATTTTTTAGAAGTACCCAATTTCAGACCACATGGGAATAAATTTTTTAGTATTTTTTCCTAGAAATAAAAAATTATAAGCAACTTCACTACTCAATAATATTTTATGAATAACTTAAAGGGCATTAAATTACTTCTGATCATTTGAAGTTAACATAAAAGTTCTAAAAAAGTAGGAAATAAGTATTAAAATTTTTTAAATTGCAAATTTGCTCTTTTATCATCTCTTTCAAATTTTTGGTTACAGTATTTGCTGCAAAAATTAAATAATGAAGGAAATAAAAGATAAATTTCTCCATCTTTCCTTTAATGCCAGTAAATAGTAGAAACCTACTATGAACAGTTTGATAGGTAATCTAGACTCTCCTTTAAACCTATATAATCACATATATAACATGTTTAACGTAAGCCTAAGAGCTATGCTATACATAATATCTAGACATTTCTCTTCTATGAACAAATGATCTTGAGACTTGTCCTGGTCAATACATATAAATCTGTATTTTACCCTTTTAATGTCATGCTATTAAATGCTACTCATATTTTTCCATTAAAAGTTAAAAAAATCTTTATGATGCATTCTCCATTCTCATGAATTAAGAATCTTTATGAATAAATTGTTTTCTTTTTTAAGAAAGTAGAGAAACTATCTATATAGAATATGAGGGGAAAGGTGAGAGGCCCGACTCACAGAAGGGAGATAAAACTGTGTCTATGGAAAACACACAAACAAATCCACCTGGAAGATGGAGACCACATCAAGAGAAAAGTTTAACTGCAGATGTGACTTTAATGGGGAAAAACATCAACAAAAATAACATCTGAAATGGTAATGAGATAAAGGAGATATACCACACATGCCTCCTGTTCACTCACACCAGGACTTTCCCCAAGCACTATTATTAGAAATAGTCATTGAAGGAGTCTGATGGACTAGGCAAGACAAAAGAACTGTTTACTGTTAGTCAGAGTGGCCGTTTTTCCCCCAGAGAAATAATAGTTATAAGCAGACAGTAGGGTCAAAGGTTTAATGAGAAAATGTTTTTTGTTTCCAGGAAGCTAAGGCAGTGGGAATAGTAAGGCAATAGTGAATATGAGGCATATTCAGATAAATCTGAATGTACTAAATCTGAATGTCCTGGTATGTACTAAAATTAAAATGCAAAATTGGAGATCAGTATATATTATACATTAAGTTTAAAATAGGGAAGAAGAAGGCAGTTCTTTACCCATCTTTTTTTTTTTCATTTAATCTTACTTTTCTATTTCCTTTTTTTTTTTAATATTTTGTTTTAAAGATTTTATTTATTTATTTTTAGAGAGGGAAGGGAGGGAGAAAGAGAAACATCAATGTGTGGTTGCTGGGGGCCATGGCCTGCAACCTAGGCATGTGCCCTGACTGGGAATCGAACCTGCGATGCCTGGTTCACAGCCCACACTCAATCCACTGAGCTACACCAGCCAGGGCTCTTTACCCATCTTTAAAGTCCCTGAAGATACAGATGACTTTACAATGAGCTGGCAGTTCTATTTAGTTTTCCATACTTAATAATTAAGAATTAATTTTGAAGATATAGGGCAACTGAAGGAAAGCTAAAGGGGCAAGAAGCAGCGGAAGCAGATTACTGCTCCATGTAGATCTTCAACTTGGAGGAAATGACAGTAAAGTAACATGATGGTGTACAGAATGTCACATATCACTGTCACATAGTCATGAATTTTGTAAGACAGATTTTGTATACTCTGAGTATTTAAACAGCACCAAGAGCTTTTTTTGTAATGCCAAAAAGTGAATAAAAACATCTAAATACAAGGAAAATAATAATTTCATGGCAACAATTTGATAGATTTTTAAAAAGATTTTACTTAATTTTTTTATAGAGAGTTAGGGAGAAAGAGAGGGAAAGAAACATCAGTGTGTGCTTGCCTCTTGTGCACCCCCTACTGGGGGCCTGGCCTGCAACTCAGGTATATACCCTGACTGGGAATTGAACCAGTGACCCTTTGGTTCACAGGCTGGCACTCAACCACTGAGTCACACCAGTCAGGGCCAATTTCTGAAAAATCATTAAGGATGAAGGATAGGGGAGAGAGCATAAAAGGAAATGTTAGAAACTTAATAGGGAAATAGGTCAACCAGTAAATGAATAAAAGCAAAATGACAAGAAAAATAGGAATGAAAATTTAAAATATATTGGCTTAGGGACAACAAAGATTAATTTGATAAAGATGTGGATATTGATGGCAAATTCTTAAAGACATTAAAAAGCACTTAATGTTTGGAAAAGATGCCAAATAGCTCTCAGCAAAACCAAGGTTATTCTTGAAAAGAATAAGATGGACTTCTAAAAGTACTCTATTCTACATTAGGAAAATACAAAAACTCGCCAAAGAGATAAACCAGAGCTCATTATTCATTAACTATCCCTGCAGATGAAAATAAATAAGAAAATAAATAAAATTTGAATTCAAATTTGTGGGTAAAATCAGGCAGATTAGAATAATATTTCAAGAGATGGGTTCAAGGCCTAAGCTTAAAACTATTCCTATTATGTATTTGGTTTCAATCATCAGACTGGTTTTGGAGCCTAAATTAACAACCAATAAAGGAAGTGCTAAATATTCCCTTTGAGGAAAAGCCTTAAAGTGTTTTCCAGATAACAGAAACAGAAAAGAAATTAAAGGCAGAAATCATGAATAAGCTGAAGTCCAAGAAGAGAAGATCAAAGTCATAGCCACAGTCCAGTTACTCAAGAGTAAGATGAATAAGAAGCACAGTCCTAAATCAATCAAATCAGAATAGTTAAGATTATCCAAAAGACAACGAATGCCCTACATTAGCTCACAGTTTGGACAGAAAAGGTCAAAAAGCCACAGAAAGGGAGTCATGTAGACCCAGTAAGAACATTACACTTTGAGGCTCTTTTAGATGAGAAGCATCTGCCAGCACAGGCACATTAGGCTACAAATTCCATTAAAATCATTTAAGTCTGAACTTTCTTTTTCTCTTTGACTTAGAGTGAAATATCTAATTAAGCACTGATGAAAAAAATTTTCAGTAAAAAATAAAGTGATCACGCTAAGGAGAATAACTCCTTCACAAAAGTATTATGCCATGTATATAACATTTTAAAGACTTGTCATTTGCATTAACACAAATTTTAAGAAAGGCTGAATGTGGTAGATAAATATGGAATCTTAATAATGATTCAACTGAAGTTATACATTATTGAGGTAAGAGACAGAAGAAAAGGAACAGATAAAGAAGATACACATTTAACAGAAAAAAAAGATAAGGAACAAGGACAGCTCTGGCTGGTGTGGCTCAGTGGACTGAGTGGCAGCCCTGTGAACCAAAGGGTCACTAGTTCGATTCCCAGTCAGGGCACATGCCTGGGTTGCAGGCCAGGTCCCCAGTAGCGAGTGTGTGAGAGACAACCAACCATACACTGATGTTTCTCCCTCCCTTCCTCCCTTCCTCTCTCTCTGAAAACAAATAAATAAAATCTTAAAAAAAAAAGATAAGGAACAAGGACAAACTAAAGGACATGAGAGAAAAAGAACCAAATGAACAAAATCTTAAACTTTGTAATTACTAGAATTTGGTTCAGAGTGTGTGGACATAGAATGTTTCCAGTTAAGAGGCAAATTTCAGTCACAGGAGCTAACTGCTTTTCTTTTGCTGCTTTTAAGATTCTGTCTTTAACCTTTGATACTTTAATTACGACATGTGGGTTTTTTTAGGTTCATCTTGCTTAGGACTCTCTGTGCTTCCTGAACTTGTATGCCTATTTCCTTCACCAGGTTAGGGAAGTTTTCTGTCATTTTTTCAAACAGGTTTTCAATTTCTTGCTGTCTTCTTCCAGCACACCCATGATGTGAATGTTGGCATGCTTGAAGTTAGCCCAGAGGCTCCTTATACTATCCTCATTTTTGGGGATTCTTTTTTCTTTTTGCTGTTCTGATTGGGTGTTTTTTGTTTCATTACATTACAAATCTCTGATTAGATTCTTGGTTTCATCTACTGTACCATTGATTCCCTATAAATTATTACGCATTTCAGTTAGTGCACCCTTCATTTCTGACTGGTCCTTTTTTATGCTGAAGTTCTTTCTAAGTTCATTTAGCATCCTTATAACCAGTGTTTTGAACTCTGCATCTAGCAGACTGCTTATCCCCATTTTGTTTAGTTCTTTTTCTGGAGTTTTGTTCTGCTCTTTCATTTGGGATGTTTCTTTGTCTACTCATTTTGGTAGCCACCTTGTGCTCATTTCTATGTATTAGGAGAGCCTCTGTCTCTCCTGGGCATGGTAGAATGGCCCAATGTGTAGGTGCCCTGTAGGGTCCAGTGGCACAGCCTTCCTGATCACCCAAGCTGGACACAAGAGTTACACCTCCTCATGTGGACTGTGTCTACCCTCTTGTAGTTGAGCTTTAATTGCTGCTGGCATGTCGATGGGAAGGATTTACCTCTAGGCCGATGAGCTGCAAGGACTGGCTGCAACCACCAACCTCTGGCCACTGTGGAAGCTCAATTATGCAGGGGCCCAACCCACAGAGCAAGGCCCTGGTGCCCACTGAGTCCCCTGTGAGTGTGTTGCTTATGGAGGGGGTTGGGTAATGATGCTTCAATGTAGTCTGAAGGTGTCTGCTGGATGCACTGGCTCTGGGACCTCAAGGGAAGTGCAGGCCAAGGTCAGCTGCTACCTGGGTTCTGCCTGGGGACACCCAGCAGGAGGTACAAAGTGATCTGCAGATGACTGTTATTTGCGCTGGGGTTGGCATGCCCAGGTAAGGCTAAGCTGTGAACCAAGGCTGGCTATTGTTAGTGCAGGCCTGGGGCCACTTAGCGAGAGGTACAGGGCATGCTGTGGTCAAATACTGCTTATTTGAGAGATTTTAAGAAAATCTGAAGCATGAACCAAGATAGGCCATTAGTGTGGAAAAGCCACTGGAAACAGCTTGGGTGGGTCTGAAAGGTGGGTAGGGCAGGGCAAACAGGATGAGCCAGGTTGATGGAATCTCAGACATGGTGCCTGTCTACTGGCTCTGTGGGGAAGGGTTCATCAAAGGGACAATGGCCTCTGCAAGCACTTCTATCCCGGAGAAGGGTGTCCACTCTCCTACCCCCAGGTCTCGCCCTGATGCTAGACAATTCAGTTCCTCCTCATATGTCTCTGGTGCTTTTTGAGTGCTGTCCCAGAGCTGGAGCTCAGAGGGAGTGAGTAATTCAATGTGGGGCCCTTTAAGAGGAACTGCCTGGCACTCTAGTAGCATTCCATCTCCCTCAGGCTCAATCCTCACTGGTTTTTACAGCCAGAAGTTATGGGAATTTCTCTTCCTGGCACTGGAATCTTGGGATGGGGGACCTGGTGTGTTGCTGGGACTCCCTGCTCAGAGGGGACTGCTATAGCTGAGATATCCTTCCCAATTTTCCTCTGCCACACATGGGTGTGGGACCAGCCTGTTCTGCATCTCTGCCCCTCCTACCAGCCCTGTAGTGGCTTCTTCTTTAATTCTCTAGTTTTAGGACTTCCATTCAGTTAGATCTATCAGGAGGTTCTGAACAGTGGTTGTTCTGCAGTCAGCCGTAATTCTGATGTCGTTGTGAAGGGGATGGGCACTGTGCTGACCTCTGCTCTACCGCTGGCTTTTCTCGGTTCTACATCAACACGAGCTAAGTAATTTTTGGAAAGATTCATGTGGGATGTTCAGAGCACTTTTACCTTAAGAAAATCTGTACTTTGCAGAGGATTTGGATATTTTAACTACAAGAATAAATTCACTTCTGTATTACTCTCGAAAACATACATAAGAGAGATGTGCTCTGTATAAAAACACAGACAATTCCTGATTTACAAAGACCCACAGCTCACAAAGATAGAAAGCATTATGACTAATGCTGTAACCGAAGCCTCTAGGGTTTTCATCCACTTAACTATTCTACAAATTCTACTGTCTTGTCCCTATTAAGATTCAAAAATAATAAATGATTTTGGGGCTTGAGCTCTTTGTAATACATCAAATATAGTATACATTAATTGGCTTATTTGCTAACTGGAGAGTCTAAGAAAAATAATCACCAATTATATACTATGAGGCAATTCAACTAACAACGTTAATAAACTATTGAAATCCAACTCATTTGCAACATGGTGCAATCTGTATAGTGAATGCTTAGTTATTATAATATGATCAGAGGGGCATGAGAATCTAACACACCCCTCTTGACATTTGTTGTATAAAGCAGCGATTTTCAACTGGTGTGCTGCAAGAATTTTTGAAACATGCAACACCTGACATTTAGTGAGGGCACTGACCTCTTTTCCCTTAGATTGTCAAATAAAAAAATGACAACAGCCAACACAATAGCTGTCTGGTGTGAATGAATCAAAATTACACCTATTTTTTTGTCAGATTGGCAAAAAATATATATTTTTGTTATGCCATGGAATTTTAATACTTAGTTTGTGTGTGTCTTGAGAAGAAAAAACTTGAAACTCACTGATAGAAAGTATCAGAAAGACAGATGTAGGGACAAACACATCTATAGCAGTTCTGCAGCTAAATATATTCCTAGGCAATATATTTCTTCTTCAATTATGTGTTATCTATCAATTAATAAGCACTTGCTTTTTAAAAACCCTCTTCCTACTGGCTTTTTAAATTATATTTATGTAACAATCAATAATAAAACAAAATGCTTCACTTACTAATTGTATTTTTATATTTAGATGGCATTGTGCTCTTATGTGTCCATATAATTGCAAAATAATAATTTGAGTAACATACAAATAGAAACTCTTTGAGCCAGTTAGGGTGGAAACATTAAACAAGTACAAACCTTGTAGGTGTTTAGACTCCATTTTCTAACAAGTTCTAACTTTTCCATTGCAGGATTTTTAATTTCATCTGCTAGAACGACTGGTCCACTTTTTGTTTGTGTTCTCTGGCCACCTGCGCAATCATAAACACAGAAGATAAAAACAAACCAGATAAAGACAAAGGGAAAGAAAACAAAATACTGAGGCTGTTCAAATTAAACTACTCATGCACTTAAAAAATGAAAAGGTTCCCACAAAGTGAAGGAATACAACTTCCTGGAATCATTGAAGAAAATTTCCTAAATTTAAAAAATATTTTCATTAAACAGAAATGCCATGTGGTTTATCTTCTTAAAAAAATGCTGCAATCAGCCTTGTTTTCCTGCAATCAGCCTTGTTTTCTAAACAAGTGCTGTTTACTTTAAGAACAATAAAAATTTCCACAATTAATCTTATAAGCTTCGATCCTAAAAAACGGTGTCAGGAAAATCCGAAAGGCCACACACCCTGTACAGTGGTTTCCTTTCACTGTACTATGCACTCCACTTCCACTTAACAGCGACAGAATGTTCCTGTAATTTTGGAGGATTTAAAAATACAATTCGAATTTCAAACAGTCATTAAAAATATTTTACCACCAGTACAAAAGGCTGGGTTAAAACAAGACCTACATTGTACCTCCTCTCTTAAAAGATCCTGCTCAAAAAAAGCTGTCATTAATAAAGGCAGTATGATGCCCTGACATAAAAACAGCTCTACAACTACATAGTTCCTAACAGTAAAATATCTTTCACAGAAGAAAATATTTAATAAACACTTGTGATATTAATGACTTGGGATGGAAACTTTATAATAATTTTAAAAGGATAATGAAATAAGAAGAGAGCCCTGGCTGGTAGAGCTTAATGGATTGAGTGCTGGCCTGCAAGCCAAGGGGTCACTGGTTCAATTCCCAGTTGGGGCACATGCCTGGGTTAGGGGCCAGATCAGTGGAGGCCATGTGAGAGGCATCCACACATTGATGTTTCTCTCCCTCTTTCTCTCTCCTTTCCCCTCTAAAATAAATAAATACATAAAATCTTTTAAAAAAAGAAAAAACAAGAAATAAAAAAAGTACTAACAAATGGTTTTAAAAAGTTGGCAAAAATTTATTTTCTCACTCCTACAGCCAGATCAGCCTTTACCACAGTTCTACCATAATCTAAAATCAAAAATTATATATATATATAAAACAAAACACATTTAAGAATTTAAAAAATTCTCAAAGAAAAAAAATACAAAATGTTGATGTTTCATATTAAAAGAAATTCAGAGTTCAGTTTTTTCCTACTTTCATAGTCCAGTGATATTAAAGTGCAGAGTAAATTCAATGCAAAGAAATGGAGTCTCTCCCAAGTAATTTTCATTGGACAGAATTGGTAAATTTCATAGTATTTTGTTACAGTTTGCTATTTGTAAGCTGAGGCTGAAAATAGGGAGACACAACCTTTTCCACATGACCCATTCCAAACAATGAATAACCCAACTGTTGAAGGCTCCTTCCTTGTTCAACTGAAAACAGAGAGCAGAGCTGCAAAGCTGGGAGTTTAGGATCAAATAAGTGAACGTACATTTCCCAGAACAAAGAAAGGATGATTTAAAAAGGATAAAAATTTATCATGTTTTTAAATCTTAAAAGTGAATTTAAATTTCAAGTCTGAGATACAGTTAATAACTTTTAAAAGTCAGAAAGGTAAGTATGGCTAGAAAAATCATTTCCCTTATTATTACAAAAAAAGAGAAAAGAAGCAACAGCCACTAAAAAAGTCAGAATAACACACACCTAAGAATATAAAGCAAGTGATTATGAAATTGAGTAAATTAGTTTAGCTGCAGTAGTAGCAAGAAGGCCTTTATCCAATCAGTGCAGCGAATACCTGCGGGAACAATTACATCACTTCCTTGCTGAGACAGTTGACTAGCTGCAACCCTGCTAGGAGACATAACAGATGGCAATGGTGGTGCTGAGGAACCTGAAAAGGGTAGACATTTAACTGTGAAAATCCTTTCCCTCCTCCACATATTGTACATTTTGAATATAGGTTTACTGACATTGCCTTTAAAATATTCAAAAACTAGGATTAAAAACTGGAATTAATATGGTTGAGTTCTTTTCCATCACATTCTTAAGACCAAACAGAACACATAACTATAAGAAGAAACTTGGCAAGAACACGTCTAAACAGGACTTTACGTAGACTCTGCTACATTATCATCAATTACTAGAATGTGATTAAAGTACCATAGTTGAATTATTTAAAGATTAAGTAAATATTTTATAACTTGCTACTCTTACATATGAAAAAAGGTCTTCAAGTAGAAATCCAAATGGCATGTAATACTGTACAAAATTTATAATTACAATTTACAGAAATGTGAATGAATCATAGCCTTCAAAGGACATTGTAGCCACAACTTTCAAATCATACATCAAATGTAACACAGTGTGGGTCATTACCATTCATAGTATGGATATAAGACCCCTATCAACTATATCACCTGGGGGCCAATTAGGAATGCAAAATTCTCTGTCCCTTAATTCTACGGAGCTTAATAAGGCCTGGACACTTAAACACATGAAAACCTTAATTTGGACTGGATCTAACATTTAAAATCCAAACATGCAATGGACCTAAATACAATGGTGTCACTTTTCAGTGAGAAGTACCTGTCTCTTTAAGTCGTTAAACCACAAAATTTAAAACTAGAAGGGATGAGGGAAATCACCTAGTCAGACATTAAACTGTAAGAGAAACAAGGCCCAGAGAGGTTAAAACAGCTTCTTATTAGAGCCTCACATGTTCTGAATCCACACCATAACACGCTCATTATTAACTTTGAAACAGAAAACACCAATTCATAAGTTACCCGTTGAGGTGGAACACACCTGAACAGGTTACCCAGGTTACCATTTTAAACAAAGGCAGTGTCACTACTGTCCAAGGCACAGGGATTTCCATTATTTCAGTGTTAAATAAGAATGACCACTGCCGTTCCATTTCTTGATGAGTCCAGGAACAGAGCTGTTGTTCTAGTTATTACTGTTTATTAATCTTGTATAAGGAATAATCCCATGAGATAACGTGTGATCTGTTTAATACATGTAACAGTGATACAGCCCTTTCCAAACTAAAATAGAAAAAGATAAAGTGTTGAGGTAACTAGTCCTTCCGATGTTTTCTTTTGTTTGTTTGCTTTACTTTCAAGGGTAATTATCACTTCGGCGTATCTTCAACCCTTTAAATCACTAATTTAGACTAGTTACTAAAATCATTCACTAATATCCAATAAAAATAACTGTTAAAAGTCTAAGATATTTCTAATTGACTAAATTTGGGGTATTATCTGTTTCATCTCAACAAGAGAAATCTAGGAATATGAATATATGTATACAATAATCAAAACCCCATTACAACAGCCCTGACTGGTGTAGCTCAGTGGGTTGGGCATCACACCACAAACGGAAAGGTCACTGGTTTGATTCCCAGTCAGGGCACATGTCTGGGTTGTGGGCCAGGTCCCCAGTTGGGGGAGCACGAGAGGCAACTGATAGATCTTTCTCTTGCACATCCATGTATCTCTCCCTTTATTTCTCCCTCCCTTCCCCTCTCTCTAAAAAATAAATATATATATATTTTTTAAAACCATTAAAACAAAACTTGGGTACCAAGCAATCTTACTTCACTCTTATGAGCTTTGATTTAATCATGGTTTTTACTATTAATGAATGATTCCACAACACATGTATATGTTAGGCAGATTTCAATATTTGTTTCTGGTAGGCTGAATTTAAGTATAGTTTCTTCCAAATTTGCTCTAGAGATGAAAAGGTAAATGGCTAATACTCTTCTGCAGTAACTATTCAAGTACTGGTCATTAGGAAGTCAACAGTCACTTTTACAGAGCTAACACGGCCCCAACTCCTTTGACGTTTTCCCCTCAGACCTATTGCCTAAATTTCAACCATACTGCTTTTTCTCATGTTCATCCAATTTACCCCTAGATGCCTTAAAGCGAAGGCACTTAAACCAGCTTTCCAATAAATGCTTAATTAATCTGAGTATGGCAGAATGATTATCTTTTTAATAGACTGATTAAAAATGCAGTTTGTGTTAAAAAATGTTTTATAAAGTCAATTCAAAGACATACAAATTACTGCCACTATCATGAAACATATTTTTATTCCAATTTGAAGGAAATGGATATATCTATAAGTAAGGGAAAATAATTGGCATTCTTAGGCTCATGCATAGCAGTTTATATTGGGTAGATGATTTCAATTACTGTACAATATAATTGCACTTAAGGGGACGAAGATTAAACCAAATGTCAGCTAAATAACTTCATTGAAAATACTTAAAATGTCTTAATAATAAAAGTATTTTTTATTCTATATTGATATTTAAGTTTGGAAATTGGTGATTGATCCGAAAATGGTGGTGTCATACTATACAAAGTGAGCCTTGTATCTTCAAGCAGTCATAATTTTGTTCGCTCAAATACAGAATACTATTATCTGCAAGAGGGCTACAGACTGCCATGGGATGGAGATAATCCTTTTGCGTTTGTGAAATTATAATGTAGTATTAAAATTAATATACTTCATTATTCTATAATCTATAGCTACTAATTTAGCTATAGCTCTGTCAAGAAAATCCATGTTTTTATATCCAAATGTTTATATGGTTTTTTCTTTCACTTATGTGAAAACAAAAAACACTTTTAAAAGGTTGTTAATAGGCAAGAGCATTAAAAAAGGGGCAACTTTGTCCTTTATATTAAAATAGACATAGACATGGGATGTGTGCAGAAGAGCTGATGTAGCAGGTCCAACTGCTTATTCTTAAACAGATCAACTTATAAGACCGGCCCCTTGGGTGAAGTCTGGAAACTTAAATTTTGGTGGGATTCCCCCCATTCCTAGAATGATAAGACATGAGCCTAACCTGTGCCTAACCTGTTCTCTGAAGAATGTGGTCTATGCTAAATACCTGCTTTCCCTCTGGAATCTTGGTACACGCTGGGCAGAGGACGCCCATGTGAACAATCTCCAGTGAGAACCCTGGACACTGAGTCTCTAATGAGATCCCTGGTTTGCCACATTTCATACATTTATCACAATTCTGCTGGGGGGACTGAGCATGTCCTGTGTGTCTAAACTGGGAGAAGACCCTCTCAAGCTTATGCCTAGTTCCCCACAGACTGCACCTCAGGCATCCTTTACCTTTGCTAATTGTGCTTGGTATACTTGTGCTGAAGTAATCACAGCAGTGAGTATGACTACGTATCACAGACGGCAAACACAGGCCTGCAGGCCGAATCCGGCCCTCCACCTTGTTTTGTAACACCCAGCACCTTGTTTCTACCCAGTGGCAGTGCCGACCTCCCTGTCTCTGGTTAAGGAGTAGTTATATTTATACAGTCCTAAAATCATATTTGGCCCTTTGAAGGCAACCTTGAGGCTGATGTGGCCATTGGTGAAAATGAGCTTGACACCCCTGCTACATATACTGAGTCCTATGACTCAGAGATTACTCTTAGCAGATTACTAAATATGATGGTGGTCTTAGAGACCTCCTATATAGCATATATAGTCAGAAAAGTAAGTTTTGTTTTCCTAATTGCTTTGAAATAGGAAATATGTATTCATAAAAATCAATACTGACTTATAGCTATAAATTTTGTGGTTGCTAGATAAAATCATTTAAATTTGCATTATTATTTAATTCTTGAGTTTTTATTTCAGCATTTTAAAACCAATTTCTATATAATAGTCAGTGAATTTATGCACACTGATCTACTTATATGAAGAAGACTACTGAAACAATTCTTAAATCATTTAAATTGAAGGGAAAAGGATTATGTTTATAATTGGTGTTTTATCACTGAATTAAAGGGCTCAATTCTTATGCCTTATTAATAAAGGTAGCATTTAATGAACTCCCACCATCCACCCCACCCATCGATAAAAATATATGGGCTCTTACCTTGAAATGCTCCCGCTTCAATAACCCCCTCTTTGGCACTGTCAAAGCCATGAGATGTAATTTGGGTTTCTGAGAGACCAAGTCCAGCTGGTAACGAACGCTTCAAATCCTTAGCAACATTTGAATAAAAGAGAAAATCTTTGTAAAAAAAACCTCACATCACATTAACAGTTCAGGATAAGTGTGTCCTCTTAATCACATCTTAAACTATTTTTTCCTCTAGTATGTAGTATTTCCTTATATGGTCACAGCATTCTATAAAGATGTACGATGGCAGCAAACTAAGCAAGATTTGCTATTAAGAGGTACGGTGTATATCAAATGCAAAATACTTTCAGTATTCTAGAACAAAGCAGCAGGTAGATATTAAAATTCAATTTTCAAATTTCTAATCTATTGATACATCAGGAAAATCACTTTAAAGAACAGAATTAAGATGACTAAAAAGCCATATCTAATATTAAAAAATTGACAGATGTGTAACATAATCATAATGAGCCTGGCTAATGATCAGTATAAACAAATCACCCATTGTAATATTAATTTCCCTTTTATTTTAAGGTTAGCTCAGTAAACAGGGTTTCTCTGACTTCAATAAGAATGAGATAAATTCAAAGGCTCTTTAAATTTCATTGAGTAAATTAGTTTACAGTTGGAACTTAACCTAGTAAATGTAATAATAGTTAACATTCAGTCTTAGAGAGACACAGAGAGCACACACGTGTCTGTACCGGGAAACACAGATTTTCAATAAAAGTCCTTTCTGTTCTTTCACTTGGATATGAGGAATTATCTAATTTTCATAATCAGAGTCTTCTTACCTTTTAGTGCACCATGAACTTGTCATTATTGTGGAAAACCAATAGGATCTACAATAACGACAAGTTAGTGATGCACTAAAAGATGAAGGTCTTTAAAACCCTTTCCTAATACTCTACCCCACCACACATAATGTAGTTATAACTTGAAAAGTCAGAACACTTTGTTTTCTAATTTGCAAATTTAAAGCTTAACAGATATATAGCCTCTCATAATTGACAAATGTTTAGAGGGCTTTTCTTGAGAAGCTCATTAATTTTGCCTAGGCAATTACTTGACTGGTATGGTGGAGCCTAAATAACTAATGAGATCAATTATCAGGTGATTTATCAAACAGCATCTGACACAGGTGACGTTCTCTCCTGGGTACACTTGCAACCCCCAGTGCAGGGCACTCGTGATCCTCCTCCGAGGGCATCTGGCAGGTCTACTGTCTCCTTTGCTGATTCCTCGCCTCCCCACCCTCCAAATCCTGCAGTGCCCCAGGGTTCAGTGAGAGGACTCGTTCTCCTAGACTCATGTTTTGGGTGATCATACTGTTTCTTCTGGCTTTGTATTTTACCTGGGTCTCCCTTTTAACTAATATGTCTAATCACATACCTGTCATTTCCACTTGGATTTCACAGAAGCATCTCAAACTTTATGTCCCAAACTGATTGATTATATACTAAACCCACACCACCCGAAAAGAGGGGAAAAAAAAAACAACCCCCAAATAACCTCTAGCTTTTATTCCTTTTAGTTAATGGCATCTCTATTACCAAAACATTAGTCAAAAATCTTAGGACTTATTTTTGACTCTTCTTTTTCTCTCATACCCACATCCAAACCATGGTCAGATGCTATTAGATCTGCATCAAACCAATTCTCCCCACCTCCACTGATACCAGCCTGGTTTAAGCTAGCATCTTATTTCACCCAGATAATTCCAGAGACTCCCAACTGGCCTTCTTGCTTCTGTCCATGACACAAGCCTCTAACTCCACACGTCAACCAAAGTTAGCCCCTGCACCAAACTCCAACAGCCCCAATGTCGTGTGACACAAAACCCAGTCTCGAAGGACTACATGATTTGACTGCACCTCCTCTTAGTTTCTCAGGCTTGCAGTTGCAGTTCCTTCAAAAAGAATAAACCTACCTCTATTTCAGAGCCTCTGTACTTACTATATTTTCTTTCTGGAATGCTCTTCTACCAGAAACCCACAGGACTGCTCCTTTAGCCAGAGAGGCTTTCCCTCAGCATGGGAAACAGCAGCTCCCACAGCATCTACACTGGCATTCCCTGCTTTGTTTGCCCTGTTCACTTTTCTCACAGCAGTTACCACCAAGTAATATAGCATGCATAGATCTGTTTATCTTTGTCTCCCCTCTCCACACTGTAAGCTTCACGAGAGCAGGAAGGTCGCCTATTTTGTTTACTGCTATATAGTTAACGCCTTTAAGTAGTGCCTGAGATATAGTAGCTGCTCAATAAATATTTGTTGAATAAATGAATTTATTGATTGAACTAAGGACTTATGACTCAATACCATTAGATTAAGAAGCTGCTATAGCAATAGTTTATTTTGAAATTTAATGAGTATTTGCTTAATCTTACTGTATGTTAGACTTTCTAGGAAAAGAAGAAGAAAGACACAGGCCTCGCCTGACTGGAGAGACAAGATATACAAACATTAACATAAAAGTTGAATTAGCACCAAAGTAAAGACAGTAACCATCAGAGAAGTTGAGAACAGGGACTAAGTCCATGAGAACTACATGGGAAAGACAAAAAGTACTGCCTGAGCTCTGAAACAAGGACGTGTTTACAGAGGGAACTGACATTTATTGAGCACTGGCTTCACGGCGGCCACTGCTCCAGACACTACAGACCCGGCGCAGTGTAGGAAACAAGGTCTGCCCACGTCAGACTCACCTGGGGGTGGAGGGAGGAGACTGACAGTAAACAAATCAACAGGTAATAACACATCAGGTGATTAAAGTACTGGAAATAAGTAGTAAGTACTTATTATAAGGTGGTGTTTTTTTTTTTTTTTTAAGGCAGGATAATAGAGATACAGAGTGATGGGCAAAGGGTGCTACTTCAGGTGGGAAGGTCTCTCAGGAGGTAAAATGTGGGCAGGATCCTGACCAAAGTGAGGGAGTGAACCATGTGTCTTTGTGGGGAAAGAACACGGACTTAAAAGGTAACAGTGATGGTGTACTTCTTAACTGAATGATACACAGGTAGTATTGACTGTAAATGCACTTCATTGAAATATAATTCACATGCCGTAAAATTCATTTACAGAGTTCTATAGTCATCACCACCCATTTTAGAACAGTTTGATCATCCCGGAAAAGAAACTTTGCAGCCATTAGAAGCCACTTCTCATTCGTACCTTTCTCCAGCCTCTGAGAACCACTAATCTACTTTCTGTTTCCAAGGGCTTCTTTACTCTGGACAGTCATATAAATGAAATCATACAGTATGAGTCTTGCAGCATAGTGGGTTCAAGGTTTATTCATATTGTAGCATATGTCAGTAGTTCATTTCTTTTTATGGTTGAATAATATTCCATTTTATGGATATAGCACATTTTGTTTATCCATTCATCAGCTGATGGATCATCACTTGGATTGTTGCCATGTTTTGACTATTATGAATAATGTCGCTATGAACATTAGGTGTACATATTTGTGGCTGAGTTGTACGGTAATTCTACGTTTACCTTTTGAGGAATTGTCTGTTTTCCAAAATGGCTACACCATTTTACAAGCATTATTTTACAAGCAATGTATGAGGGTTGTAATGTCCCCATATCCTCACCAACACTTACTATCTTTTTAATTATAGCCATGCTAGGAAGTAGTATCTGAACGCAGTGTTGATTTGCATTTCCCTGAAGACTAATGATGCTCAGCATCTTTTCATGTTCTTATTGGCCATTTGTGTATCTTCCTGGGAGAAATGTCTATTCAAATCTTTGGCTTTAGTTTTGGTTGGGTCATTTGTCATTTGACTGTTGAGTTGTAAGGAACAAATACTTTATCATATATATGATTTCTTAATTTTTTTCTGTGGGCTGCCTTTTCATTTTCTTCTTCATGGTATTCTTAGAAGCACAAAAGTTTTATGAGTTGATAATATCCAATTTATCTATTTTTTGTTGTTTGTGCTTTCAGTGTCATACCCAAGAAACTCAAGTGTCTAATCCAAGGTCATTAAGACTCACATCTATGTTTCTCTTCTAAGAGTTTTATAATTTTAGGGCTTAACATTTAAATCTTTGATCTATTTTGAGTTAAACTTTTTAAGGTTTTATTTTATTTATTTTTAGATAGAGGGAAAGAGAGAAAGAAAGAGAGGGAGAGAAACCTCAATGCGTGGGTGCCTCTCACACGCCCTCCAAGTGGGGACCTGGACTGCACCCCAGGCAAGTGCCTTGGCTGGGAACCAAACCAGCGACCCTCTGGTTTGTAGGCCAGTGCTTAATCCACTAAGATCCACTAAGCCACAACATTCAGGGATTGAGTTAATTTTTGAGTTTGGTGTGAGGTCTGGGTTCATCTTCACTCTGGACATGTGGGTATCAAGTTGTTGCAGTACCATTTGTTGAAGACTATACTTTCCATATTGAAAATTATCTCAGCACCCTTGTTAGAGCTCAACTGAATATAAATGTAAGGGGCTATTTCTGTCCTCTCAAATTTTGTTTCACTGATCTATATGTCTTCCTTATGCCAGTACCACACTGTTTTGATTATTACAGCTTTGTAGAAGTTCCAAAATCAAAAGTAGTGCATCCTACAACTCTGTTTTTTATTCTGGATCCATTCAATTTACATATAATCAGTTTGTCAATTTCTACGAAAAAGCCAAATGGGATTTTAATAGAGATTCTGCTGAATCTGACCAATTTGGGAAACACTGCCACCTTAACAAATTAAGTCTTCTGATCCACGAACACGAGATGTAGTCTTTCCATTTATTTAGATTTTCTTTAACTTCTTTTGATACTGTGCTATAGATTTCAGTTCTAAAGTCTTGCACATTTTCCTGAGTATATTCTTATTTTTGATGCTACTGTAAATGTAATTGTTTTCTTAATTTTATTTTTAAATTAGTTATTCCTAGTATATAAAAATGAAATTGAGTTTTGCTATTACTCTTATATCCCACAACTTTAATGAACTTATTAGTTCTAAATACACTCAAACAACATCAAATGGCACAGACGTCCAAGCTGGCTATGTTTACTATATTCTTGAAACTCACCTGAGAGAACAATACTCGTTTGAATCATCTGTCCTGTCACAAAAATGTGTACACTTCCAGAAGAGATATATAGTAGTAGCAGGAGTTGGAAAGAAGGAAATTAGTAATAGGTTAAACAGTAAATACAATGGTTATCTCTGATTACCTAAGATTTCAAAAAGTTTCACGGATACCTTCCATCTTGCCGTACGTGGCCTCCAGAAAAACAACTTCCACTCATCTGAGGATATTACATCTCACCCAGCGGTTTTCCAGGGGCCCTTAATTCAACCAACAAAAGTGCTCCCAGAAAAACACCCATGTTCTTTACGTAGAGCAGGCATAAAATTTGAAAAGCACTAAGGCCTCCCTATGCCTAAACTGTTACAAACAGAAGGAGTTTAACCCAAAGTGGCACAAATGGATCCATTCATATCCTGAACTGAATTACCATTTTGATAGTGGTCTGGCAGCTAAGTGAAGCACAAAATGACATGTGCAATATGAGAGGAATGTATGCCTTGCAGATAACAGTATTTCACGAACCTATTGACTATTTTCTCATTAAATATATATTCTCTAAGTAATATAATTAAGCCTCCTAGTTCACAAAAAGTTAAAATGTGCTTTTATATATTAACCCTTAAATTTTTTTGAAGCATCTCAATTATAAGGCTGTGCCTAGCTTAGTAACATTTTAAATATCTGTTCCTGCATTCACTCCTATAGTTTCCGGAATACATTTGAGAGACAAAGAGTCCATTTACAACCAATAACATAAAATCCCTTATTTGAATTTTTATGTCACAGACATTCAACTCAAAATTTAAAGCTTTGCAAAGCTGTGTTTAACTGTACAGTAAAATGGAATAAACTTGAAATTAACTTTTTATTCCAGCTATGAGGTGCCACAGTATTTAATAGTTTAAAAAAATAAATTTTCAAACAGTTATGCCAAAACAAAATACAATGCTTATGGCAAAAGAGTTTCATGTATATTTTAAGTCCTTTTCTAAGGATACAAAATAACATTTTGTAGTTAACAGCTTTCATAAAGCTGTGAGAGGTGCTCATTTTCAACCAAAATAACTTTCCTCCATTTTGCATATCTTAACTGAGGTTAAGAACAAAAGTGAGATTAAGAAAAATGTTGAGTTTAGAATTTATGATTTAGCATGATAATCTACTTTTGAACTAAAGTTAGTGCAAGATCAACATATAAAGAACACAAAATGTTCAGCAAATCTGCTTTAAAATATACATCCTTAAGAAGATGCACAACATTACAATGGATAAGTAGAACTAGAGATTTTTAAAGTTAATCCTCCCCTTTTGCTTAGGGTGAGGAGAAATCTTGAATGAAAGAGTGGTTCTCAAAACATATGACACCACCAACAATCAGTAAGGTTCTGCAAGGATTCTATAAATCACGCGAACTCTCTCCTTAGTTTGTCTGAGCTGTCTCCCTTGTCATGAGTCTTGTCACTCCTGAAATTCATTCTTCCAATTGTAGGCAGAGACAACTTTCTACCATGCAAATCAGACCGAGACACTTCCATTTTTGTCATTTAGTGGCCCCTCTTCACTGCCTTTTAGGTAAAGTCCAAACTCCCCACATGGTTTTAAGGTTTTGCAGGATCTAATCCCTACTTCTCTCTCTAACCTCAGTTCTCACACATTTGCCCCTACATTTTCCTCTTCAATAATAGTGAATTTTCAATTTTATGGTGTCACATCTTCTCAGGGCTTTTAAAGCTGCCTCTGATGGGAATATCCTTCGCCCTTCTTCATCTGGCTAGCTCCTCCTTCAGATTCAGCTTGGACAGGAATTCCTCCAGTGATCTTTCCATACCCTCCTCCTACCAGTTCTCACATGTTATGCTTGGCCTAGCATATAACTTCTCACACGGTATTAAAATTCATTTGTCTATATCTTATCTCCCTGTTGGCAGTACGCTCGCTGAGACCAGGGTGCTTATCAATCTTGTTCCCCTTTAGTATCGCTAGCACCTATCGGATATAGTTATTAGTATTTCATTTACTAAGAAATTTTCTCAATTTAAACATCCTCTCTCATTCTTCAAAATGAGTAAAACATTCTAAAGCATATAATTATTAAAGAAACAAATGGAAAACTTTGTTAAATGTTCTATGCATTTTGATAGTTTAAAATTTCCTTTTGCTGCTTAATGTTTGGCTGCCTATAAAGAATATCTTCCAGAAGCAAAGGTTTTATTCAAACAGACCTCCACACCCCCAACTCTACTGTAAACGTACTGCAACCTCCTTAATCTGCTCACAGTGGCTTCTCTGCCTCCTCTCCACAATTATCTTGAGTCAAAGCTAATTATTCTTCAACACTCTACTTACCAGGTGGGTAGAAGGCAGGGTCAGCATTTTCTCAGCCCTCCACTGGTACTTCTAAACTACCAGTTCTCAGACTTTAGTTTGGGTAAGAATAACCTGGGAAACCTATTGAAAATGCAGATTCTTCTTAGCTGCCTGTCGTGATTCTCATTAAGTTGGAGCATGGAGCCCAGAGTCAGAATTTCAAATAAGTCAGTCTGGTGATTCTGATGCAGGTAATCCTTTGTCCACATTTTGAGGAACTCTCATCAAAGAGAACTGCTTTCCTACCCATGTGCAATACAGCCCACCAACCCCCACGTCCTTGGCAGCCACCCTAGCTTACTGCCCTCTTCACCACCCTAACATGGCCACCCAGTCAATCCCAGACTTTTATCGAGGGCTCTGGCACCTCCAGGTCGTCTGCTCTATCCCCAACTCTAACCATTATCCTGGGTGTTCCCAGCTTTTTGCATGTCATCTGGCACACTTTCAGGCAATGATTATATGTTCAATTTGCAATTCCTTCCAAACTGATACATAAGGTGTCTAAGCTGAGTTTTCATAGCTCACCAAAAACACAGTCTACTAATGGCATGGTATACAGTTTGTCACTTTATTTTTTTAATACAAATTATGAAATATTTAAAATGAAATAAAATGTATCACATGAGCCTGCCTACCTACATTGATGCAGAATGACTGGTTGAAGTAATAACAATTAGTAAAGGTGTATGATTTTTTTCCCTAAAAACCAAAAGATGGTAGTTTGATTCAGGTTTGGTAATTTGTAGTTGAATAAAGAGCCAAACATAGTGGGGCAGATAAAAGATGTATTAGACTAATGTAGTACAACCCAGCCTACACCTCAGTCTCAGATTGCATTAACCTCTTCATCTCTAATGCCTCTCACTTTTCACAACCCATTCTACTTAGGTGACTGAACTCCCGTGGTGGCCGCTCCGGCCTTGGCATCAGTCAGGACGCTGCACTTCTGGAGTCTTAAGTCTAATAACTTACCTTTGATCACAATCTCATCCTGTATCTGTTATTCCACTTGATCAGGACAGTAAATCTCCTGACCTAACTATTTTCTTCATTTTATCAATACCCTTCTCCACACACTCAATCACCCCCAACCCCTTTCATTCATTTAACAAACATTTAACAAGAACTTGCAGCATCCCTATCTTTTGGAGTTTCACTGCCTAACCTCTTGGCCTCGCCCTACCCCTGTACCACCTAAATCTAGATTCCAAGTAGTACTCAAGTCTGGTAAGAATAAAGTCATGTACCAATTTTCATCAAGGTAATGCTGAATTCATTCAGACTATCACTGTGGAAATATCTGTATGTATCTACATTAAAAAAAGTCCTCTTACAGATTAAAAAACTTATTTATGATAGCTTGTTTATAAATAAAAGCACAATCTATAGATTATAATTAAAATCAGTAAGGCTTTAGCCTTTCAATAAAAATTATAGTTTTCACAATTTTTTTTAGATTTTATTTACTTTTTTATTTAGAGAGAGGGGAAGGGAGGGAGAAGGAGAGGCAGAGAAACATTCATCGGTTGCCTCTCACATGCCCCTACCGGGGAGCAAACCTGCAACCAAGGCATGTGCCCTGACTGAGAATTGAACCTGCGACCTTTTGGTTCATAGGCTGGCACTTAGTCCACTGAGCCACACCAGCCAGGGCACAAATTGTACATTTCTAATCTAACATTTGGACAGTAGTATAACAACAAATTATAAATTATATGTAGGTTGCAAGTCAAAGAGTATTTTTTATTCTTTAGACATGAACTTTACTAATCTTTAAAAAATATGAACCACTTTTTATCTGGAAACAAAGATACTTTTGCTGCAAACAAACTGCGATAATACTAAGATAATTATCCTATCCTCGGTACATATAGCTGTTGCCCTTCATCTTAATAAAAAGTGATAAACCTCAAAACGTTAACCTATGTAACACTGCTGCCAGAGGATCACTGTGACAAGTTCTTCCATTAAAATCTCTGTATGAAATATGAAGTTAACTAGAGCCTCTCCTAGGACAGACTAAGGAGGAAAATCGAATGAGAAATCAAACATCTGCAATGAGACACAAAAGCTTTTATAATTTCACTGCCTGTGTCACAGTGACACCAACTGGCCGGCAGAGTTATGACAATTTAATAAGCTATCATCTTAATTTTATACAAGGTATTTTTTAAAGTGCATTATATAGTATGCATTAAATAAAAGGCATTAAATAATTTCAAACAACAGGTATAAAAGGAAGATATATATAAGTAAAATGTCTCAGAAAACTGGGTATCATCTAGTTTTACATGAGATCTTTCCTAGTCTATAAAATAGTCTAATGCTAAGAAATAGATTTTAACACTTTTATGAACTTTTATCTATATTAAAATAGAAATGTGGATTTGAGATTAAATTCAATTCCCCTTTTATATCTCAGAAAATAATGAAGAGAAAGTGCCAAAATTTAGGTAAATAGCGGGTGTGATAAAAGTAGGTTTACAATTGTGTGTACACAAAATGGAGTTTAGTCTTGTATTATAATTTATTATTGTATTATTTTCCATAGAAACCACTGTAAACCTACATTTTCCCCACCCTCTATGCATACCTAATAGTGAATGGAATACAGATCTTGAGTGTAATTTATTCATAACAGTCAAAAGATGCTTCTGAAATACTGTTTTTTTACTCAAGGTGAAAGGGCTCACATAGTCAGTTTTTATTCCATTTTTATTTTAATTAAAGCATATTACATATGTGAGAAGCTTTCATCACGCATGTATTTTTCATAAGAGCAGATGCAAATGGAAACGCTTTATGATGCTAAATTTCTTTAGGGAAGTGAAGTGCAGTGTGCTAGTTTATTTCTTCGAAGGAGCCTTTCCCGCTGGTGAAGTTCACGTACACTCAGGGAAGAGACACCTCCTTTTTAACTTCTCTACCCCTCAAAAGACAGTGAAATAACTACACAGGAGAATCTCTAAAAAGAGAATTTGACATTCACCAAAGTGTAAACTTAAAAGTTAACCAGCTTTGACTGCACAAGAACTCATACAAATATAGTATGTTGTAATACACTTCACTCTAGTAAGTTTCTCTATTCTAAAGTTAAAATTGGAAAGGATTAAAAAAACACACAACTTTTTCAGTGCTGCCCAAAATACTATCCAAAGGCAAATAAAGGTGGAGGAATTAAGTACCAGGTACCAAGGCTAATGGCCAATAACTTAGTCCACACTTAATTACAATAGTAAGAAAGAAAGATAGTGTAGTTTTAGTGCAAGGATAGACAAAATGACCAAGAAATAAGAGTCCAAAAGCCCACTGTGGATAATGGAGTCTTTTCAATAGACTGTGAATATCGATGAGATATTTATATGATAAAAAGAAACCCTTAACTCCCACATCACAGCATACACAAATTTTAATTCAAGATGAATCACAGATCTAAGCACAAGAAGCAAAACAATAAAATTTTTAGAAGAAAACAGTATCTTCATCATCCTGGGATAAGCAAAGATATCCTAAAAAGGTCACAGAAATCGCTAAAAGGAAACACGGATAAACTGGACTTCGTCACAATTAATAACTTTTGTTGATCAAAAGATACCAGGAACAGAGTGCAAAAGCAAGTTACAGCCTGGAAGAAATATCTGCAACACACACATCCAAACAAATGACGTATACCTGGAATACGTAAAGAACTCCTACAAAGAACTAGGAGAGGCACACACACCCAACAGAAAAATGGCCCAAGTACTTGAAAGGCCCTCCATAAAAAGTAATATCCAAATGGTCAATATGAACATGAAAATATGTTCAACATCATTAATCATCAGTGGGCCATTAAGATGCATATCAAAACCACAATGAGATACCCTTATGCTTCCATCAGAATGGCTAAAATTAAAAGGTTATGACATTACCAAGAATTGGTAAGGATGTGGAAAATTAGAACTCTCGCTCATTACTAGAATCATCAACTGTTTCAATGACTTTGGAAAACTAGTTGGCATTATCTACCAAACCCAAACATCATGTACCCATGACCTGGCAATTCCACCTCTAGGTAGATATCCAACAGAAATATGTGACTGTATGTACCAAAAAACCTGTACAAGAATGAAAACAGCAATTCTGTTCATAATGGCAATAGACTGGAACCAACTAAGGCATCCATTAACTGAAGAATAGATATACAAATTGTGGTATATTAACACAATGGAAAATTATATTATAATGAAAAAGAATTAAATACTACCAAAAACAATATGGAAAAACTTCCCAGACATAATACTGAGTGAAAGCCAGTCAGAAAAGGGTACATACTATATGATTCCATCTGTATGTGGTGCAGAAACAGCCAGAAGCAATCTCTAAGGATAGAGTTGAAATAGTTGTGATTACCCTGGAAAGAAGGGAGGTGTCTGGCCTAGCAAAGGTCAAGAGAGTCAGTTCAGGTCCTGGAAATGGTCTACATCTTGATGTGGGTGGTGGTTCCATTGAGAAGTACACTACTTAACACTGGTGCTTTTTAGTATGTATAAACTAAAGCTGAAAAAACAAGACAAGACAAAAAACCCCCAGCAACAAGAAAAAGAAGAGGTTTAAGAGGGGAGGGGAATAACCAAAATAATGCAGTATTTTATATGCATAGCATTTTTCTTAATCAAAGACCTTTAGCTTTCATTACACTATTGTAATAGCAACTCCCTAATGGCAGGTGTTTTTATTCTGTTATATCACCAGTATCCGGTATATAACATATAATAAGTATTTGCAGCATAAATTTGCAAAAGGAAGTGTTACCAAAAATAAGACAAAGCAATCATTCTCTAAAATCTTGGTTTAATTATTTGAATTAATGGAAGTTTATAAAGAAATAGGTAGAGTCTAATGATAGTAACTTAAGTTTTCTAACTATGCCGGTGTGTCTTAGTGTTTCAAATACCAGAAAGACTTAAACCTGAAATGAGAATTTCCTTCCTATGCCCCAAACTTAAGGGTCTGTTTCTTCTCTGAAAGTCACTCTACACTGGACAAGATGTGCTTAGAAACCAAGTTAAAGCACTTGCAATTAAGGAAACCTCAGCCTGAAGACACATTTGTTCCCTCCAAAGGACTGCTGAGGCAAAAATAAGTAAAATCGATTAAAATGATGCAGCTAAAACAGTGGTTCTCAGTCAGAGGTGAGTCCTTCTGGCAATGTCTGGAGACATTTTTGCTTGTCACAACTGGAGGGTACTACTAGTATCTAGTAGGAAGAGGCCAGGGATGCTACTAACCATCCTACACGCACAGGACAACCCTCCACAACAAGGAATTTTTTGGTCCAAAATATCGATAGTGCTGAGATTGAGAAATTCTGATTACCTTCTGTCAAACTAAAATATTTTATTCATAAACATATGAAGTAAAGAGAACCCAATTTATTTATTTATCCTCACCCAAGGACATGCTTATTGATTTTAGATAGAGGGGAAGGGAGGAGTGGGAGAGAAACACCGATGTGAAAGAGAAACATCAGCTGGTGGCCCCTCTCATGCTACTGGGGACTGAACCTGCAACCTAGGCCTGTGTCCTGACCAGGAATCAAACCTGCGACCTTCGGGTTTATGGTACAACGCTCCAAACAACTGAGCCACAATGGCCAGGGCAAGTCCTATTTAAACTCTAAAAAAATTTATCTTTCAACCATTTTCAAAAATACGAAAACTGTATTTTTAAAGTTATTTAAAGTTGTAAACATATACCATATATCATAAAAACAAATGTTTAATGAAAATATCGCCAGAAAAAAAAATCACTATCATTTCTATGACTATATTCAGCATATCATTTATTTTATCCCATTTAATATTCATATCCCCATGGAATTAAATAAGATTCTCATTTATAGAGATTAGAAAACAAAAACTAGAAGAGAGTATTTATTTAATCTGCCCAAGGTTACAACACTAGAAATTACATAGCTGAAGTATGAGCCCAGATTATGTCCAAACACATGGTGTTCCCATTAAAATGCACTTGAATGGCAATTTCAAATGAGAGGCAGATCAAAAGTAAAAGCACCCCTAGCTGCATTTTCCTTAGGGTCAAGTATGCTTTAGAAAGCACTTTTGAAAGTGAACAGCCAAGTCGGGAGTAGTCTACTTAAGGATTACATAGTAATGACACATAAAAAAGAGATTAGACAGAGCCAGTGTTTAAAAGAATAATCTGGAGTTAGTATTTTCTCTCATAACAAAGAAAATTAAGTATCTTTATAAAGTTATAAGCCAAAATTGTCAGACACACTCTTGTTCTGGTCACACAATAGCATTACTGACAGCAACTTCCAAGTCTCAGTGCTTCCCGACCTGGCACTGAATCTTGACAAATCACTGAGATGACCAACTGAGTAACGTGATACATCAGATTCCTGGCATTTTGGTCAATCTAAGAAAATATTCCTACAATAAACTTAATTACTTTGGTCTCAACATTTAAGAGCTTATTGTGGTTCTTTGTATCAAGAGAAAGAAAAGAAGTTTTACCCTGTTAAAGCCATGTTCGTGAGAGTCATCAACTTCCCCATTACTAGTCACTGGGATCTCTGCCGCTGAATTTTTGGGAGAATCTTGAGCCATGGTAGACTCCTAAAAAAGAGAAAAAAACACCAAATCATAAAAGGCAAAATTCAAAAGACTATATTCATGTTTATGGTACTTCAAAAGTCACCAATATAGCATTTTAAAAAATAATTATAACCCCTCTAATACTTATACAACAAACATGGTATTAATACAATAAAAATGCATCTGGCTTAGAAACAGTCTTAGCTGTTATCCTGCTCTCCATCTATAAGTCTGTCTCTCCTTTGCTAGATAGTTCAGTTTGTTCATTAGATTACACATATGAATGAAATGCTAGATCTTTTAAAACAGCACAAGAAAATTGCCTCTTTTTGGTTTGCCAAGTCAGGCTTTAGCCAAGTATGACACCTATCTTAATTTTTGGCTGCCTAGCCACAGCCCCCCTGCAAGCCTGGGGAAAGCCTCCACAAGATGTGGCTGGGGAAAGGCAGAGACAGTATCTTATTACATAAAAGTTCAAAATATCGATCATCAAACAACTTTCTCAAAAGTTATAACATGGCTAGTAAACTACTTACAATCTGACCCCTACCGACTTCTCCAGCTGCTTCCCCAATTCTCTCCATACTGATCAATTAGGCAACCAAATGTCTATTATCTTCATCTTCACCCTCAATGCACAGTGACTCCTCTCCCTGCCAACTCATCTCCTAGTCCACAGCCTTTTCTGTAACTGCCCAAGACTCTGGCACTACTTATGTGTTTCAAATCCTGAGAGTGTACCTTGACATAATATTCTAAAAAGCTTTACACTTGACAGTCAGCATTTACAGCATTTTAATTGTTTAGTGATCCAAACACTAAAAAGCTATCTTAACAACATAAGAGAGGGCATATGGAAATATTAATGGTAAAACCTAATTTCTAAAATACTTATAAAACAAAGGAAACTTTCCAGAAAGGATGTAAAAGAATGTTATTAGCATTAATACCAAGATCTTAGCATTAATCAGGCTTCTGAAATTGTACAAAGCATTATACCTTCTAAAACACATTTAACACTGTTCTTTAACCACTGAGGACAAGCAAAAATAAAGTGATATAATAATAAGTTTAAAGTCTATCCAATTGTTTAACTCTGCCATTTTAAAATGTTATTTGATAATTTACTAAAAAACACAGTGAAATGTTTCCAATGCTGTTTACTGGCTGCATATATTCAATGGATGTTTTGTTCTACTATGAAAGAGCAGTTACATTTTCTTCTAATTTAAAAGACTATATTCTTAATTTCAGTCAATTCTAGATAAAAGTGCAGTGAAGAAAGTAAACAGTGGTAAAGAAGAAAAGAAAGAAGTCAAAAATATTCTATTCTAATTGCTGTAATCATGGCTTTCGACAATGAAGGGTGCAGTGCTAAGTGGACTAATTATGCATGTCAACTGAGGCTATATTTTGTTCCAATACCAAAAAGTACAAATGCCTTCTGTGTCAGATGGAATTACTTAGATTTTTCTTTGCCTACAGAAAGAAAGCAATTCTATTGAACTCAGAATTCAAATAGTCTTTGAAATTTCCTTCTGTATTAGTAAAATATGACCTTCTTTAAAAATGGTTAATGTATTTATTACAAAGCATTAATTCAACATGGTTCAAAAGTATAAGGTGAACAAGCCTACTGCAAGGAATCTGAGATCTAACCGAGGTATCAGAAGACATGAATCTAATGACCAGCCTCTGCTCCTTTACGTAACTTTATAGAAGTCACTTTACTTCCCTAATCGAGGAAAGTTTCAATTTCCTCATTATAAAATAAGATTATTAACCTTATCTATACATCCTATAGCTATCGCAAGGATCAAATATGTAATTGCTTGGCAAACTACAAATGCCATAGGAAGATGTTGTAATTATAGCACATTAATTTCAGCTCAGGACTAACAGGACAAAGAGTGGAGCAGCTCCCTCCACACTGGTGTTTACAGTGCAGCCGTTCTTCCTACCTGTCACTACGGGCGCCCTGACTACGCTCTTCTAACACAGGCCAATATATATATATATTTTTAATTTTATTTCTTTATTTTTAAAGAGGGAAAGGAGGGAGAAAGAGAGAGAGAGAGAAACATCAATATGCAGTTGCTGGGGGCCGTGGCCTGCAACCCAGGTGTGTGCCCTGACTGGGAATCGAACCTGCGATGCTTTGGTTCGCAGCCCACGCTCAATCCACTGAGCTACGCCAGCCAGGAACACAGGCCAATATTAACGCAGAGTTGAAACACAGTTACAGATGCTATTGTGTGTAGCCTTGTTCTTTTCTTTCTTTGATCTATCTAGGCAATTTTATATTTTAAAAGGAAGATGACCCTCAAACCTAACTATATTATTGTAAAGGAATGGATAGAGCAAATGTGGTAAAATCCAGATAATTATTAAATTTGGATGAACATACATGGGAATCCATTTATTATTTAACTTTCATTTCATGTTGCAAATTTTCCTTAACAAATATTTTAATTGTAGTAGTGTTGACATCTAATTTGTCTGTTGTCAACCACGTGCTACCTACACACTACATTTCAAATCCCCCAACATTCTCACCACCTGCCCGTCATCCTCATTTCCATGTGAAGCCAATCTCAGCTGCCAGCTACCCCGACCCGCACTTCCTCCCACTCTTTCCTCACCAGCCTTTAGTTCTAACCCCAGAAGCCTCACCACTCTTTCTCAAACACACCAAATCTTATTTTCACCCTTGCTGTTTTCTCTTTCTTGAAGGATCTTACTCCCAGATTTTCACAGAGGACTCTCCCCTTCACATCCTTCAGGTTTCTGCTCAAACATTATCTAAGAAGGGAAGCTCAACCAACTGATATAAATAGCACCCTTCTACATACTTTTAGTCCCTTACCTGCTTTGTAGTAGTAGGACTTTAGATTATTTTATAAAATAACGTATGTTTAACATGTCTGCCTCCTTCCCCAATGTTTACAATATAAAAACCAACTGCTCCCAACACTCAAAACCCTTCCATGAAAAAAAAAACCCTGCCATGACCTACAAATTATACTTCTTCAGATCCTATTAAATCAAACTTAACTACTCACACTTTCTTATACACGTCTCTCAATATCCCTTCTCTAGGTCTGTGTTCAAACAGTGAACAACATCACTCACATGCTCAAATTCTACCCACACTATGACACTCAAGTTTAAATGCCACCTTCACTGACATTCCTCCTGGCTGATACCCCTCTGAACTGCTACAATTCTTCATCTGTACCACTCTAAGGCATTATTACTCTACATTTTATTTAATTCAAAATCCTGTTAATTAATACAAACCTTGAGTGTAGGATCTGTACCCAAGTCACTTTTTAAAAAAGATTAATTTATTTTTAGAGAGAGGGGAGGGAGGGAGAAAGAGGAGAGAAACACCAACTGGTTGCCTCTTGCACACCCCCAACTGGGGACCTGGCCTGCAACTCGGGCATGGGCCCTGACAAGGAATCCAACCTGTGACCTTTTAGTTCCTAGGCCGATGCTCAATCCATTGAGCCACACCAGCTAGGGCTTAATTCACTTTTTACACCTCTGAGTTACTTATGTAAAAGAAGAATGAAAATGCCCTGGCTGGTGTGGTTCAGTGGACTGCGTGCCAGCCTGCGAACCAAAGAGTCACCAGTTCAATTCCCAGTCTAGGGTTCATGCCTGGGGTGCAGGCCAGGTCCCCAGTTGGGGGCATGTGAAAGGCAATCACACACTGATGTTTCTCTCCCTTTCTTTCTCCCTCCCTTCCTCTCTCTAAAAATAAATTTTAAAAATCTTTAAAAATATGGTGGTTACTTTAAAAAAAAATGAAAGTATCTGTATATTTTTCTTGGATATTAAAAATTGGTGTATGTACTATTTTGAAGGGCACACAGAAAAATTCAATCAATAATCTCAGGATATATTAATATCGCACACAATTAATTTGCTTGCTTTCCTTTTCTGTTAAAAATCAACTTGTTTTCCAAACTTCCTCACTTCTACCTTTAAGTAGTATTTTTCCTAATTAGTTTTTTACATTTACTCATCTTTTCTACTTTCTTTGGGTTCATGTCACAGCCCTTTTCCTCACTGGCTACATTAACTCTTCCAGGTCTCCATTGCCTAATCTACAAATGAAGTAGAAAGCCTCAAATGCAAACAGGGTCACTGTAGCACTGAATGAGATACGTGTAAAACCCTGCCTGGCACCTAACAGGCTCTCAGTGAATGGTGCCTATTAGGCTATTATTTCTTCTGCAGATATAGTAGTAGCAGTTTAAACACATTTCAAGGTATAATGCTTGAATATTAAAAATACAAAGAATAAAATCTACCTTTATCTGCTCTAATCAAGATTGGACTAGAATATAAAGCAAGCCAAGCTCGTGTTTTCTTAATTAAAAAACAAAACAAACAAACAAACAAAACCCTTATGTCATTGAAAAAAAAACCACATGTAGAAGAAGAAAGCATTTTTATGGTCACTGATGAGACAGACATTTTAATGGAAACAGCATTTGATCAAGAGTTAGGAAATCACTCTGGGTTCTGCAATTAACTAGCTAAGTGATCCTGAGCAAGGCAATTCACTTTACAGAGCCTAAATGAACTTTGAAACCCTTCTTTTTTCAGGGTTGATAATGTTTTTGGCTCAGTTCAAAATGCTGGGGGTTTTGATGTTGTTTTGTTTTGCTTTTAAAGATTTTATGTATGTATGTATGAATGTATTTATTTATTTTTAGAGAGGGGAAAGGGAGGAAGGGGGAGGGAGAGAAACATCGATGTGAGAAACACTGATTGGTTGTTTCTTGCACACGCCCCAATCAGGGATCAGCCTGCAACCCAGACACATGCCCAACAGAAATCAAACCAATGACCCTTTGGTTTGCAGGATGACGCCCAACCAACCGAGCTACACTGGTCTGGGCTACTTTGTTTTGCTTTTAACAAAATGAAAACTATCATCTAAGTCATCATATTCTATTCCTAACCACCCCCCAAACCAATATCCAGATCATTTACACTAGTAGAGTGAGAATTAATTCATTCATCAAATCGACCAGCAGTGATGTGCCAAGCTCTGCTAGGACTGGTCTGAATTATTGAAAATTCTGAGGTATAGAATATTTAAAATTAAGACAATGGCCAAAATATATACAGAGAATATATAAGTCCAAAATATTTCTAAATCCTACTGCAGTTAATTGTAAGTTCATACAATGCTTTTAAATTGGGGCATAAATTCATGTTACACTTACACACTTCTTTTTTTTAAAGTGTTCCTTGTGAATGCTGCACATTTGAGTATGGTAAAAAGCAGGGAGTGCCTACTAACATGGACTTTGGTGTTAATTTATAGACAAATCTGAACAATTACCTGGCAGTGGTTTCCTTCAGATGATCACCATCCAAGCTTAATTCTTTATGGAGTAGGAAACTTCTAGTTTAGCATCTGTCCCAGTGATAGTCACAAAGACGAAACTCACAGTGGTAAACCACAAATACAGGGGGGCCAAAATTAGGTTTACAGTTGTTCATATAGAAAATAATACAAGAATGAATGAACTATACTACAAGAATAAACTCTCCGTCTTGCGTATTCACAACTGTGAACCTCCTTTTGCCCCACCCTGCAGGGTACTTCCTCTTATTACTACGGGTCCCATCACTGGTGGGCCACTCATCTTTCCTGTAGGTCACATGCATCACACATCCCCTGATCATCACTCAATAGTAGATTCAGAGACCTGATCATAAAACATCAAATCCATGAGTGAAGGTAAATACAGTATACATAATTCCTTAGTTTCTCAGAACTAAATATAACTGCAACATTGCTTTCACAAATGGTAAAAGCCTATTTTAAATCACAAAGAATCCAGAATCCTCCAAAGATAATAATTTGCCAACTAGAACTCATCTTTGACTTCTGAACTAACAATAAATTAACTTGCTCTAAATCCTGTATTAAAGCTTGTCACACAGACTCACCAGTGCCTTGGCTTGGTGGCAAAATGCTGTGGCTACCATTGCGCCCCACGTACAGGTGGCAAACTGGTTCAGAAACACTGCAACTAGAGTCAAAAGACCCCATGTTGTGTTCCAGCCCTGCCAACTCCTGAAAGTCAGTCTCTATTTCTCTGAAAGTTCAATATGCTCAACAATTAAATGAGGAAAATAGTAATTATTCTACTTACCTAACCAAATTATATCAAATTGACCTAAGGGCCAAGGTGGGACAATATGCAAGTGTTACTCTATAAATCTTTAAGCACTATAAAGAGAGGTATTACTAGTATTAGTAATGGTATTAAAAAATATCTAGTGACTTGATTGAACTATCAAATTAACTTAATATGCTTTTCTTTATTCTAATGGACTAGAACAGTGGTACTTAGGTGGTATATATTAGAATCACTTGTAGAACTTCCAAAAACAAATAAACAGAAAAATATACATGGCCCTGTGTTTATGTCTGTAGATTCTGATTCAGTGAGTCTGAAATCCAGAACTCAATATTAAAAAAACTGTACATTTGGATCCTGAAGCATATCTAATGAACTCAAACGTGAACTGTTAACTACTATTATTTCAACAGAAACCTCATTTCACATTTAAACTAGAAACTATAATTTGACCCAACTTTTACATTCATTTCATTGTGGAAAGGCAAATGGTAACTTGCTTCCTATAATGAACAAACCTCTCCCCCTCCCACTCCTGCCCTGTTTGTGTGTGTGTTTATTTGGACCAGCACATGTGCAGATCAATGAAGTCCATTTGGACAGTCTAAAACTCAGATTGCGATGGGCTGTCTTTGAAGAGCAGTATAAATGCCACCCAATCACCTCAGAATTAGACTTGACTTCTTCTGTGGCTTGTTTAGATGCACCAAGAGTAGCAGTATCATTGCTGCAGTCAGACATGCCTAAAAGTAAAATGTGTTAAACACACATTAAATTACTCAGTTAAAAGCTGTATCACTTCATCAATATCCTTACAAATATTCCACGACATATCTACTTCAGTCATAATTTGCTTTGCAAAAGTATCTATAATCATATGAGTACCTATTGACTACAACAGATGAAGAAACAAAACCGAAAGTTCAGAAAAAATATGCAGAATGTAAGAATACATACCTCAATGTTAAAAAATAATTTGATAAAATTGTTTGAGACATGAAGCAGAATTTAAAAGATCTATTAATATGTACGTATTCATAACTACATAAATACTGTTAGTCTAATTAGTAAAACTTTTTCACAGGGGTAGAGATTAATAATTTTTAAATTATGTGTATAACAGAATTGAATGAATAAGTAAATAGAATGTAAATACTGAGAACTAGATTTCTCCCTGTTGGAGAAAAAATTGTAAGTAAAAAAAAGGAGAAATGCTAACAGAATCTGTGGTGTTGGATTGGAATCAATTATAGTATAAAACCATGGTTTTTAATGTGTGTGTGTAATACACAAATGTAACACACAAATGTATTTATGTGTACAGGTTTCCCAGCTTTGTTCACTGAGAGGACCAGAAGTAGTGACACCCTACACCAATGAGTATAACTGGTGTTCAGACTTTGGCCTCTCCGTATCATTCTAAGAAGTGGTTGACTCTAAGGCTGGGGCAGGGAAATTACAAACCTAGAACATTTTCTTGTATCAAAAGGAAAGCTAAATTTAAAAAGGGAGGGTGTCACGAGTGTAGGTCAGTTGGTTGGGTATCACCCTGCAAAGCAAAAGGTCACCAGTTAGATTCCTGGTGGGGAACACGCCTTGGTGCCGGTTCAGTCCCTGGCCGGAGCACGTATGAGAGGCAGATCGATGTTTCTCTCCCTCTTGTTTACCTTCACGCCCCTATTCTCTAAAGATAAATAAATTAAAAAAGGAGGGAGACTTGTAGAAAGAGCAAAGGAGGAGCCCTTATGGTCAATGCTGAAACTGAGCAACAAAATAAATGATAGTTCTGAATTTAAACCTGCAGAATGAGGCAAATATTGAGTGCATGCTGACATAAATAATCAAATAAATAAGTAAAAGGGGGTAAAGAGACAATTCTTCCTTACAAAAGAATCTCAATTAATCAACACAGAAAATAAAGGGAAACAATCACCATTAGGCAAACATCACAGTAAGAAACGTTGCAGGCAAGAAGATCCACTGATGACACTAAAATAAGAGGGCAAAAGTTTTGAGGACAAACAGGATTTATACTACACAATTTCCAAGCATCTCCCACAAGGTCTTTGTCTACTGAAGAGCGGAGATAGTCAATGAAGAAATTCGGAGTTCACAGTGAAGAAACTCACCAGATCCAACTTAACCAAGTGATAAGCAATCACCAATAGGAAGACATGTCAATACTGTAATCCCCTTGATACACTGCAATGAGGGCACAATGTCGTTTTTTTTGTGGTATTCTTGCAAAAAATGCATAAGCGCAGTCCAATCATGAGAAAACATTTGACAAACAAAAATTGAGGAACATTCTACAAAATAACTGATCAGTACTCTTCAAACATGTTGTAGTCATGAAAGATAAGAAAAGTGTTGAGAAAATTAATAGCTTAAAAGATACTATAGAGAAATAACTAAATTTAGTAGGGGTTCCTAGACAGAATCCTAAAACAGCAAAAGGACAATTGGTTGAAAATTTGGTAAAATTCTAATAAGGTCTATAGTTTAGTTAATTATACTGTATTGATATTTCTCATTCTTGATAATTTTATAATTACATAATTATATTTCCTATTCTTGATAACTGTATTAGGATTATATAAGATGCAGCATTAGGAGAGGAAGGGTGAGGAATATAAGGAAACTTTATGTACTATTTTTGCAAGTCTAAAATGAAATTTTTTAAAAAGCTTTTAAAAATAGTAAGGAATTCTGAGCAAAGGCAGAATTGGACAGGAGGCAATGTCTTCCACTGAGGGGAGAGGAGGAGGAAGGAACTGTGGAGAGAGTGAAGAACAGAATAGAAAACTAAAAAGTTCAGGCAGTTCCTTTTTGCTGTCTTCTATTTTCTTGTGAAATACAAGTTATCATCTGCTCCCCTGTACTAAACAATTGCACCAATTAGGAAAATATGATTATCATCCAGCTCAAGAAAAGACCAAATAACCCCAGGCAGACAGAGAAACAGGGAATCGAATTTCTAAGAATAGCAGAGATCAGTACTAAACCTGTTTTATTCATACTCTTTAAAGGCTCTGACTTTCTTCACACTTATTTTTCAGAAGTTCATAACTTTGATAACTAACATACATGGGGAATGACAAGTGGTAAAAAGTTAATAACATAATTTGTGCTGTTTAAAATGTTTTCTGATCTTTACCTAAATTCACTGTCATCTTTGAAAAACTGTCCTCAAAAGAGAATGGTAAGTTCCTCTTACAAAACTACCACTCGTGTTCAGGCCGCATAGATGCGTCTGTACTGGGAGCCAAAGATGCCTGAGGTCATCTCTGAGCGCCACTTCTTTAAGTCAGCCAGAGGTATTTATGCACAAATGAGTGAGTGTAAGAACCAATAACCTATACAATGAATTACTAATTAGCAGTTGTAAAAAATGCATAAACAATAATATCACCTGAAGCGTATCATTCATCCAACTGTTTGGGGTTGTTTTTTTATTTTAAATATATTTTATTGATTATGCTATTATAATTGTCCTATTTTTTCCTCCTTTGCCCCTCTGTACCCAGTACCCACCTTCCCTAAAGCATTCCCCCCTCACCCCTACCTAGTTCATGTCCATGGGTCATGCGTGTAAGTTCTTTGGCTTCTCCATTTCCTACACTATTCTTGGCGTCCCCTTGTCTATTTTGTTCCTACCAATTATGCTTTTTAATACCTGTACCTTCCCCCCATTCTCCCTCCTCCCCCTCCCAGAAGATAACCCTCCAAATAATCTCCATATCTACAATTCTGTTCTGTTCTGGTTGTTTGCTTAGTTTGTTTTTTAGATTTGTTTGGGGTTGTTTTGATTTTATAATCAAAATCACATTCTGATTTCTACAAACTAAACATACTAGATCTATCCAAAGGGAAACCACAATGAGGAAGTATTCTATACCTTAAAACTCTTAAATGCATTTAGGGTATTCCTAGGACCCAAGAAAGAGACAGCAGGGTGTACTAGATTTGCCAGGATCCGGGAGTTATGAGAAAACAAAAGACTCCATGGATACCAGAAACAAAAAACTGCATTTGAGGCTCCATGATATCAATGAGTTAAAGACTCAGAAGTTAATACTAAGGGATCTACATATGGGATGAGTGTTGTTGATCAGAAATCATAACCTGAGTTTTCAAATTAAGGGGCTCACATACCACAAGGGTCTGAAATGCTATGCTCAAAACACCCAAGGTAGATATAAACAGGGCAGAAAGAAAAAGCATAAACATGGTACATCATACTGGAACGAGAATTTACACTTTTTATCAAAATAAGTATGGTATTATGAAATCTAAAGCAAAATTCACTTAAATAAAACAATACATACATGTCTTCTACAAAGTATCTTGAATTTTTATGATAAAATATGGGTCTCCAAAGAAACCGCTGAAGGGTTCCTTTAGGGGTCCTTCAGTAAAAAAGTTGGAGAAGTGCTATGAATATAACATACAGGACCAAGGAGCTGTGCCAAGGACAATGCTAAGGTAGTAAATACAGAGAATTTAGGGCAGAAAGTTGCAGAACCTGGGACTGCTTGGATCCGAACTTGCTTACTGGTTACCAGGCTGAGACAAAAGAAAGCGGCTCTCTTTCCTTCATTCCCAATGAAATCTATTGAAACATGTCCACCTTTTCTGTCTCATGAGTAAATAGGAAGAGAATGGTAAGGCTTGCTTTAATTTTGTAATTCAAGTTGAACTGACTTGTTTACAGTTAAAAAAAAAAAACAGAGTTAAACACACAGTGTCCACACATGTTTAGAGTTGAAAAATAATATTCAAAATACAGAATTTTCTGTTTGAGTCAAAACAATTTAAAATAATTTTGTTTTTTATGATGGTAGTTTTCTTAAAATAGGAAAAAAGTCCTTTTCCCTGTCCAATGCAAATGATATTGAACTGAAAATGGTTTACCACACAATATATTTAATGTAATGCCCAAACAAAAAGAGATAAGAGAATAAAGAATCACTTACATCATGCTGCTGTCTTTATGTCAACAATTATTTGGTATCTGTAAAAGCTATTTTGCTGCATACCTTATAAGCCCTTTTAGATAGTGATAAATTCAGGTTGTTCATTAAGATAAAAACATCAGTCTAGACAATTCTAAAGTAGAAAGTTTTAGCAAAATATAGGTAATTCTCAATTACATCTAGTAATGGGAAACAATTTAAAAATCAACCTAACAGATAATCAACTATTCCCATACCTACCATCCTTACCAACTTTTAACCAAGTAACTAAATTAACTGTTCAGAAAAGTCTTTTTATTTTCCCCATTCAGACTGTGTTACAGAGAAACTAATGAGAAGTAAAATGATAAGACTCTCAAAACTAAATTACTCCCTGAAAGAAAACCAGCTGTAAATAAACTCTAAATTATTCAGTGTACCGTGTCCTCATTCTTCACAGATGGCTAGCTAAATTCCAGAACATTAGCAGTGAGGCCAACCAAGAATGAGAACTGGAGAATCACTTTCATTCTGTTACTAAATTCCCAAAACTGTCTAAAATAAACCCGTCAATATTTACAGGTAATTTTTCAGTGGAAAAAGCTCAGAGCAAAATAATCTAAGAATATAGCTTTATACAGACAGTTACATACAGAAATATTTATAGATATACATGTGTATATATATACACACATACACATATATGAATGAGTTTACATTTCCTAGCAGCAACCCCAACAACAAGCACATAGAGTGCCCAGATCTTGGTTTCTTATACCACCCTTTGGTAAACGGACCAGCACTCCTTGAGCAACTGGTTGATTCTAGAACTGGGGAAAGAAATACACAAAATGAGCTTGGAGGATCTCATAGTGCCAGAAAGTAGAAAGCTGCTTAAAAGAACCAACTGAAAGAGTTCCCGATGGCCAAAGCTGGAACAGTCTGAGCAACAAAACAGGTCAGTAGTACTGGATTATAACTCAAAGTATAAAATAAATATCCATGGGTCAATACTGATGTGTATATACATTTATACACATACACATAAATGACTAATTTTATGAGTGGGAGGAAGAGGTAAATCTCCTTTGCAGAAATATTCATAAAAGTTTATGTACTACTCCACTGTTAAGGAGGTGGACCATACCCCCAACTCCTTAAGTGTGTATTTCCTGTAGTGTCCTTCTTATTAAAACCACAATATGCAAAAAGAAGCGGGGAAAAACTTTACAATGAATAAACCTGATAAACAATATCTCAAGCCAGGTGATCAAGTTTAACATCAACAGTGCTAAGGCATTTTGACAGTACATACTCTTGATACGAGACTTGAATGGCACTTCACTTCTGTCGTCTTCCTCCTGAAAACACACTGCCCAAACTAATCATGAGAAAGACATCAGACAATTCCAACTGAGGAACAGTCTACAAAATACAGGTCCAACAATCCTCAAAACTATCAACTTGTCATCAAAAGCCAGGCACCTGAGAAACAAGAGGACACATGACAACGAAATGTAATGTGTGAGCCTGGGTAGGGTCCTGGAATAGGAACATTAGAAGAAAACTGAGGCCATCTGAACACATTAGTTAATAATAATGTACAAATATTGGTTCGTGAATCATGACAAAGGTACCATTCCAATGTAATATGTTAGTAGTAGCGAAAACTGGGCTTGGCATATGTGGGACTCTCTACACTATCTCTGTAATAATTCCATAAATCTAAAACTGTTCTAAAATATGGTTTATTATAAAGTAATATAAGAATACTGTGCTATATTTTATAACTATTTTCAAAATTAATGTAAGTTTATATTAGTAAAATACAAATTTGCTTTCATGTACTTAAAAAGGTAGTATAACTGGCAGTTTTACCACTACTCTATTATCTACTATATTTGTAAATATTAATATTCAAAATCCTATATTATAAAAATCTGTGGACTGAAATCTTTAATAACATCAGCTTGGGAATTCAATCAATATTTAGGTGTCAGGCACTAAGCTAGGTTTTAGGGATTCAACAATGGGTCAAAAAAGAAAATAAGATGTGGTTCCTGTCTTCACGAAGTTAGGAGGCAGTGGAAGAGAAAGACAATCATGCAGTCACACGAGCAAATGTAAGTTGGAACTGTGGTAAATGTATGATGTTACTACCTAATCTGGAGGTTCGAGTATTTCCTAAGGAAGCAAAACTTCAGCCAGGGGACAAGTGAAGTAAAGAATGAGTGGTCCAGACAGGGAGAACTGCATATGTGAGGAAAGGCCTTGGAATGGTAAAGAGCAAGACAGGTACAAGGACTAAAACAAGGCTAGCTTGGCTGAAGGGGAGAGGTAAATAGAACACGGTAAAAGATGGGGCCAAAGGACCAGGCATTGCTGAGGAGCGTCATTTTTACCCTAGAAGCAATGGGAAGCCATAGAAAGACTGGGGAAGAGGAGTGGAGAGTGACAATCAGATGTGTGTTTCAAAATAAGTCACTGCCGTCAGGATGGATAACGGATGAGAGGGGCCAAAACAGAAGTAGGCAGATGAGAATTCAGGCCACTGTCGAAATTTCAGGCAAGATGACAGTAACAAGCTAAAGTGGTAGCACTAGAAATGGGAAGAAATAGACAGATTCAAGATTAATAAAACCTGACAGGATGGATATATCAGGGAGAGAGAGTTATTAAGAATCAGTCCTAGTTTTCTGAGTTTTCCAACAGGAAAGATAATGGAGTCTATTCACTGAAATAAGGAACAAAGAAAGAGGACCAACATTTGGGGTTTTCCGAGGGGTGGAAAGTGAGAAGGAAATCAATTTAGTTTTAGACATACTGTATTTGAGATGCCTTTATTCAAGAGGGTGCCAACTAGAAAGCAAGATACATAGTTCTAGAGTTCAAGGGTATAGAAAACACTTATGCTCTTAGAAAAGCTGACATCTTTATCCTAGAAAAGCAGCTAACTATAGCCCCAAATATCCAAGAAAAACATCAGACTCTGACTATCTGTATTTAATTAAAACAAAAAGCTGAGAGAAAACACGGCAATATTTTATCAGCTAATACAAAAAATGCAAGACAGAGATTTTTAAAATCTTGGTTCAAAAGTATAGCAATTATGTCACTAATTGCATAGCATAGCATTTTAAAGTTTTAGCAGAACTGGCCAGTGTTATTGCAAATGATCTAAACCTGCACTGTCCAGTAAAATTTCCACTAGACACATATGGCTACTGAGCACGTGAAATGTGCCCAGTAGTGATTAAGGAGCTGAGTTTTTTAAATCCTATTTTTAACTAATTTAAATAGGCATATGGTATTAGCATGGGTTTAGTGCTTCCTTGTGTATTCATTGTGAATTAACTAGGAGTGGGTGTGGGGCCCAGAGGGATCAGAGAAGTGGAAATTCTCATTCATTCTGGTTATTATATTATTTGAGTTTTTATTTCAAGAATATATTACTCATATAATTAATGTGCTATATAGAAAATTAGGAAATACAGAAAAAGGAAAATAAAAATAATCTGTAAACCTACCTTTAGGAAATAATCTACAATTACCATTAGCCAAATATAAAGAGGATCTAGATTTTTAAGCCTTTAGTTAGCAGTGCCTGTGGCACCACTGACCAAGTTACTCTCTGAGTTTTAGCACATTTCTCTACTACTCCAGACCCGTCCTCAAATACCCTGGAAATCCAATTAGGTGGTCCACGTCTCTAGAACTCTATCTCAAAACTGCTACAAATACACATTTAACGGTCCACTTGCCTATCTTCCTTTCATCATTACCCCCTTGTCACCAGTGTCACACACTGTAATTAGAATCCAATCTCTACTCTGCAATGTCCTAAAATCATTTACTCACTCTAGTGAAAAGAGTACAACCTCTGGAGTCAAAGCAACTTTAGTTACTGAGTCTTGAGTTCTCCTTCTACTACTTGAGTGACCTTGGACTGAATATTCCTGCTGCTTTTTATATCTGTTCCTTCATTTGTTACTAGAAAGTAATAATTCCTAATACACAGATAGCATTTATAAAGCATAAAGCCTGGTCAGAGTAGCACTCAATGAATGACAGCTATGATGAACTTCTATGTGCCTAGAGCTGTCCTAGATGCTGGAGGTAGCACTCTGAAACCAAACAGACAGGATCTTGGCCATTCTGGAGGTCACTTGCCACTGCTTAACCCCCAAGGACTCTTTCCACCTGGGTTTTGACTACCTGACCCATCCCTTATTACATGTGTGACCTCATACAAAGAACTTGATCTAAAATCTCAACTTCTTCATGTCTAACATGGTGATGTTATCTGTCCTACCTACATAACATAATGTAATGTCCTGACATAAGTGGAATAAAAATAAAATGAGAATGTATGTCAAAGTGCTTTGTAAATCATTATATGCTGAATAAACAGAAGGTATCAAACAAAGAGTAACAGATTCCTCTTTAGGCCAAAGCTTTCCTTCCATTCAGTGTACTGAGGATGGATCACGGATGTGCTGAAATACTGACCCACTCTCCCCACCCCCTAAGCCTCCAGAGAGCCAGGGAGGGCCTGGGTACAGCCTGTCATACAAATATAACCATTTTCCATGTGTGCCACGATGCAGGAAAGTTTGGAAAACCTGTCTGAAAGCACTATTTCATGCTAGCAGAAGTGGCTGGCAAATTTACTCTCTCCTGGATGACTTAGGGTTCACCATCCAATTCTGCTACTCTTATGACCCTGTTCCAAAGATGGTGTGTCACAGTTTCCCAAAGGGTAAAAGAGGATAAAGCTTGAACATTGAAGAGCTGCTAGCCCAAAGCTATCAGAAATATACAAAAATGAAAGAAAAAAAAAACTCTTTGGTGAGAATTGGCAAAGATATTGCCACATTTTCATGAAAGATATGAGCAATTTCCAGCAACACCTGCCTATAACCATCTGAAGACAAAGGTGTAGAAGTAATGGAGGAGAGGGGAGTAACAGCAAGATAGCAGGAACAAGGAGAAAAGGAATAGAGGAAAGAAAATATATACTTTTGTCTAGCAGTGAATAGCTGAGACTCTGCAAGAACTGTTCAGTGGCTCCCATGACAGCCTAAAGCTAGTTGAGACCAAAGATAACATTATTTTCAGATTCTTCTGTTTTGCAGTATTCTTCACACACGCTAGAACTAATGCTGGTGCATATCTGACTTTGAGACTGTCATGGTCCCTAAGTCGTCATCTTCCATATTATGTGCAACCACTCTTTCCAGTCTGTACATATACTGTTAGTTCTTCACCCATAGATGTAGTATTGTAAATTCCGTTGAATTTACTCCTTCCTCCATCCTGAATTTATTGCTTACTCTATCCCAATTCTATCATTCTGGAATATACAGGGTCTGGCACAAATAATGCCTTTTATTACAAAACCTTTATTGCAAAATCACAAGCATGTAGTTCTGTAACATAACAATATCACACTCAAGCACACCATATGGCATTTTAGCCAAAATGTTCAAATTAAGACTATAAATTCTTACACCTGTGTTGTTACCCTACCAACCACTCAGGCAGGTGTTACTTCTGCCGGACACTGTATTTGTATCTCTAGACTCTCACAATGCTGAGTTTATTATTTAAAAATCCTTATTTTCACATTTTCTACTCCTCATATGTCATAACACACACACACACACACACACACACACACACACACACACACACACACACACACACACATTTATACCCATCCCCATGGGAAAAGTCTATCAAATAATACTCCAAATTTATTTCTCTTTGTCCTACTTTTCGGTATGACTTCAACCAGGTGTTCATCCACTGTAGATTAGTAAAAGAAAAGATCTTATTTTCTTAATGGCTGACAAAAAAGCAGGTGAGATACCTCTAACTCAGGCCAAACAAGATGTGTAAAGAAAATATGATAGAAGCAGTCTAGAGCAGTAGCTAAGGGCTCACAAATGGGAGTCAGACGACCTAGGTTCAATTCTGGCTCCATCTGTGTAATCCTGAGCAGATTACTGTAGCTTCAGTTAATCATTTAGTTTCACAGTAATCATTTAGTTTCTTCATCTATAAACATGGGAATTTTAGCTGTCCTCTGAGGTTGCTGTGAAGATTAGATGAGATCATTGTGAAAAGCATGTAGCATAATGCCTGACACACAGTAAGCAAATGAATGTTAATTGTTGTTACGGTGTTAGATACAACGCCACATCACCTCATTTCGTCATTACATTAGAAGGAAACTAATATAGCATAATTTACTCTTTGTAAAGTTATGTTTTCTGCTCCTCGTCAAGTGAGGGTGTTAGACAGACAAAATTATTTTATTTTGTGAGCAGAAGAAACTGGTTACTCTATACAGACTATGATAAGCTATACAGGTCTCTTCAAGTTCTAACATTCTATGAAACAAATATAAATCACTTAGAACTTTAATCCTTCATCAACACATACTGCATAACCAAATCAGTAAGTTCAAATATGCACTCTAAATTTGCATTAGGTTTGGAAGAGTACTAACTTATTCAAAAGAAAGAACAATCATTAATATACTTATTATAGAATGGTGGGAAAGGGGATGTTATGATAAGCAAAAGTATACTGAAAGCTTATAGACAACACTATGAAACATCTTATTTGCCCTTTCCTTTGGGCAAAGCCAAGGCCCAAAGTGTATGTATGCCTAAAGTGAAAAACAAGAAAACGAGTGCAAAGTGCAGTAAGAATTTATTTTTTTACACTGAATTGTATCTAGGATGGTGATATATAATATGCATTTAAAAACTAATAAACACATTAATTTATAAACACACTGGATCTTCATGGCATCGGCCACAATTATCTATCCCTAAAAAGAAACCTCAGAACCACAAATCAGGAACTAAAGCAGGCAATCTTACTTCCTTCTCTAGGTGTACGGAGGAATTTAGAAACAGTGATGTTTTGAAGTAGTTAGAGAGATTTCAGTATAAAGCTAGAATCTCTGCATTCTACTCTCCCCAAACAAGCTATCTACAATTTGAAAAATAAAGCCCCACAAAAAGTTTCCATTAACTTCAACAATACACTAAGACATAGTTATACATCTGGGGGTTATATATCATATATATACACAGCATATCTATATGTTGTATATACACACACATACACACACTATCTGGAGGTTATATAGCTCCTTTGAGAATTGGATAAAAAGAATGGACCCTCCCCCGATGCCAAAATGCACTCAAACAAAACTTTGCACATAACTTCAGAGTTGGGGTTGAGTCACAGACATAACCCAAGATTAAGATAATTTATTACTTTGAAAAATAATGAAAGTGAGGCAGAGATTTTAATCCAGAAAATAAAATAAGATTAGAAATACTTTCTAGCGTCAGACTGTGGTGGCTGGGAGAGGGTGTTGGTCATGCTGGGCAAGGAAAACAAACAGTACAAACGGTGGGGAAAGTGGATTAAAACAGTACTAACATATAGTGTGTTGTAATCACTCTGAGAGAGCAGCAATGCCATGGCCAATTCCTGCAGCCTTAACACAGGACTCATTTAAAGTAACCAGTTCTGGTGCCCATATCCATGCCAATGAAGTTAATTAAGTGATACATGTAAACACACCCTTGCAGGTCAAAGCACAAGTTTATGAAAAGTCCTGCATATCTTCCACTTTTCCTTATCAAATAAGAACCAAGTTAGAGAAAGTATATACTTTAGGAGATGACTAAGGCACGGGAACAGAAATCCTAAAAAGGGAGGTGGCTAAAGGATTTGCAGGAAGTGTAAACTACACACTTTTTAAGATCAAAATGCTCAAGAAAGATAAGAACAAAAAAGGAAGTAACAATAAAGTAAAAGGAAAAGCATCTAGAAACTGTCCTTTAAAAAAATCTCTCCTTTTCCTAGACACGTAAACAGCAGTAACTTGGCAAAGAGGAACGGACGAGAAGACGACAGCACAACCTCCCTCCCAAACTCCAGCATTCCTTGGACGTTCCCACGAGCAGTCCGGCTTGGGACATTTCATAAGCAAGGCTTCTCCTCCTGCACTGCTGTCCGGGGAACCTCTCGGAGGTACTGTCTCCCGTCTCTCACTGAGGGAGAAAGGAAGTGGGGGATGCAGGGAGAGAAGAGACATAAAGGATGGACACCAAACCTGAAGGTGGCCCACTCTGAGACTTAATTAAGAAAGACCTGGATCCTGCAAACCCTATTCCCACCCAATGCATGCAAAGCCAAGAGGGTGACGCCCTGTAAGGGCCAGGCCTCCCTCTTCACCCAGCTATTTCGGGGGACACACTCAGGGAGGACTGGAAAAACGAAAGGTCAGAAACCAAAGATTAAACACTTGGGCAAATATGCCAAAGACTAAGCATAGAAGTGTCCTGTGCATGTCCGGAACCCCAAAGGCAACGTGTCCGCCACAGCCAACTACTCAGACTAGCGTTCCTATGCCTCCTTCCAGGTCGGCCAGCTCCGCCCTCACCTGTCTGCTGGGAACCCGGCAGCTCTCACGTCGAGGAAGAACCTTGCCGCTGCTCTCCGGAATGATCTTAACCCTGGGAAGGAGTGAGCGGAAACGCGACCTGGGCCTTTTCCTTCGTCCCCTCCCCCCACGCACCTCGGCTTCTCGGGGGCGGGAAACTAATGCAGCTGTCACAGCCTCTCACTGACCAACCGCCGAGGACACAGACCGCGGACCTCCCAACCCGGCCTACGAAGCGAACTGCGGAGCCGGAAGTGAGGAAACCGGAAGTAGCGCTGTCCTTGGCTCTGGACGTCCTCTCTCTCCCTCAATCTCGTCGAGCCGGCCACGTCTCTATGGTGCCAGCGCATCTCCCAAGAGACCCCTCCACCCCTCTCCCGGAGGCTGGCCCCGCCCCTCTCGCTGAGGCCTTAGCAACCACATCCGGGGCTCCGCTGGTACCGTTGCCCTGGTAATTTTCTGGCTGCGGCGGGATCACTGAGGGGTGTGTACGCGGCTTCCGAGGCACTGGCCAGAGCTGGGAGCTTGCGGAAGGGCGCGCGGGCCTGATCTTGAGTGGTCGGAGGTCTCCAGGAGTCCTCGGCATTCTCCTTTTTCACTCACACACCCCAGCTTCACGCGTTAGGCATCTCCCCCAACAGACGGTGAGCCGGTGGCGGGAGGGTGGAAGTGGACGTAGCTCACCGCCACGCAAATCACCGGAGAGCCAAAGCTTCTTTCTCAGCTGCGGGAGAGTACGGAGGTTGTTCCAGTCCCGCGGAGGGTGGGAGGGTGGAGGGAATGCGGGGTTAGAGAACAGTTGGGATGCAGGCGCCTCGCCCCGCCCCCCCCCCCCCGCTTTTTCTGCGCTTGGAGAACCCCCTCCCGCTACGTCACTCACGCCTTTCAGGAAGACCAGACCACCCACGCCCCCATCCTTGTGTTCTTGTTACGTGCTCTGTCTTTGTGATCGCTTTCTTCACTGTTCCCTCGCTGACAGTGGATTCCCGATACTGCTCTTTTCTGCTTCTCTTTCTTTATCCATACAACTGATTTCTCCTTTCTTTGTTTGCCCCTTACATAAGATCATTGCCCTGTCTGTAGAACCGCGCAACAATCCCTTCTCTCAGATACCTTTGTAGTTTCCTAAGTGGAGGCCCCAAACTGGACTCGGGATACTCTCCCTAGCTCCAGCGCTGACTAGAGGGAATGTATGGCCTCGCAATGGTGCTAGACAAACGTAAAGCTCATTTACATACTGTACACACAGTTGGTTCGCCCACACACGTCTCCCTTCAAGGTTCTGGACTGCTTTTCCTTTGACAGTCGTGGCCACTTTTTTTTTTTTTTACTCCATTTCACTTGTAGAAAGGTGAAACGTAACAGTGCACTCCGTGGGGTGTCTCCTTCTTTAGATCATATTTCTCACCTGCTTTTCCTTGTCACATTCGCTAACAAGATGTATTTCATAACTTATTTCATAAGTGCCCAAAGACAGACTCTGCCTCTTCAAATTTCTAGGGAGTTTCAACACAGTGAACAGTACAATGTATCCCTGTACAGATATCTTCCCCATATCCATGAATAGTAAATACCCATGACACTATAAATGTTTCAAAAGTAAAAAAACAATATTCATGTTCTGAAATCTCCAGGACACCTCCTCTGGCAAAAAACAGTGCTGAAATTCCGAAAAATAAATTTGTATATAAAGGACCTTTATCTTACATAGCTCTGTTCTTAAAAGGAAAGAGCGAATATATGCCAGTTCACTCAAACTGTAACTTAAGTTTTATAGCTTACTGTGGACTTTTTTGTTCAAAGCCATCTTGTTAGTCTTCTCAGCTATAAGAAAAGAATCCCAATTAGAATAATTACTGCTCTTACTGTATAGAAACCGAATGGAATTTGGTAGCTAAGTACAAGTGTTCTGAAGTTCCAAAAGGGTGACCAGGAGGAGAAGGTGCAAGGCAGTGCTGGCCGTTCTTGAGTGACATGTACTTAACAGTTTGAGCTGGCTGGTACCCTAAGGATTCCTGCTAGTTGTCTTGAGTTTGGGGGTGTGTAGCTTCGTTACAGTTAGTCTATTAGTCTGTTACACTCAGAGGTTTTTCTTAGGTTAGAAAGGTGGACACTTGTTCTAGCTATTTTTCCTTAGCTGGATGGTGTCCTTGGAAGCTGCTAATGGTTTTGATAGATTCTGATGGACTTGAACCCACTTGGAACTAATGCTAACTTCTACTTGGTGAAGGTGTTACTATTCATGTCAGGTACTTTTTAGTCTAGTGTGATTCTGGTCCTGTGTATAATTAGTCCTCATATGTAGTGTAATGCTGGGCAAGGCTATGTACAGGATTAATCTTACCAATGATTTCATCTGCTCCAAGGGGAATTAGAAGGCAGGTTGGCTTGAAGAAAACACTGGAAGCTGCTTAAGCTGGTGATGGAAAACAGTGAAATTCTATGTACTTTCTTTGGGGATTTTTTCAGACTACCAGAAGACCTTATTTTAAATGTAGCCTTGTTTAGATGGAGACATTTTTTCCTTCTTTCCTCCCTCCTTTCTTCCTTTTTTCCTTTATTTCTTCCTTAACGACTTTCCTCCCTCTTCTTTCCTTCCTCCCTCCTTCCTCCCCT
>PVIA01002825.1:0-191947 GCA_004024845.1 Tonatia bakeri | reverse complement strand
TTGTGCACTGGGTTTAATTGCTTTTCTTTGTCTAACTTGTAAAGGTGCAGATTGGATACTTTATTTTAAAGCCTATTTTTATGCAGATATAGTTGTGATATAACATTGTAGAAGTTTAAGGCATACAACGTGTTGATTTGATGCACTTAAATATTGCACTATGATTACCACTCACCATTCGCTAACCCTCCGTCACGTCACATGGTTGTTCTGGGGAAGGTGAGAACAGTGAAGATCTCGTCCCCAGCAACTTGGAAATGTGTCACGCAGCACGTGGACTGTAGCCACTATGCCCAGGACAAGGTCTCCACGGCCTATTGATTTATCTACCAGGTACAAATTTGCATCCTTGAACATCTCCCCAATACCCCCCGCCCCAGGAATAGAACTGTGGGTTTCTCTCCTTTCCTGTTAGTTTGACCAGTTTTTGCTTCAAGAAGTTTGAAGCTTTATAATTAGGCCAGTACTCATTTAGGATTGTTATAACTTAATGAACTGATACTTTTATTATTTAGAAGTGTTTTTTTTTTTATTTCTAGCAATACTCTTTATCTTAACAATGACTTTGATATTAATAAAAGCACACCAGCCCTGGCTAGTGTAGCTCAGTGGATTGAGCGTGGGCTGTGAACCAAGGGGTCACTGGTTTGATTCCCAGTCAGGACACATGCCTGAGCTGCAGGCCAGGTCCCCAGTGAGGGCCACTCGAGAGTCAACCACACATTGACATTTCTCTCTCTCTTTCCCCCTCCCTTCCCCTCTCTCCAAAAATAAGTGAAATCTAAAAAGAAAGAAAGAAAGAAAGCACACCAGATCTCTTATGCTTAGTTTTTTTTTTAATGGTATAATCCTTTTCTATTCATTTGATTTAAACATATCTGTGCCTTCATATTTAAAATATATCTTTTACAGACAGCATATAGTTGGATCTTTCTTTTTAATCCAGTTGACAGTCCCTGCCCTTTCACTGAAGTGCATAGTCCATTTTTATTTAATGTAATTATATATATGGCTGGTGTAAGTTAGACATTTTGCCTTTTCTTTTCTTAATGTCACATTTGTTTTTTGTTTCTCTGTTGGAGCTGCCCTAAACTAAGCTAAGGGCAGATTACTTCTCAAATCAGGGGTTGAAATCATGAGAAGCTTCAGTCCTTGGGAAAAATCTTCTACTCCCATTCACCGCTACTCCTAGGTGGCAGCTCTTCCTACTGTCCCACTAAATAAAAGCCTTGCACTGCTCTCAAGGCCCTCCCTCTCCAGAGCATTATGAAGGACTTTATTCCCCTCTAGTCCTGTGGGAACTCCATGAGCTCTACGCAGCCTCTTAGGCCCAGCTTTTGTTTTTGGAATTGAGAGTCTGCATCATAAAGTTGCTCTGTTTCCTCATCTCACTTCCCCTGGCTTTGCCAGACCTTGGCCCAGTAAATTCACTTTGCCTTGGTAGCTTCCTAATGCCAGCAGGCAATCTTTACATACTACTTTATCTAGGTCTCCTCCCAGGCCTCGGCGAGAAGGTCCAACACAGTCTTGGCAGTGACTGCTGGAAGCAAAACTTAGCCTTGTTAATTTCGAGAGAAACCAATTCGGGAATGCTGTGGCCTCGTCTGGAAACCTAGCCTGTGTTACTGAACTGCTGTGTACCTGCGGCGGGGGGGGGTTGGTGGTTATTCCTCTGTCCTGACACCTGAGCCCCAGTAGTGGCCCAGCACTCAGAACTGTCTTGTCTTTCGTGTATTCTGGAGGCAGGGGGGCTGGCAGGGGCTGACCCTGGGTTTTCCTTTTTTCCGTTGTTGTTGTTTGTCTGATATATATATATATATCAATTCTTTGGAATGAACCTCCTTCATCAGTCATTATATAATTACATTTCTGAGGCAGTTACCAATTTTTACTATCAGGAAGGGTCAATTTATTTGGTTTAATCACAGCGTGTTACCAAAAGCAAAACATAATTTTGCTCTGGACCAGAATCCCTTGACAAATATCATTTGCTTTTATTTTAATTTATTTTATCATAATCAACGTGTATCCAACCCTCCAGTGGCATTTTCAGGATGTGATTAAAGCATCATGTGGTCATCTTTCCTCGTCATATTTATGTTGCTGCTTCTGGGGCTTGGAAGGAGTTGTGTCATGATTTATTTATTTACTTTGAAAGGGTTTGGTTACACCGGAAATATACAAGTGATTTCTGGTTTCAGTCATCCTAATCTAACTATTTCTCACTTTATGGACTGTAATTTTCATCTTTTTCTAATTAAAAAATAATGTAATATAAGAAAGCAGCCAATGCAAATAGAACCCAGAAGGAAAGAAGCAAGGAGAGAAGTTGGCTGGGAGGCTGGAGAACAAAGTTTGAAGAGATTGGGGGACAGAGCTTGTCGCACAAAGGGCAATGGGCCAGGATTTAGGAGATCGGACTGTGTGACCAGGGTTTCTCTCAACTAGCGGTGCTGCTTTGGGTGGGTGCCTTCCTCAGCCAGAAGCCCGGGGAGGTGAGAGTGGATGGGAGAGCGTTTCTAAGCAAAGTCCACGTCTGTCCGAAGGAGGAGGAGGGTCTCTTTCCCAGCCGAGTGGGGGGCTCCCAACCAGCAGGCATTCCGGCGTCTGCTTTGCATCCACCCCAAGATCGATCTGCCAGTAACTTCCCAAATCTGGTCTTCAGTTTTATGCATATTTTTTGTGAAAGGGGGAAATTAAAATTCATGATCTTTAAGGCCCCTTCTAAGGCTTAAAATTTCAAGATTTTGAAAGAGACTTTTAAGGCTTTAACTCAGTTTTAGAAACTCTGGGAACTCTTTGGAACTGATGTAAAATTTCACGTTTGTGTACAAATGTGCATGTTTCTGGGGGAAGCATTCTTAAAGCTGTCATTTGGTTCTAGGATGTTCTATGAGTGCAAAAATATTTTAAAAGTGGATAATTTATTTAGTCATAATAATTAATTTAATCATAGCAATCTAGCAAGCATCTTAGTGAATATCTTATTAATTAATTTAATCATAGCAATCTAGCAAGCATCTTAGTGAATATCTTATGTGTGTTCATATGAGTCCATAGATCTCAGAAATGTTTAGTACATCATCAACAGAAATTGTCTCCTTTCTCCTGGGATGGGTTGAGTTGGGTCAAATGTCAGAATTTCTGGGTTCTAGCCCTGCCTCTGGACCTGGCAGTGACTCTGACTCTCAGTGTCCTCATCAAGAAATAGCTTTAACCAAAGACACCCTGCCTTCTTCTCGGGATTGTTAATTCAGTTAATAAACAGACCAGACACAGCCCTGCCGTGAGTACGAGGGACTCAGCCCTGAGTCCTGCTCCATGGAACATGCAGGCCAGTGAGGAAGCTACGGACCTGATTTTTCTGATTGAACTAAGAAACTGAACCAGGAAAATAAGTATCTAGACAAATCATGTACACACTATGCATCCTGAATACAGAGAAATGACAGAGACGGTACCTGTGGAATTTCCCTAAAGGAGAGTCATGTGCATTTTGCAAATCAACCTCTGGGCTTTTGGAGACATTCTGAGACTGGCTCCTGGAGGCTGCTGGGAATGGGGAGGATTAAGAGCTCCTGCTGGGACTTCCCACTCAATGTGATGGGCCTAGCCTAGGGAAAGTGCCCTCACTGCAAAAGCACAAGGAAATAATAGAAATAAAAAAGCAAAAATGTGTGACAGCATACTGAAGGAACACGGATGACTCTCTGTAGACCAGACACAGGGACAGACCTCAAGCAGAGCCTTAAGCCATCAGAGTGTGTACACGGGGGTTAGGGGGTACTGACAATCTCAAAAAGATAAAGGAACGAATCAAATTCACTCATTATCAAACAAGAACAGTGATCATGAAGAAGGAATAGACAGTCAATTTGTTCCTTTAATAAATACAGCCTTCTGGAGATTGCCAAAGAGTTGGCCAGTGAGCTGTACTATTGAGTAGGAAGAGATAAAGAAACAGAAAACTGAAATGATAAGAAAGAGAGAGAAATGAACAAGAAGATACGTTCTACCTCTAGTAGGAATGAAAAAAGATTAAAAAAAAAAAAAAGGCTGGAGAGCAACATTTGAAGATTTCTTGCCTGAGACATTTCCAGAACTGAAGAAAGACTTGAGCTCTCAAAATGGAAAAAAAAAAAAAAATGGACCAACTGGCCCAAAAACAAACAAACAAAACCCCCCACCAGCCCTGGGTGCAGTGCAGCTCTGCATGAGAACAAGCAAATGGAGAGAAAGTGTTTGTTCGCAGCCGCCACGGAGGAGGAGCGATCACCCCTGAAGGGGCGGGAGCCTCGGACACCAGCTCCTCAACCACCACGTCAGATGACAGAGACAGTGGAGGATCAGCCTCAGAGTGTTGAGGGTTGTACCTTGAACCTGAAATGTTTTGTCTAGCGGTGTATGTGTGGGGGTGCAGGAGCGACCTGCGTCACCAAGCCTTCCGGATGACTCCAGGGCACCCCGAAGTTTGAGAACACCCAGGCAAGATCAGTTTCTTGATAGATGCCCTGGAAAAGTTTCCTCTGTTCCCAATGACTTGCTGTTCACTCCTTTCTTCCGGCCACAACCCAGAACTTGACTCACCTGATTTTGACCATTTTTACCAACACCTGGAGTGGGTTACAGGGCCAGTACCTTAAGCTGAAAGAATGACCTCACAGCGGAGTTGAGCGGCAACTCAGAGGGTGGGGTGGAGTGGAGCCGGAGGGGCAGAGCCAGGGCGTGGAGTTGGGGGAGCCAGTGACCTTCCAGCAGTACATGGTCCATGGTCTATGGTCCAGCAGACCATGGTACAAGGGGTGCTGCCCACATGTGAAGTCCTCTGGGGGCAGAGGGTCCTCTGACTGAGTGATCACCTGTGTGTGTTTAATTATTTCTTTGCTCCAAGACAGAGCTTGATATGGAGTTTGCAATGCACTGGAAAGGAGGAGATGAGACCCACTTTTGCTCAGTGTTTCAAAGGTTTATTTTAAGCCTCTCCAGTGGATGCTCATTAGGGAAGATTGTTTTACCCCCTGCTCATTCAAGTGTTTACTGTCTGGCTTTTCTAGATCAGAGTGCAGTTTCTTCCCTGAAGGACTTCTGTCATTTTTAAAGTGCTTTTTCCTTTGGGTTGAAAGTGAGAAAAGCGAGTTTCCATTCAGTCACCAGTGGAGAAGTGGTTGGAAGCTTTGCTTTTCACTCCCAGCAGTGATCAGACTCCCGTCCTTACGGTGCCTGAGCCCAGAACCGAGAGGAGTGGGCGGTAGGCTGTCTGGGCGCCCATGGCATCACTGCACACAGTTCGTCTCCGCCTCAGCCCAGCTACACTATCCTTTTCATCTCTGGTTCTCCAGCACCAGACACAGAGGTAATGGAGTTGGTCAAGAAACACTTTTGGAATAAATGAATGGATGCATGGACGGATGGATGGATGGACTCATTTTCTAGTTTAATTGGTTTCAGTGTTTCATGGTTCCGGAGGCAATAGGTCACTCCCTTGATACATAGTTGCAGATGTTTGGAGGGTACCCTTCCGGGGCAGAGCGGCCCCACCCTCCCTCGCTGTTTTTGATCGAGCACTCCCCTGCCTCCGGGCTACTCTGAAGCTTTCGGAAAAGTGCCACCCAGCTCCACTTTAGAATGAAGTCTTCCTTGGGGACAGGTAAGGCCACGCATTCAGGAAATAACTGAATTGAGACCAAAAATCCTTCTCTTAGGATTCTCTCCTCAGTTAAGCAGATAACAGAGCAAATTATATCTTCAGCCACACTGGTTCAAAAGGTGGGAAATGCAACTTAAGTGCAGCACATAACATTAAATCCCAGTTTTAATTCAGAGAAGGCGCTTGGGGAGGAGGAGGAGGATATTAGAGCCTGTGCTTAGTGAAAATCCAGATAAGAACTTAACGGTTGGTTATGACTGAGAAGGAGGGGTCGGGCATGGAACAGATACTTCTTTAAAACTGCAGCACCACCAAGGGGTGATCTGAAGGTCATCGGAGTGGATCTGGAACACGTTTCTCATTCTCCTTCCTCCCTGTTCTGCACCGGTCCCCAGGGGGGAGGCTCAGCGTAAGTGAAGCCCAGGCGTCCCCATGGGTTTATCTCTGTGCCCAACTCAAGCGGCTGGTGTCTGAGTCCCACAGAGTTAGCGTGTGCACGAGGTGCTCTGCTGAGGTCCCCGTCAGGCTCTGGGACAAAGCAGCTCCCTGCCAGGGCAATGTGTGGGAGAGGGGCACTGTCTCCTGTGAGCCTGGCCACAGCCCAGCTCTGGCACGGAGGAGCTCACAGCCATTGTCGGAGGTTTTGCAGCCCTGGGAAATGGCTATGGTTCCAGCTGAAAACACAGGCTTTGTGAAAAATCAATTCCCTGAAAGCTAATTTACTGAAAGCCAGCTCACCAAATGATCAAGTCACTGAATTATTGAAGAGTTTTTATGAAGTTTTAGTTTCACTCTTGCACCTGCCCCTGCCCTCTGCTTTTGTGTGTGTGATGCTGATGTTAGGGAGAGGGGAGGGGACCAGTTCTTAACCGTGGTCTATGCAAAGCAAACTTCTGTCCTGCCTCTGCTCCCGAATCTGCTTGTGTCTACAGCTTCCCTACCATTTGGACTCAAATGGGTGTGTTTTCCCTTAAAAGCAATTTAAGATCATCTGTAATTTTGGAGACATGTTCTTTGCCATTTTGTACCAGCTAGGATTCCTATTGACTGCTAGCCACAGAAAACCTGATTCACAGGGTAGGGTCTGTCCCTCACTCCTGTAAAAGGAAGTCTGAAGGGGACCAGTGTAGCACTAAGACTCCTACACTCTTCTTGATGCACTATCATCAGCTTTGGCCTCAGTCCTCATGTGGAGAGGTAGCTGCTGCACCTCCAACCATCACACCTACATTCCAAGAAGGAATCAAAGGATAAGACAAAGGGAACAAGCTGTGCCACTCCTCTTATCAGGTAAATCACAGGATTTCAAAAGCCCCAGCCACCTTCTTCATAACTGTCATTGGCAACAATTGTCACATGGCCACACCAGTGTTACTGGTGTCTACATATCTTCCTGTCCTTGTCTTTGGAGGTGAAATGGTGGTGGGTGAACTGTCCTATGCCTGGTTTAAGGTTTTATGTAAAAGCTTTTAGGACTCTGTAAGGGAATAAGACTTTTTAGGTGGCTGAGTTCCTACAAACTGAACTGGGCCAAGAGTCCCAATTTGGGGGTATTATCTTTACTGCAATCCCATTTCTACTCATCAGTCAGAGGACCGGAGGAAACTCAGTGTGCAAGGATAAATAAATAAGACCTCATGACAAGTACATACTGATTCTATAGTCAGCTAAAATGTGTCTGGATCACCAGGGAGGGTAAGTGCACTGGGATTTGACAGAGGAAAGGGAGCCCCCTTCTGGTGGGGAGGACCAATGTGAGCAGAGCATCATGCATCAATACTTCTGATGCTTATTTTTAAAATGGACATCCATGCAAATTTACTTCTACTTAGTGGCCCCTGCTGGTGCCTCTGCACGCCTGTGTCCTAACTGCTAAGACTCCAGCAGTGCTTCCTGAATACGACAGGAAGAAAAGAGCCGCTTGGGAATTTCCTAAGAGCCCCAAGCGAACTCTTAGAGCTGTAAGGGGTTCTGAGGAAAGAGCTCAGGAAAGCCATAAAAATGATTCACCACTCTCTGAACTCTGTTGTTGTATTAAAAATTAGTCAGCTTACAGTTAGCAAGCATTTTCATTAAATCATCATAAACATGGCAAAGATGGGGACAGAGAGGAAATTGGATAATCCTTTGGGGAGAAAACAGTCTATCTCCAATATATTATAATGTAGTTGCTATTTTGTTGCGAATAAGTAGAGAAGATGGCTTTAAAACCAAGCAGAACTTCCCAGTAATTAGCTGGGGCACTTAATTATTTGATCTGTAAGTTGGGAATAGTCATACCCCTATGTAGAAAGCACTACCATTATTCCCCAGCATTTGATTTTCCTCTGCTGAGCACACAGGGGATGGTGGTTTCCTGCTCTCTTGAAGTGGGACATGTCCACATGACTTGTTTTGGTCAGTGAAATGGGGGTGAAAGTGTCTTGTGTCACCTCCAAACGGAAGCATTCAATAGTCAGAGTTGGAGACTCATTGCTCTATTTTTTTCTGTGGAATTAAGTGTTGCTGTGAAGGGCCCCTGTGATCAAAGCAGCCTACAGTCCTATCTTTCTGCCCCATTCTTTCTTGTGGTGGCTTCCATAGTCGAGGTTGCCTCATGGTGCAGGATAACTGATGGAGCGCCAGCCATCACACCCACAATTCAAGTGGGATGAAAGAGGAAGAAGAAAAGGCATGATGAGCCTGTTAGCTGAGTGAAGCCCCTTTACTGAAATTTCCTATAAGCCCTACCACTGAGCTATACTCACATAGCCTTGGCTACCCCCAATTGAGAGAGACCGATTGCTGCCCCCAGCACATTGCTGTCGCCAGTAGAGGAGCTTCTGTGACTGAGAAAAAAGGTGAAAGTAGATATCAGGTATGCAGACAGCAGCTTCTGGGATGATCAAGTGCTGTCTACTCTGCCTGCTTCTTCACATAACTAAGTTCCAAATCTATGTCTGACTTATAAAGAGCTCAGTTAAATGTCGACACTCCAGAGGTTGTTTAGTGCACTGGGGTGGGGAGATTCTCATGACAAGAAGTGACAAAAGGAGAAAAGAATGTCAAAAAGCTCTGGGGTAACATGAATGAAAGATTTCTGTTATATTTTCCTAATATTACATGTGATGGTTCACTTTAAAAGAGACTTAAAAGTCCACCCACAGTGTTGTATGAAACACACTTAAATATTCCAGGGGTTGTGGCTGAATCCTGAAGGCATGGGTGAGCCCTCAAATGTTATTAAGGAATTTTCTGACTGGAGGCAGCCCCACCCACCTTAAATCAGTCAGCAGACAGCCTTCTGGAAAAGAAAGAGCAAAGGGGCAGGAGAGAGGCGTCTTCACTAGGATCTTTGGTCTGTTACAAAGGAGCTGGGCGATCTTGGAAGAAATCCCTGGAGCTGTATTCTTGTCTACAAAATGAGACAGTTGGGGGAATTAGCGAGAAAAAAATATTACTTTGTAATCTACAACAGCACGCAACAAACATTAATTGTTTGTTCCTTTCTTTCTTTTTCTTTTCAATATGTGGTTACCTTTCACATTCCCCACCCTGGGGTCCTGCCTGCAACCCAGGCACGTGTCCTGACTAGGAATCAAACCGGTGATGCTCTGATTTGCAGGCCTGCACTCAATCCACTGAGCTACACCAGCCAGGGCTAATTGCTTGTTCCTTAAGTAGTAAGTGATCATTAATTTGGATACTAAGATATAGAAGACAGAAAACTAGGTACTTTATGAAATCCCCAGTAAAGGGCCACCACCTTCCCCACACCTGCCTGCACACAGACAATCCCATAGATGGGTATTATCTTTATTTATCAGAAAGATGCTATTCAGAGTTGTTGAGTAACTAGGTCAAGGTCACATAGCTATTCAGTGTCTCTGCCCAAGGTTCGCTGCTATTATATCCATTTTTGCACTAGTACAATGATTCAGGGAGAATCATAGTGTTGTCTTTTCAAATTTCCCTTTACCAACCGTGGAGAGCAGAGACAAGCAAGTGTTCCCTCTTGTCTTGGGAGGAGCTACTGTTGTGCTAAAGGGAAGCTGAATTTCAGAGGCTGATCTGGGAACCCATGAGCCACAGGCCTTTTCATCACCATCTCCGAGCGCACCTCACCCACCCACTGTGCTGGGGAGATTTTAATGAGTTGGGGAAGGATGGAATGGATCCTTCTTTTTGTTTCCAGAGACAATTGCCACTTGAGAGGCTGAAGAACTAATGGAAACATCTTGTTCCAAGAGAAAAATGTCTGTGGAGCCTCCTTCTTTCATGCACCATAATCATCTCCCCAACTTTCAAAGCTCTACTGAAATGATTTCCAAATTGGGCTGAATCGCAAGACCCAGGAGATGATACTCAGTGTGGTTGACAGAATCATGCCTTCCTCTGAGAAAAAAAATTCCATGTCTTAGTCCCTAGAATCTGTGACTGTTAATTCACTAGGCAAAGAGTCTTTGAGGATATGATTAAGTATTAAGTTAAGGATCTTGAGACGGGGAAATTATCATGGATTACCTAGGTGAGTCCAATATAATCACACGGGTCCTCAAAAGCAAGAACTTCCCAGCTATAGTCAGAGGGAGGTGTGACTGCAGGAGAAAGGCATGGAGAGAGACAATTGCAGGAGAAAGGCATGGAGAGAGACAATGAGGTCGGTTGGCTTTGAAGATGGAGGAAGGGGCCGCAAACCAAGGGATGCAGGTGGCCTCTAGAAGCTAGCAAATGACAGGACACATTCTCCTCTGGAACCTCCAGAAGGGAAGGCAGCATGTAGACACCTTGATTTTAGTTCAGTGAGGTCTGTGTTGGATTTCTACAGAGCTGTATGATAAGTTTGCATTGTTGTAATCCACAGAGTTTTTTGTGATCTGTTATAGCATCAGTAGAAAAACAAATACACTTGGGAGCATGACTGGTTGAAATCCTTCCTGGTCCCTGTGCCAGAACATTTCTAAAACATAGGTCTGATCTGCATCCACTTCTCATATCCCATCAGACTCCACATCCTGTTGATTCTGCCCATAGCGATGACACCTGTGACACTAGCTGTTACCCTTTGAGGACTTGCCTCCTGCCAGGCACGTGCTGGGCACTTCACATACTTTCTCTCCAGTCTCCACAACTTTTGCCAAGAAGGTAATAATTCCTTCTTAGCAGGTGAGAAAAAATTAAGACTTTGAGAGGTTACTTGACCTGCCTGGACAGAAGTGGTGGAGCCAGGGTTCGAACGTCCCTGTTTTCTCCAGCAGGTATCTGTGTACTGAGGATGGGGAATACAGGGGGGTGAGGAACCTCACCAACATTCGGGAATCTGGCTCTTCCTCTCCATCCCCATGCCCATGACCCTGCCCACAGGTTCTCACCTCTGACCAGAGCTTGGTCATTCCTTCCTAAAATGTCCCTTATCTCTGGATCTTGTCCCCATCATTCCATCATGTACTGTAGGCACAGCAACTTCTCCAGTGCACAGCTTCCCTGCATAAACCCTCCCAGGGATCCCCACTTTCTGCTGCGTAAAGGCCAACTTTCTTAGTGTGGCATTCAAAGCCCTTCTGGGTTCAGTCCCCCCCTTCAAACTCTATGCTACAGGTCCACCAATGTGTTAGCTTTGTACCAGAATACACCATGGATTTTCATCACCATATGTACAAACCTCCTCATATGTCAAACGAGGAAAGTTTAGATCAGAGATGAGAATCTAGCTGCCTTAAGTCACACAAGCCCCTACAAAGCAGTGTCCATACTAGAATACCAATTCCCCATTAGACCCCCCTGCAGCCTTCAAGAGATAATCTGTGATCCTTCCACTTCCCTCCTCTGCCACCATTACTGAGTAAAACCAACCATCTTCTTTTATAGGGAGAACTACAATACAATACACCCGATCTATTCTCCAGGTGAAATGAAAATCTGATCATGACTCTCCCTGGCTTAAAAACCCTTTGCTGGCCATTGCTTTTAAGGACCCAAACCCTTAAGGATGTGGCGTTTCTATGACTTTTCAGCCCCATTTCAGGACCCTGTGCCTGTCACTTGATACCCAACCTCTTTCAGACCCTCCAGAGACTTCACTCCCTCCTGTCTCGGGGCCTTTGCACATGCTAGCTTCTCTATCTGGGCTGCTCTTCTTCCTCTCCATCCTTCCCCCTTACCCCTCACCTCCCTTCAACCATTACTTCCCCAGGAAGCCTTCGTGGCTGCCCTTCCTGAGATGTTCTTCCTGCTTTTGCTCTTTGGCTCTTGTTCCATCCTTCAGTCTATAACTGTGCTCGCTTCAGCAGCATATACACTACAATTACCTATGTGTGTGATCATTTGATTAATGTCTTCTTTCTGTCAAACTCCATGCCCCATTAGAGCAGCGACTTACTTTACCTGATTGTGTACTTTTGTGTGCCCTGTGCTGATCCCAGCACCTGGGATGAGGATGGAATGCGATAATTATCTGTTGGCTAAATAAACACCAACTGGCCCTGGCTGTGAAGTTGACCTTGTGTTTGCCCTTTATGTGTCTTTTAAGGGAAAGAGCAAGAAAGGTATCAAATGCTCAACCACTGGAGACGCGGAATTGGGTGTCCCACCCTGTGGCTGTTTGGTGATGTTGGTGTTGCTGGTATTAATTTCATTTTGCTTAGTTTGGGAGAAAGGATGCAAATGTAAAATACATAAACAAAACCACTCTGAAACAGCTTTAATCTGCCAAATGAATAAATTTAAATTATATTTAAGAACACAAGTAGGAACTGTAACTCATTTCTTGGAAAAGGAGTTTTTAAATATCTTTATTTTAAAACTGTAATATCTTTAGGGAGAGCTACAAAATGAGCCTTAGAACCTTACTGCACTCTTTTTTTCACATGTGGTACAGGCCACAAGCAATAACCTATGTATAGAACACAAGACATAGCTGATTCCCAAATTATCCTTGTTTTCTGCTTATCGTATTTATGACGCCATCTGATCTGAAAGTATTTCAAATACTTGTGCTCAAGGTTTTTCAGCATTTGGACGTTAAAGATGAGCTCTGTTTAACTCTAAAGGGTTTTCCATTTGTAGCCTGTTTGTAGTGTGGATATGAACAGGTGCATTGCTTTATCTACTGTCTCTGTCATTCTACCATCCGGAATCCAGCAGAAAGTAGTAAGTTACCTTATTCCCAATCTGTCCTAAAATAACACTGTTCCTTTCAACAACACTGCAGACATATGTTCTGCTTTTTCTTTTTTTTAATTTAGCTTTTTAAAAAATATATTTTATTGATTGTGCTATTACAGTTGTCCCATTTCCCCCCCTTTATTCTCCTCTGCCCTGCATACCCACTCCCACTTGTATTACCCCCGCCCCCAGTTCATGTCCATGGGTCATACATATAAGTTCTTTGGCATCTACATTACCTATACTATTCTTAACCTCCCCATGTCTATTTTGTACCTACTATTCATGCTACTTATTCCCTGTACGTTTCCCCCATTCTTCCCCTCCCCTTCCCTGCTGATAACTCTCCCTGTGATCTCCATTTCTGTGATTCTGTTCCTTTTCTAGTTGTGTGCTTAGTTCATTTTTGTTTTTGTTTAGGTTTGGTTGTTGATAGTTGTGAGTTTGTTGTCATTTTACTGTTCATATTTTTATCTTTTTTTTCTTAGATAAGTCCCTTTTACATTTCATATAATAAGGGCTTGGTGATGATGAACTCCTTTAACTTGACCTTATCTGGGAAGTACTTTATCTGCCCTTCCATTCTAAATGCTGGCTTTGCTGGATAGAGTAATCTTGGATGTAGGTCCTTACCTTTCATGACTTCAAATACTTTCTTTCCAGCTCCTTCTTGCCTATAAGGTTTCTTCTGAGAAATCAGCTGATAGTTTTATGGGAACTCCTTTGTAGGTAACTATTCCTTTTTCTCTTGCTGCTTTTAAGATTCTCTCCTCATGTTTAATCTTGGCTAATGTAATTATGATGTACCTTGGTGTGTGCTTCCTTGGGTCCAGCTTCTTTGGGATTCTCTGAGCTTCTTGGAAGTCCATTTCCTTGGCCAGATTAGGGAAATTCTCCTTCATTGTTTTTTCAAATAAGTTTTCAATTTCTTGCTCTTCCTGTTCTCCTCTGGCAGCCCTATGATTTGGATGTTGGAATGTTTAAAGTTGTCCTGGAGGTTGCTAAGCCTCTCCTCATTTTTTTGAATTCTTGTGTCTTCATTCTGTTCTGGTTGAATGTTTCTTTGTTTCTTCTGATCCAAAGCATTGATTTGAGTCCTGGTTTTCTTCCCATAACTGTTGGTTCCCTGTATATTTTCTTTTTTTTCCACTTTGCATTGCCTTCATTTTTTCCCCTATTTAGTGACCATACTCAACTGATTCTGTGAGCTTCCTGATTACCAGGGTTTTGAAATGTGCATCTGATAGGTTGGCTATCTCTTCATCGCTTAGTTGTATTTTTTCTGGAACTTTGATCTGTTCTTTCATTTGAGCTTTTTTTTTTTTTTTTAAGTCTTGGCATGCCTGTTATGTTGTAAGGGGTGGAGCATTAGGTATTTGCTGTGTTGTGGTTCTGTATGTGGCAGAGGGGTCTGAGAGGGAACAGTGCTGCTTGCTCTGCTCTGGGCCAGCTTTCAGTCACTTTCTCCACTACCCACAAGCAAATTAGGCCCTTCTGGTGCTGATTCCCAGGTGGGTGGGTTTGTGTATGTTCTAGAAGCCTGTGGGTCTCTCCAGTGAACTCTCCTGTGAGGCTGGGAGTTTCTCCCACCTCAATATCCACAGGTGTTTTCATTCAGAGGTTTTGAGGCTTTATTTCCCTGAGCTGGAACCCTGGGTTGCGTAGTCTGTCTCACTCCCCAGTTGTTCCCCCAGTTTATCTGCACACAAATGTGGGACCGCCTGCTCTGCCAGCTGCCACCTCTCCCAGTCCTCTGTCACTTTGCTGTGAGTCCTCTCCACCCGGCTGCCCCTCTCTGCCCCTCCTACCGGTCTGGATGAATGTTTCTTCTTTAACTCCTTGGTTGTCAGACTTCCACACAGTTCAGTTTTCTGTCAGTTCTGGGTTTTGTTTTTTTTTTTAAATTTATTGTTGTTCTTTTGGTTGTATGAGGAGGCACAGTGTATTTACCTATGCCTCCATCTTGGCCAGAAGTCTCTGTTCTGCTTTTTCTTAAACGTCACGCATGAAACATATGCCCTACCTGGTGCTCTTCTTGAACATACCATAATTTGGAGATAAAACAATATTTTAAGAAACTATTAGAATTCAGAATTTATGCCAACATTTGTCTTATCTCTGTTGCATGCCCAATGCCCAGCACATAAGAGACACCCAATAAATATTTTTAAATGAACATATTTATTAATCTTTTACATTGAAAATTAATACATTTCTATTTCAGAAGTTTTAGGTGAAACAGAAAAACAAGAAGGAAAAACATACATCTACTTAAAAATAATCACTGTGAACCTTTTGGCTTATTCCTCAGACATTTTAATATTATTTATGCATATATATATTTTTTCTTTTTACGTGTTATACATACAGTTTTCTAATCTATTTTTTAAAACTTACAACATCCTCCATGTGTGTATTACAGACCCTCAAGTATTTCTGACTACATCATTATTGGGAATGTTATTCCACAGTTCATGTAACTAATCCCAGTAGGAGACATGGCCAATGTCATAAACACTCTGTTTTTTAGCACTTCAGGAAAATAGGACATCATGGTTACCAGGGAGTGAGGATCCAGGGCCAGAATTCAGTGAACAACACTAAGCCTAAAATCACGTAGAGCATGCTTTAATCTTTCTTTGATGAATCAGGAACATTCTAGAATGTCTTTCTATGCAGAAGGAAACATCCTTTATTTGATAAAAGTTACATTATGTGCCAGGCTATCTAAAGAAAACAATAGCCATAGTACTTCTGGTATCAAAAGAGGAACCCCAATCCAGACTCTGCAATACCACCAAATGGCCCTTGATGATAAAAAGAAGAAATGGTGGCCATGTTTATTAGTGTCTGAGGCTAAACATTCCAAGTCCTTATTTTTAAATATATTTTATTGGTTATGCTATTACAGTTGTCCCATTTCCCCCCCTTCACTCCCCTCTACCCTGCACATCCCCTCCCACTCCCATTTCCCCCCTTTGTTCATGTCCATGGGTCATACATATAAGTTGTTTGGCTTCTACATTTCCTATACTATTCTTACTCTCCCCCTGTCTATTTTCTACCTACCATCTATACTACTTATTCTCTGTACCTTTTCTTCTTCTCTCCCCCTCCAACTCCTCTGTTGATAACCCTCCATGTCATCTCCATTTCTGTGATTTTGTTCCTGTTCTAGTTATCTGCTTAGTTTGCTTATGTTTTTGTTTTAGGTGTGGTTGTTAATAATTGTGAGTTTGCTGTCATTTTACTGTTCATATTTTTTATCTTCTTTTTCTTAGATAAGTCCCTTTAACATTTCATATAATAATGGCTTGGTGATGATGAACTCCTTTAACTTGACCTTATCTGAGAAACACTTTATCTGTCCTTCCATTCTAAATGAAAGATTTGCTGGATAGAGCAATCTTGGATGTAGGTCCTTGCCTTCCATGACTTGGAATACTTCTTTCCAGACCCTTCTTGCCTATAAGGTCTCTTTGGAGGAATCAGCTGACAGTCTGATGGGAACTCCTTTGTAGGTAACTGTCTTCTTTTCTCTTGCTGTTTCTAAGATTTTCTCCTTCATTTTTACCTTGGCTAATGTAATTATGAAGTGCCTTGGTGTGTTCCTCTTTGGGACTCTCTGAGCTTCCTGAACTTCCTGGAAGTCTATTTCCTTTGCCAGATTGGGGAAGTTCTCCTTTATTATTTGTTCAAATAATTTTTCCACTTGTTGCTCTTCCTCTTCTCCTTCTGGTACCCCTATAATTTGGATGTTGGAATGTTTAAAGATGTTTTGGGGGTTCCTAAGCCTCTCTTCATTTTTTTTTTTTGAATTCTTATTTCTTCATTCTTTTCTGGTTGGATGTTTTTTTCTTCCTTCTGGTCCACACTGTTGATTTGAGTCCCAGTTTCCTTCCCATCACTATTGGTTCCCTGTACATTTTCCTTTATTTCGCTTAGTGTAGCCTTAATTTTTTCATCTAATTTGTGACCAAATTCAACCAATTCTGTGAGCATCCTTATTACCAGTGTTTTGAACTGTGCATCTGATAGGTTGGCTATCTCTTCATTGCTTAGTTGTATTTTTTTCTGGAGCTTTGATCTGTTCTTTCATTTGGGCCATTTTTTTTTTTTTTGTCTTGACGCACCTGTTATGTAGTGAGGGGTAGAGACTTCGGTGTTCCTCAGGGCGGGGCAACCCACGTCACTGTGTTGTGATGCTGTATGTGGGGAAGGGGTCAGAGAGGGAACAATGCCACTTGCTCCACTCTCTTCCAGCTTTCAGTCACTTCCCCTGCTTCCCACAAGCAAATTGGGCCCTTCTGGTGCTGATTCCCAGGTGGGTTGGCTTATGTATGTTCTAGGACCCTGTGGGTCTCTCCAATGAACTCTTCTGTAAGTCTGGGAGTTTCTCCCGCTGCCTCAATCTCCACAGGTGTTTTCAGTTGGTGGTTTGAGGCTTTTTTTCCTTGCACTGGAGCTCTCGGTTGTGAGATCTGTCTCGCTCTCTAATTGTTCCTCCCAGTGTATCTGCATGGAAATGTGGGACCGCTGGCTCTACCAGCGGCTGCCTAGCCTTGCTGGCCAGCCGCAGCCTTGTGCACCCTATTCCACAACGAGGTACTGGGTCCTATAGCTGCTGCCTTGCCCTGAGTGCTGTCCGCACGCTCATCTCCACCCCTCCTACTGGTCTGGATGAGTGTGTCTTCTTTAACTCCTTGGTTGTTGGACTTTCATACAGTTTGATTGTCAATTCTGGTTGTTTTTTTGTTTTTAAATTGTTATTGTCTTTCTTTTGGTTGTGCGAGGAGGCATAGTATGTTTACCTACGTCTCCATCTTGGCTGGAAGTCCCACGTCCTTTGCCTCCTTGTTTTAGCTGACAACCCCAGCCCCTCATGTCTACTACCTGCTTTAGATGGAGTAGTAGATCCAGGCTGTGTTACTTTGAAGATCAAAGGTTCACTTTGAAATCTGACAAGTGCATAGATATGGTTTTTCAGGCTGCTTTTGAAATTGATTTGTGCTTTCAAGTCATGATAGAATCTACCACAAAGGTGGTAAGACTAAATGTTGAATGGTGCCAAGGGTGGCCATTCAGATCGTGTCTGTGGGAACACCATATTTGGTGGGGTGTATGTCTCTGACTGAAGAGAATTCTTACTGGTACTTGGAGCTCCGCCCCTGCCCCTATACACAGACACAAAATTATATTTTATGTTCACAAGATTCCCATGGAACATAAACCCAAATGGATTTCTCCAGAACTCACTGCTACTACTATCACAAGTTCCACAGCACTGACTTTAATGAAAAACCAGCAACATCTCCTCTCTAGATAGGAATTTCAACAATGAACTGTTGTAGGTGACCAATATAATGTTTTCTCCAAGCTGGTTTTGTAGCCTGAATAAGTGAATGTGTGTTGTAAACTGTAAGCATTAAACAAGGTTAAGAGATATGGGACAGGTTACATACCCTGTAATTGCTAAAATGTGTTCAGTTTATTTGCTGTAAAGTTTTTATTTAAAAGAAAGTACTTCCAATAAAATCTCAGACCCAGAATTAAACTTCTCAGAATAAAATCAGTTACATAAAGAAAACATTCGCTTAAGTCCATAGGAGGTCCCTGTTGATGACCCGGAGGGGAAGGAGTCATTATTTCATGCTGCCCATGGGTGAAACATGGCTTCAAGCTTCTAAATGTGAACAGTGATGGCAGGGACTACTCCCTTTCCATCTCTTCCAAGAAGACCTGATCTGTCCTTAGATGTAGGGACTGATTCTTGGACCTCTGGGTTCATCCCGTTAGCCCCCAGTGCAATGCCTGCACAGAGCACAGGTTCTTATATGCTTACAGGTGAGGAAGAAGAGAGGATTAGTAGAAAGGAAGGGTCTGGTCCTCCATGACCCCCTATGAGCCCACAACGATCTTTCTGCTGATGGCTCCTGGCAAGGTGTAGATGAAGAGGACCAGGAAGATGATGAGGATGATCAGAATGAAAGCAATGATGATATACTTCTTGTAATTCTTCCAGATGAGGTGGTACAGGCACTTGAAGGGGCTCACAAACCAGGAGAAGGAGGTGTCTGGGCGGCTGAGAGAGAAGCAAGAGGAAATCAAGGAAGGGGGTCTTATTGTCCACCTGCAGAATTCTCTAGACCTCGGCAAGTATTTCTGACTCCTACTTCTCCACAAGGAGAAGCCTGAGAATGGGAGAAGTAGACCATAATGGTTTAACACAGAAGCAGTCTATCCTTTGGGGCAATAATGATTCCTCATCATTTATAGATTGGTCTGGTGGAGGACAAGAGTCTGGTTAGAACCAGACAGAGGTCTGAGGGCCCTCCATTTGTACACTGATCAGTTCAAGCCCAACCTCTTCCCTGAAGCCCACCCTGCCCACCCAGTCCATAATGAGCCCCCTCATTTCAAATTCTTATCTTACCTATCACTTGACTTGGCCCCTTTCTGAATATAACCTATTTGTCTTATACAGCATGACAACCATCCTATGGGCCTGCGTGTCTCCCTGAACACACTGAAGGCTCTCGGGAGGCAGAGCTTAGGTCTTACATTTCTTCAATGTTCTTCAGAGGGTTTTTTTAGTAGGTGCACACTGTGGAAGCTCAATAAGTAGTTTTGAATTAATCAGTAAATGAGTTCCACTCATTTCTAACACTGTGGTAGATGAAAGGTACAGTCAGAGAAGGGACTACTTATCTTGAGACACTTGGGGTCTGGGGAGAGAGAGCACAAACAGAATTTGAAAGAGTGTTTTATATGCATATTTCATACCTGTATATGTTTACTTTTTTTATGTTGATATATAACCATGGATTACATTGAATACAGTAACCCTTCTAGCAATTCCACTTCTGGGAATTTACTTTAAAGTAATAATTCATAAAGAAGAAAGCTTTTCATCATATTATGATAATGGAAAAAAGGTAGATATAACTTAAATATTCAATCACGGGGTGGTAACCAATTCAACTGCGGGCATCAAGGCTATGGACTATCCCATAACCATTAAAAAGTCCTAATTATGACAACTGTGGGAACAAAACAAAACTTTTTAGTATAGGATAAGTGATACGTGAACACAATTTTGCATGTAAAATTATAGAATGAGTAGACAAAACATCATGTGAAATTCACATTCACATAAAAATGAGTAAGAAAATATATGAAATTACTCTAGAAATGCTTTTGTGGTAGTATTACAGAAAACATGCCCTCTCTACTTGCTTTGTTTTTAGAATATAGTTTTAATGACAGAAACAAAAAGCTACATGGATTGGATGGCACCTGTTGGCGCCTCCTGGCTTCTCAGTTCCCCTGGCGGGATCCTCACAGGGTGTCCAACCTGTAGCCCGTGGGCCACCTGCAGCCCAGGATGGCTGAGAATGTGGCCCAGCATAAAATCATACATTTACTTAAAGCATTATGGTTTGGTTTTTTTTTGTGATTATGTGTTGCAATGCATTTAACATGTGGCCCAAGACAACTCTTCTTCCATTGTGGCCCAGAGATGCCAAAAGGTTGGACACCCCTGTGCCTCCATCCTCCCACAGGGGGGCCACAGAGGGCCTTCCCATTTCTGACGCTCGCTCCCACTGAAGATGCCACTCACTTGGGCTTGGCCAGGGGCTCTGGCTCCTTTCGCGCTTTTCCCACAGGGTTTTTCTCAGCTTCTTCTGCGGTGACGAGGTGGAACTCGGCTTCCACCTTCCCCTGCGGAAAGATAAAAGCTTCAGTTGCTGGCCACAAAGACCTGCTGGGGCATCATCCACCTTCCAGAAAAGTGTCATCATGTGGGAGATTGCTGGGAAGTGCTTTGACGAGGAGGCTGCTTTATTTTGAGAAATGGTGGGACCTGTTTGGCTCTGCGAGAAGCCAGTTTTTAGGATGAACAATACAAGCCCTGAAATGACATTACAATGCTGTTGAAAGAGAGAGAGCCCCACATGTACACAGACACATGTACTCACCCACATGTACTATTTAATTTGTAATCACTTATCGTCGAGGAAACCAGATTGAATGAGGTTAGCTAAGCTGTGTTATAAAGTCAGGATCTGCACTCTCAGGCCCTCCGACACCAAACTCCACCCTCTGCTGCTGCATATGTCCGAGGGACCCCTTTCACGGAACACAAGGAGCCGGATATTTATTTAACAATAAATGAATATGCCTTTTCTGAAAGACTTCAGAGGAACTCTACAATTATTGCCATGGCTCTGGCATTAGAACATGATTTTGACTTTCATCCAGGGGCTGAACTTGGGGAGCCTATGGAATATTATAGTGTAGTGTAGCATCGTATAGCATAGCGTGGCAGAGTGCAGCATAAGAACTGAGTGAATGGGATACGGTGCAGACAGAGCTGTGTCTGAAACCAGGCTCTGCCACTCACTAGCTGTGCATCCTGGGTCAGTTATCTTCCCTCTTTTGGTCTCATTTTTGTGGGGATGTCGACCGCATGCATCCCATAAGGCTGCTTTGGAAAATAAATGAAATAGCACTTATACAGGACTCAACCTCGTGCCTGGTCAACAATCACCTCTTAAAAAGTGATGGTTCTTACCTCTGACACTGTTTCATGGATAGAAACACATAATTTCATGAGAAACATATCCTGCCCGTAGGAAAATTCCGAAGATGTCCCAAGGAGCCATCTTCCCGGAGGGAACAGATGCGAAGAAAAGGGAGGTGTAGATGACAAAATGAATCCTGCCCTACATGCAGGAGTCATCAGGTGATATCGTGAAGAGCCTGCCCCTTTTTCCCTGCCCTGCCTGATTGGTCCCCAAGCACTCACTGGGCATCAGAAAGGCAGCAGGGGAAGGTGCTTTTGGACACACTCTGATAAACGCCACGCCTCACCCCATATCTCCCTGCACAGAGGGTTCCAAGTCCCGTCTCAGTCATCAGTATGCAGCCAAGCACCAGAGAAAGGCCCTAAGCTAATCATATCCTCCAAATGCAAATTTAAATCAGAGCAAGAAAAAAAAAAAGGACAGTTTGAGAGACTATCTATTAACCCAGTGACACCTGTGCAGGAAGGAAAGGTCCTGAAAAGACTAGATTTGTTGTTACTGCACATTTCATTAATATTCATGGTTTTCAGCTTCACCTGCCTAGAGAGTGAGGTGGGGGAAGGCTGAGAGGTGACTGTGTTCAGGCCAGACGGGCCTTCTGCAGCAGTGATTCTGGCTATTAACACTCAGCTCTCACCGGCCTGAGAGGAGGCAGAGTCTCATTCATCAACGGTGGGGACGAACGCTGGCATAGCCCTTTAGGAACAGGAATACACTTAGACCCACATGTGCATACATATATACACCTATCCATACACATGCATACATGTATGTACATGTGAGTGTGTGCGTTATCTAACATAGTCATACTCCAGACCTGGGAATTCCATCCCTGGGAAGCTGAATGAAGGAATTATCCACACTTGGAAAAAGCTTTCTGCACAAAAAGCTTTCTGCCTTTCTTTTGGACGGTCAGACTGTCCTGTCACAATGAGCTGTCATGATAAACTCATCCTATGTTTCTCTGCCTCAGACCTGGAGTCAGTCATTTCTCCAACGATGCCTCTTTCATTTAGTGGAAATGGGTGTTTAGAAAGCAGGATCCAGGTGCTATCGGAGTCTTCTCTGCTAGCGAGCGATTTTGACCTTTTCATTATCCTTTGTTCTTGAAAAATTCATGTTCTGCCCTGCTGGACCCCTCAACTCCCTCAGAGTGAATTAGGTCCCTCCCTCCTCTTTCTTCCTTTTGGGTGACAGACACTTTGATTATTTCATGCATGGCTGCATTATTAATACATCTGTTCCTCTCCCTGGACTCTGAGCTGGTTGAGGGTAAAGGCCATGCTAGCTTCATTTCTGAATCCATCCGCTTATCAGTCAATTCACTGACTGAGGATCTAATCTGTGCTAAGCTGTGAAGCCAGAACTGAGACCAGAGGTTGCCATGTAGGAAACCTTCAATAAGTCCTTAGGAGAATGGGAAAGAATGTGCCTGCCTGGAGTCTCACTCCCTTTACGCAGTTCCTCCACTCAGCGGGGATTACACGGAGAATGGAGGGAAGAGAAAACTCCCAGAAAACATAGTAAAACCAGACACCATGGAATCAGGCTGGCAGCTGCCATTCATCCAGTCAAATTTAAAGGGAATCCTGGCCTCGCACCCACTAGGCCCCTAGCGGAGAGAGGGAGGGAGAAAGGGAGGGAGAAAGGGAGGGAGGGAGGGAGAGAGAGAGGGGGGGAGAGAGAGAGAGAGAGAGAGAGAGAGAGAGAGAGAGAGAGAAGGAGAGAGAGAGGATAGTTCTCTCTCCAGACTGGCTTCCTGGACATGCTGCCGCCACTGGGCATAGGAGCAGAGGGGAGAGCATGCTTACCCCCAGAGGAGGTCAGCAGCACAGAAAAGAGGCCACCAATGCCACTCAGTCCTTTTTCTCAACTTCATCGATCACTGAAGTCATCCCTCCTCCTTTACAGGGACTGTGGGAAAGGGCAAAGAAACTTTCTTCCCAGTGTTTGTGAAAGGTCAGAATTCTTACAGCGTGTGCCACACAGTAGGACCAAGCTGGCAGTGCAGGGACAGGGACAAATGGCTCTCCCTTCCATCACTCTCTCAAGGACATTTCCAAAGGCTGGATCACTTTTTAAATGGAGCCTCATATTTGAAGATGAAGGGGTAAGGTATTTATGTAAAATTTCATATCATTTAAGACTTGATGCATAATTTGTAGAAATGTAAAAAAAAAAAAAAAAAAGCAACACACAACTAATGCCGGGGGTATAAGTTCAAGCCAAAAGGACAAAACCACCCTGACAGTCAGCTATCAAATCAAGTATACTGAAATACGGCAGGCTTAATGCATTTGTAAAGGGTTCAAAGTTCTTCCTCCTCAGCAGAAACTTTGCCCTAAAGGGCTCTATGTTATTTTTACTGCAAAGCACTTCACTGGAAGTTTGCAAAATGACTCATTTAGAAAGCATAATGCTCCTTGCCTGCCCCCCACCCCATCTCTTAGAGCTACCACTTACTGTGAGTTCTTTGCTTTTAGCGAAAGGCCACCAGCCTCGCACACGCTTTTGCTGGAATATGGAGATCTTGCTCTCCTCGCTTGCATTTTCAAACTTGGTGAGATCACAGGCTTTGGCAGACTTGGCTGCCCGAGGGAAACTATTGAGGTTCATTTCTAGGGAGCCTGTGAAGAGATGCCCATAACAGTTATGGAAGGGCTTTTAAAATCAATCCCCATTCTTAATTCACCCATCTACTCATTTGTTCATCCATCCATCCATCCATCCATCCATCCCTCAGCAGTCATTCAGTTAGCTCCATATTGGATCACTTGCATGAGATGGGTATTGGGGATACAGATATGATCAAGACATACTTGGTGCCCTCAAAGCACAAGAGCAGAGCTACAATAAGAAACCTTCGAGCCTCAGTGTCGGGTGTCATTGCTGCTGGGCATCCCTGCCCTCTGACTGGAGTCTGAATTATGTGCCTGTCTCCTAAGCCTTCCCCTGCTTAGCACAGATCAGCCTAGGAGAACCCCCTTCTCCCACCTCACTTTCCTCTGTGAGTCCGCCAAACCCCTCCAGGTCAGGGACTAAGTCCCACAGTCTTTGTAGCTACTCTTCAAGACCTTGGTAGGCTCTCTGCATTGTACTTTTCAGTGAACAAATATTAGGCAGACTCAGAGAATGTCTATGAGGGCTGCCAGAGCTTTATATATCTAATAACCTTTTCCTATTACAAAAGTAATATTTGCTAATTGTGAATATTTAGAACATACCCATAAGAAAAAAAAAAACAATAGAAAAATGTCCATAATTCTGTCCCCAAAAGTTGGCCACTGCTCTGTGGATTAGTTCCTATCCTTATTATCCACCTTTCTCCTTGACTGACTCTATCAGTTTCTCCTATGCATATAAACAGATATTTTACAGAAAGGGAATTTTTTTCTGCACTCTTCTTTCATGTAATGCATCTTGCCAACTCATTAAATGTTATACTATGTGGCTGCAGGGTTATCACTTATTGAGTGCTTACTACGTATGAGGCACTGTGCTTACCTGTTAAATGATATTATCACATATACAGCTCCCAGCATGCTCTGAGATATGCAATATTACTACCCCCACTTTCACAACTGAGGAAAACTGAGGCACAGAGTAAACCACTAATTAACCCCAAATTTAACAACTTCTCAAGAGAAGAGCAAAGATCCATTTAAATCTGTTTGAATATGTATCTTCCACCATATGAAAGCACCATAACTTATCCACCCAATCCTCTATTAATGGCTCCTTGGAGTTCTTCTAATTTTTTACTGTCCTAAACAGCACTGCAATTATTATCCTTGTAGCTAAATCAGACCAAGCTCCCCCAAACCTGAGACACAACCCTTAGCATACATACGGCTTGATGAAGCCCTCAGCTTACCCAGGAAGTCATCAGAGGAGAGCCTTTCAAAATCCCACACCTGGAGCACCAACACGGCTGGTGCCTTACACTCCATCTTCTCCAAGGAAAAGATGTTCTCTCTCTTGGTGATGACCATCTGCTTCTCAGCGGGCAGGTACTGAAACGGAAACAGGAAGCGCCAGTTGAAGTTCCCCTCGCCAGTCAGGGAGTTGTAGTGCACATCCGTCTCCTGCTTGTCGTCTTCCAAGCCCTTTATCCACCTGAATGAAGGCAGAAGAAGGATGAAACACTCAGGGCAGCTTGTGCGGGCACCAGTCTAATCCAGAGGGACTTAGCTAGTTTCAGTGTGGTCACAGATTATGGTTTTAGGGTCACAAACGTTAGAGTCAGATAGATACTTCCACTGATCTAAAAGGGAACATAGGAGATAAAGGGTCTGAAACAGAAACAGATTCTAAGGCAGGCTGGGGAAGTGTACTCAATTGCCTGTGGGTAGACCCAAAGCCCCATGCAATAAAGAAGGAAAATTCAGGACACATGAAAGTAGAATTGGTCTCCTCTCACCCTGAGAGCCCTCTTTGTCAGGGGTGCCACCTCTGCATTTGAGTGTTACAACAAGATTACCCACTACGTCGAGGCCTTTAACAGTGCCCTAATTTAGACCTGTGATATGAGACCTGTAACTGGCCCCCTTTTCCCTGGTTGTAGGTCTCAAAAACCCAGCAGGCCTGCATCAGTGTGGCATGGAGGATATGAAAGCTGCCTGCACCCATGGGTTCCAATCCTGGCTCTACCACTTACTAACCGTGCAGCTGTAGATAAGTTACCTAACCTCTCTGTGCCTTTCATTCACCTGGAACATGGAAGCAGTGACAGCACCGAGTTCATAGGGTTGTTCTGAGGAATTATATGAGATAATATCTGTTAGATGCTTTTGTGTGCACCAAATTATCTATGCAGTTATTTCATCTTAGTAATTCCTGGTCTTCCTCCTCCATACCCAATATAAAGTAAGCTACAATTAATATATACCCCCCTACTACATAGTGAATTAATTATGGATACTTTTTATACAAACTAATTGATAATTTCAAACCACGTGTTTTCTGAAAGCAGACATCCCTCCCCAACAGAGCAGGGGAGGGTAAAGACCATTCCCTCTCAGGGAAGTGTCACTATTCGGGGTACGGACACAGTGACTGTATTTTGCTGGGTATAATGTACACTTTTTTGCCAAAACTTTTGAGGGAAAAATAAGGATGCACATTATACATGGGTAATACTAATTCAGTATCTATGTAAATGTTTTTAATTATTTATGCTTATGCATTAAAAACATAACTCTAGAAAACAATAATGATATACATATGCAAAATAATACACTGGAATAAAATAATTGGTTTTGTTTCTAAATATGAATAAATAAATAATTGAATTAAAAAATTAAAATGGAAAATATTTTTTTTCCCTGAAAGTTTGGGTTGAAAATATGGGTGCTCATTATACACAGCAAACTGAAGGTATTCAGCTATAGATGGTGCTCACTGAAGCAGTACGTATGTGGTACCCGTTATGAGGAAATGAGTGAGAAATAGATTCTAAGAGAGTGATGGAGAGCAGAGCTATATGGTCCTTGACTTCCTGGAACTATAGCCAGGGCGGGAAGGGATTTGGACACAGGGATTTGGATGGGGTGGCAGAAGTCACCAAAGAGAGATGTGCAGAAGCCCTATGGAAGAAAGGAAAGAAGCTCAGCAGACCAGAGAGCAGAAAGCGGCGGGGAGTATCGATCCAGTGAGATGAGGCTGGAGGGATAGGCAAGGGCTAGTCGTATGGGATATTTGAGGACATATTAGGCATTGGAATGTATGGCCAGAGAAAACAGGGTACCACTAAAGGGGTTGAAGTACACAACTGACATAATCAGACCATGTTCTGAAAAGACATCTCATGTGTCAACCTAGAGAAGAAACTATTGGAGGCAAGAGTGGATATGGAGAGACCAGTTCATATTATATTGGTGTTTCAGTGGCTTCAGCAAGAGATGATGGAGGAGAAGACTACAATGGTGATGTGGTGAAGATGGGGAGAAGTGAACTGCGCTGATAATTCTTGGAGAGATAAAATGAACAAGATGTGATGGCATGCCAGAAATGGTGGCATCAATGAGGAGGCAGATTTGTTCGTTGGGGAAGACAAAGAGACACCAAGATGAGGCTGAGATGAGTTTTTATCTGAGCTACGAGTTTATGTCACTTTTGCTTCTGATTCTTTACCCTCCTATTTCTCTCCCTGACTAGAGGCTAAAAGGAAGCCCGTCATAGCCAAGGTGAAAGAGATATAATATCCTTAGTTCCCTGAGTCCTAGGTTGGTATCCGTTTTATCAGTAGAGCCAGCAAATGGGAAGGTCTAAGTTTTAGCATTTGTATGAGTCTTACAGTCTTCTTATCACTTAACCTTTCACTGATAGCACATCTCTCTACTTCCTTCGGGTGCAATGGAATTTTGAATGTTACTCAAAAAGTCTAAGTATATAATATCTAATTTAAAGAGATGCTTATACAGCAAGATTTCTTCACAAAACTATTTTACGAGATAATAGTTCTACCAAAATTATCGAACAAGACAAATATTTGACAAAATTGAGCTTACCAAACAGGGTGAGTAAGATGAACTACTTTTGTGGGATGGGGGTGGAGTAGCTTCCATGAGGCTTAGGTTTGCTTAGGGGATTCAAGAGGTAAAAAGAGGAAGGATAGGGAGGAGGGAGTTTGTTGATGACCTTACCCTTTAACATAAATATCACTTGACTTTTGTCCTGTGAAGATATTCTCATCCTCTAAGATAACATCTTCAGTGTTCCAGATGGTTACTCTCAGTTCGTATCTGGAGTAAGGGAGGGCAGCATTAGGTTAAAAACGGCGAAAACTGAGTCAACGAGTGTTTATGTGATTCTGGTATTGCTTTGAGTCTGTAAGTTTCCTCAACTCTACCAAGTTCAAAAATATCAACACTTAAGGTCTTGGTTCCTTCAAAATCAAGCATTCCAGCTGGAATCACCAAAGACCTGAATTTTTCTGAGCAGATCCTCCTTCTAGTAACCAACATTTTTCAGCATGTTGAAGCTCCATAGCAGCCCCTACCATAGAACAGGGGCTACCGTTCCAGTCTCCACACTCCCCCGTGCTGTAATTGGCCAGGTAGAAAGTGAGGTATAATTATCAGGTGCCAATTGATCAATGTAACACACAAGACCCAGATCAAATGTCATGATCGTTTAGTCTGCCACCATGATCTGTTCCCCTGGAGGTTGGGCTGCAGCTGACTTACCCTTTGGGTTGCCTTGGTGAAATGTCAACAGGAGGTCCTGGCTGAGGCATATCCTTGGGAAACATGTCCACCCACATCTGCAGGCGGCCCTTGTTAAGAAATGAAGACCTCCTTTAGCTTTGGGGTGAGGGGCAGTGTACCCCATGGGCAATAGACCATTCACGGTTTTAACAGATCTCTTTGCTAGGAATGGATACTAGATACAGCTTGGTAGCTTTATACATGTTTAGAATATTTGTTGACAATGGCAGAACTTACATGTTAATTAAGAATTAGTCAGAGCATATATTAAGAGCAGGAGAAAGGCAAGCAAACTCTTATGGAGCATCTGCTATGTGGTAGACAAAGAGCTATGTGCTTGATAAGCATTATCTCATGAACTGCTCCAATATCCTCACTGGGGAGATGTTATTATTACTACTTAACTGATGAGCAAACATCTTTCCCATGTTACACAGACAATATGTAGCAGAGTCTGGATTCAACTCTTGTCTGTTGACTACAGAGACTGTTCTTTTCACAAATCCCCAAAGCGCAAGAAGATGATAATGCTATCCATTAGAAGTGTATGCTTTATTGTTTCCAATGTACCTTAACATCCATTAGCTTCATTAAATGCTCACCCTAGCCATATTTCTGTGTTACACTTAAAAAAACTAAGGCTTAGAAAAGTCAAAGAAATGATCTGAAATCCTACTGTTAATTAGTGGCAGAACAGGGCCTCTCATTCGTTGCCTTGAACTCCATACATCATACCTTATTCTGTTGCAAGGGAGTTAAGAGCCCATGTGGGGAGGTCTGGTGGTTTCCGTATTCAGCCCTGTTGTATACATTCTAAGGCAAGAAAGTCTGGGCTGTGGTGGTCAGGGGTGATTTTATAAGAAAGAAGTGGGGCTTCCACTTGAGCAGGAAAAATATGTATGAAATGGGGGTTAGCAGGAGGGAGCTTTGGTTAGAGGAAAAAAAGACTTTCTAAGGGAAGGGACAATATGAGAGCTTTAGCATTTGGGAAGAGAAGAACAATTCAGTGGAGGATTACAGTTCTAGACAAAAGTGGGATGATTTATTCTGTCAAGATATATTGACATTCAGCTTTAATCAAAAAGCCACATCTGATGGGAAAAAGGAAGGATACCAGTAACTAAGTAATTTTGAACATCATTGTAAATTTAGGAAACAATATTAAGCTTCTACATCTGGGAAAGGTTTACCCTTTCAAGGCATTTCCTGCCCCATGCTATGACTAGGTTTATATCCCAACTCTACTGGGGTAGGGTAGCAAGCTGGGTTTTCCTGCCCCATTATACTCAAGTTCATGGCTTTGCCCAAGTTACAGTGAGTGAGTCCAGGGCAGGGACAGGACTAGGGACTCAAACTGCCTGGATTAAATTCCAGCTCTACTTATCAGCTGAGTAAGTTTGAGCAAGTTATTTAAACTTTCTGAACCTCAATTTCCTCACCTAAAAAGGATCATAGTAAGTATATAATACAGCTATATAAGGAATAAGAGTGAGGTGACCCCCACAGCCCTGTTTGCCCAGGAAAATCCTTTGCACCAGCGTAATTACTAACAGTGACCTCTTCTACCCTCAAAATGACCACAGTTTGGATAACCAATTAGGTGAGATCATTTATATAAAGGACCTAGTACATAAAAGGCTCTTAATAAAGTTTATCTTCTCTTCCCTTCTAAGTTCTAACCCAGATTTCTAGTTATTTTTTCTACATGGCTTCTTCTAGTCAGTTCTTCAAGGTTAGCCACAAGCTGTGTGCTTGTTAAAAGATATTTGGATAAAGGCTTGGAACTATCCAATGGGTTTTGAAGTTTCTCAAATGTCAGAATGCTCCCAAAAGAGTTTGACAGCTCCAATCATAAAAAAAAAAAAAAAAGGAAAAAGCAGTAGTCCAGGGCAGAGTTTCTTGACCTTGATATTACTGGCATTTGGGGCTGAATGATTCTTTGTTGTGAGGAGCTGTTCTGTGCAGAATAGAATATTTAATAGCATCCTGACCTATACCCACAAGATGTCAGTAGCACCTCTACCTACTTGAGACAACCAGACATTGTTAAGTATCCCAGAGCAGGGCAGTGTGTGTGTGTGTGTGTGAAATCTGTCCCTTTTAAGAGCCATTATTCTAGGGCACATAAAATTAACTTTTAAGGGTAAAGTCACATTCCTTGGGATGAACCCTCCTATTAGGGCCACACCTGTCTTGGCCACTACCTGCTCCATTCCTGGCTTATCCTTGTGGTACAGCGGCCGGGTTTCTATGTGCTCAGGAACCAGCCTGCACCCGACCTCTGGGATGTCACTCCAAGAGTGTAAAACCTTGAGGGCCAAGTGCTCGTAAGACTCCACTGTCTCATCTGTATGGAAGGAAGAAAAATGAAGAGACTTGTCAACTGTGTGTTCCTGGAACGGGACAGTGATGGGCAGTCAGGTGCATTTTTAAACACATTTAAAGGTTCCTTTAAATATAATGGGTCACAAGAGAATTCAGCAGAAGAGAAAAAGAACAAAAAGAGAACAGAAAGAGGTTAGGGTAGAACAGTAGGAAGGAAAGAGAGGTTGAAAAGTTAGAGAGTGAGACATGAGACAGGTTGAGAAGAAGACCCGGAGAGCATCAGGGGTCTTGTAGCATGGGGCTCCTCAAATCAGACTTCTCTAGAGTCTACAAATCACAATCTGGGCTTCAAGGTACTAGAGGGGAAACATTTCTTGGAGATATTAAATCTGTTTGCTAACATGGCAGTGCGGTAGGGCCCGGGGAATCAGGGTGACCCTAAACAAGGTGGTGAAATGGGCACAATACGTGTTCATGGGTGACTTCTGTCTTTTCTCGTTATTACTTGAGATTTCCCTCCTGCTAACTCCTGCTCACAGAAAAGATTCTCTGATCTATCGTTTTACTAAAGAAAGTAATTCATGATAACAACGACTGGTAGGAACATTATTTACAAACATTCTAAGGCAAAAATGGTTGAAAGGATCAAATCTTGACAGTTTAGAATGGCTGAATTTGACATAGAAAATTAAACTTTTTTTAAAAAGGGGGAGGGCCACAAAAGAAATCTCCCAATAGTAGTAATTACAATCAGTAAAAGTTGATAGGGACAAACAATCAGTGGACTAAATCTTTGTCATGAAGTTTAATCCATCAAAAACTGATCTTGGTGAACATAATTTCAGATTTTTGGTGGGCAAAAACAAAAAAAAATTTGTTTAATCATGAAATATTGCACATTGACCAAGGAACTGAATTGGCTTAATAAAATACATTGTGAAAGAGACTATTTCTCAACATAAATTCACCAATATGTCATTAATACACTATCTAAGTGTCAATGAACTCTGCCTATAAGAACCTCCAGGAAGTTTCTGGGGTCAAAATGACATGGTAAAAAGAACTCTTGGCCTCAGAAGGTGGGGTCACACGACAGTGCCAAAGCAAAGCCTCCCTGGGTTCTTCCTGGCAGGTGCTGTGATGCGCCCATGGAAAATCCCCTTCTCGGTGCTACAACAGGAGAGTTGGGATAACATCTGTGGGGGTAATTTCGGTTGGGTCCAGTGATTTATTGTGCATAAAAGTTTTTTAGGTTACTGCCTACCTTTTGGCACGACAGTTCTATGTATGGGATCTCTACTGCGGAACCATCAGAAATGTGCAAGAATGTGTACAGGGAGGTGGGTGGTAGCATCACGTGTCATGACAAAAAGTGGACACAATGTGAATAAATGGCATCATCATAAAATGAATATCAATGGTAATTCCAAAGCACAAAGGAGAACTGTGATAATCTACTGGAAATAGAAAAGGCAGGATACAAAACTGTATCTGGTACATTTACAGTTCTGTAAAAATGGGGTATATGGCACGCACCACACATGCACACACAGACAGAAGGGGAATATACCGGCATGCTGCATGATGCGTATCTCTGATTTGGGGGAATGTAAGTGATTTTTCATTATCCTCCTTACTTTTCCATATTTTCTCCCATGAACACGCATTACATGTACAATAGAGGGCCACTGTCCCCAGCCACAAGCACCACCAGAAGCAGACTTTTCGGAAGAAGCGTGAAGCCAGCGGGCTGCACTACGGGAGTTACCAGAGTCCTCTTCAGTGAAGACTGTCTTTCCAGAAAAGACCTGGTTTCCAACCTGTATTTGCCCAGGTCGGAAGTAGGGTCCACTCAGCTTGTTGTCCTTGCAAAGCTTGGTGAGGATTTCAGTGGGCCTGGACGCATCTCTCCAGGCGTTGTACCCGTCTCTGAAAAGCGGAGAAAGGACAGGCAGGCTGCGGCTGGCTTCCCCTGGAGGGACACACTCAATGTCCCAGTTCCGAGGGCCACCTAAGTATGGTCTACAGTTTCCTTCAGATTCAACATGCCATTCTGTACATTTGGGCCAGTGTTTTAGGTTTTATTTTTCCTCTTTTCTGGTCAATACCTCTGCATATGTCTGCTTGCGTGAAAAGCAGGACTTCTGAATAGCTTGACATAAAAATCCTTTGCAAGTAGTTTTTTTTTAATGTACCTTAAAAACTGAAGTCAAAGCAATCATTTTGAAGTTGACCATCTCAGCGGCATTTAGAACACTGGCAGTATTGTGCAACCACTACCTCTATCTAGGTCCAAACGTTCCCATGGCCCCAAAGAAAACCCTGTGCCCAGTGAGCAGTCACTCCTCCTCCCTCCCCCACCCCGGCCCCCACCCCCACCCCACCTTTGGCAATCACCACGCTGCTTTCTGTCTCCATGGATTTCTTTGCAGGTTTTTGTGGTTGTTGTTTGGTTTTTGTTCTGTTTCTAGCAGAGTTGCCATTTAGCTGTTATTTATTCTAAGAGGAGAGCCTCGCTCATCCTTTCAGTTTCTCTGTTTCTTCCTTCCTCTCTGCTTCCGCGCTCCCGAATCGTGCTGCAGACTCATGACCCAGGCAGAAAGTCTCCATGTGCTGTGTCTCTAATTGGTGATTTTCCTGCTGCTGAGTTTCTAAATCTTTCCAACCTCTTCATCCCTTAAAAACTAGTTGTTTGTTTATAAGTTAATAACCGACAATGATGTGCTCTCTGAGAGCCACGACCAAGATGAGCTTGGATTTCTCTGCAGATTTTGGGACACAGAATTCATCCACATTTAACTCATCTAAGCATTTAAATCCATCAAAACATGGCTGCTGTCCTACACTGTACCAGAGATATGACGGATGGTCCTGGAAAGTCCATCCCACATGCCCAGAGCCACACACAGGCCTCCCCTGACATAAGTGATTTTGTCTTATTTTAAAACCTTTTCAGGAAACAAAGGCTGTAACTTCTCTGACTAAATGATTTTGCTCCCTGGTAATTCCACCATCAGGAAACTGTTCTGAACAAAGCACACAGCATGTGGCTTCCTTCCCTGACTTCAACTGATCATTATCCAAGTGATGCCATCTCGGGCACCTGATACCAATACCTCACTAGAGTCCCGACATGGAACTGGCTCTCTGGACTCAGGGAAGAGCAGGCCAGCAGCAGAGACCAGTCTGAAATGTGCGCCATGAGGGGAATGGGCGATCGGGCTCTGTTCACGGGAGTCCAAGTGGGGACAGCCCTTCTGGAGAGCCGTTGGACATGGATACTAAAAGCCCTGAAAATATGCATTCCTTTTGCTGGAACAGCCCACGTCTACAGAAGAATACTGAGTGGATGACCAGAGTAGTGTGCAATGGCTTTTGTGTGTGATTACTGACAACAGCAATATTTCTACTAAAAAAGAAAAACATAAATGCCTTAAAGTCCATGAAGGCAAATTGGTTATATCATTTTATAATAAATTCACCTGGTGGAACACTATTGAGCTATTCAAACAATGATTTTGAAGAATATTAAATGATATTATAGAATGCTTGCAACAAAAAGGTTAGCAAGACTAGTTTACAAAATTGCACAGAGTATAAATCCATAAAAATTGCACAGAGAGTATAAACTTTGGGGGGGATAGCATAGAAAAAATACTAAAAGGAAACACATAAATTTTTTTTACATAGTTATCTCTGGGTTAAAAAATTTGATCATTATTTTGTACTTTCTGTATTTCCTAAAATTTCCACAATGAATATATATTATATTCAGAAAAAAACATTTTCAAAAGTATACCATGAAAATCTAATGTTTTTATACTTTCCTAGCTGAAATTTGTAATGGTAAGGTTTTAATTCTTTTTAAGATATCAAATACAACATATTAAAAAAAAAATAAAGCTGGTAGGCTATATTTTCAAATTAGGCAGAATTTAAAATCTTCATAAACAGTGAGAGTTCAGCCCACTATTCTCTCATTTTTAGGTTGGGGATACAGATCAATGGGTTCTGAGAAAACTGAATGAGATGCTCCATGTGACGTGCTTGGTGTATCATAAGTTCTCATAAATGTTAGTTATAATTAAAATATACGGGACTTCCTGCCAAGATGGAGGTATAGGTAGATATACTGTGCCTTCTTGCATAGCCAAAAGAACAACAATAAGAAATTTAAAAACAAAAAACAACCGGAAATGACAGAAAATTGAACTGTATGGAAGTCTGACAGCCAAGGAGTTAAAGAAACATTCATCCAGATAGGTAGGAGGGGCAGAGACAGGCAGCCAGGTGGAGAAGACTCGCAGCAGGGCGGTGGCTGGTGGACCGGGGTGGGCAAGGTGGTGGTTGTCAGACCGGGTGGTCCCACATTCACATGCAGATAAACCAGGAGGAACAACTGGGGAGCGAGAGAGACCAGGTAACCCAGGGTTCCAGCTTGGGAAAATAAAGCCTCAAACCTCTGATTGAAAACACCTGTAGGGGTTGAAGCGGCAGTGGAAGAAACTCCCAGCCTCACAGGAGAGTTCATTGGAGAGACCCACAGGGTCCTAGAATGTACACAAACCCACTCACCTGGGAATCGGCAACAGAAGGACCCAATTTGCTTGTGGGTAGCTGGGAAAGTGACTGAAAGCTGGCCCAGATTAGAGCAAGCAGCACTGTTCCTTCTCAGACCCCTCCCCCACATACAGCACCACAACGAAGTGATGTGGGTTGCCCTGCCCTGGTGAATACCTAAGGCTCCGCCCCTTACTATGTGACAGGTGTGCCCAGACTAAAAAAAGAAGGCTCAAATGAAAGAACAGATCAAAGCTCCAGAAAAAATACAACTAAGCGATGAAGAGATAGTAAACTATCAGATGCACAGTTCAAAACACTGGTAATCAGGAAGCTCACAGAATTGGTTGAGTATGGTTACAAAATAGAGGAAAAAATGAAAGCTATGCAAAGTGAAATAAAGGAAAATGTACAGGGAACCAACAGTAATGGGAAGGAAACCCGGACTCAGATCAACACTTTGGACCAGAAGGAAGAAATAAATACATTCAACCAGAACAGAATGAAGAATTCAAAAAAATGAGGAGAGGCTTAGGAACCTCCAGGACAACTTTAAATGTTCCAACATCCAAATCATAGGGCTGCCAGAAGGAGAACAGGAAGAGCAAGAAATTGAAAACTTATTCAAACAAACAACAAAGAACTTCCCCAATCTGGCCAAGGAAACAGACTTCCAGGAAGCTCAGAGAGTCCCAAAGAAGCTGGACTCAAGGAAGCACACACCAAGGTACATCATAATTACATTAGCCAAGATTAAACATGAGGAAAGAATCTTAAAAGCAGCAAGAAAAAAGGAAAGAGTTACCTACAAAAGAGTTCCCATAAGACTACTGGCTGATTTCTCAAAAGAAATCTTACAGGCAAGAAGGAGCTGGAAAGAAATATTTGAAGTCATGAAAGGCAAGGACCTACATCCAAGATTACTCTATCCAGCAAAGCCAGCATTTAGAATGGAAGGGCAGATAAAGTACTTCTCAGATAAGGTCAAGTTAAAGGAGTTCTATCATCACCAAGTCCTTATTATATGAAATGTAAAAGGGACTTATCTAAGAACAAGAAGATAAAAAATATGAACCGTAAAATGACAACAACCTCTCACAGCTATCAACAACCAAACCTAAAAAAATAAAAATGAATAAACAAACAACTAGAATAGGAACAGAACCACACAAATGGAGATTACATGGAGGTTATCAGTAGGGAGGGGAAGGGGGAAGATACAGGGAATAAGTAGCATGAATGGTAGGTACAAAATAGACAGTGGGAGGTTAAGAATAGTATGAGAAATGTAGACGCCAAAGAACTTATGTGTACGACCCATGGACATGAACTAAGGGGGCAGGGAATGCGGGTGGGAGGGGGTATGCAGGGTGGAAGGGACTAAAGGGGGGAAAATGGGATAACTGTAATAGCTTAATCAATAAAATATATGTATTTAAAAAGTGTTAGTTATAATTAACTATGATATTTGCATTTGTGCTCTATTAGTCATTCTTCTGGCATCATTTCCATTGAGGAACTCAGCCCACCAGGCCCAGCTGATTGAGTGAACACATACAATTCAGCTCCTGTCTCTTGAAGAACCTAGTGCCGCCTCCCCAACCCCAACCCCCCTCCACTGCAGTGAGCACCTTCATCAGACCAGCCCCGCCGACGTGGAGCCCATGTGGGATGTTAAAGCTGAGCCTCGGCCGGCCCTCCTGGAGCAGGGATGACCTGAGGCCACAGCCTCGGGACCCCTCAGCATCCCTGCGGAGAAAGAACTTACATCTCATACTGGCTCTGCAGGCCACAGATGGCTCGGTGTTTGCTGTAAAAGCGGTTCTCCAGGTCGATCCTGGTCTCGCCAATGAGGTCGTCTGTCCCAATCATGTCATGGTCGTAGATCAGGATGGAGAGCAGGGACTCCTTTGGGAACGTGGCCTGGATCTCAAATGACCTGCAGTCCAAGGAGAGGCTCCGGGAGTCAAAACCATTTACCTTGCCTACAGTTCATATAAATGCACTAAGTGCTCAGGAACTCAATACTTAGTGGATATTCATTTGGTTTAACTTTTCATTGAGATGCAAACAATTTCCAATTCTGTTGCCACTTTTCCATAGCCAATAGTCTCTTTTTACGGACATCAACTGCAGTCTATAACTAGGTTAGCAGCTAGATGCAGAGGAAAACCCTTGGGTTTTTGGTCTCAAACTGATTTCCAACCTTGATTTCAGATCAGTAACTTCCTGGTTGTAAAACTTCGGAAAGCTACTTCATCCCCCTTGGCCTCCTTACGTGTAGATGGGGATAAATGTCTTCTTTATAGGACAGCATGGTGGCTAAATGTTGTTTTTATAAAACGTTTTTATAAAATGCATGTTGTACTTCTGGGCAACTAGCTGGTGCCCCCAAATTGCTGTTCCTTTCCCCTCCATTCCTGCCTTAGCAGGGAATGCCGCCGAGATTGTTGTAAGTGAAAGCCCTATCCAAGGTGGACAAACCATGAAGATGTGGGAGTGCAGGGCCGAATGCTGTCTCTGCCGGACCCGAAGCCCCCGAGAGAAAGGAAACCGCCTTCTCATCTCTGCCTTGTTGGAGCCTGCACTTCACTGTGGACAGGAGACAACCCACGTTTCCTCGAGCTGTCAGGGACCTCAGGGGCCACCACATCTAGTTCCTCCACTTTACAGCTACGGACATGAAAATCCAGACGACACAAGTGACTTGGCCAGGAGCACAAATCTGCCTAATGACTATGAGTGCCAGTTTCTGACTCTTCATTCAGCTCTGGCTCTTCCCATGAGGCCACACCAGCGCCAGGTGCTGAAAGGGGCATCGGCCCCATCGGACTTCCTGCCACAATGCATTATCCGAGCTACAGAGCATTAGAGAAGAGGACGATTAGATTTCGAGTGAACCCCTGCATGTTAGGGAAATGTCTTCCTGCAAACCAAATCAAGACACACCAATGCTTCTCTAGTGGTTCCTGACCCTCGCTGCCCTGGGACCAGGTGGGGCGGCCTGGGAGCACAGGACGCAGAGGAGGCAGGGAGGAAGGGAGAGTGAGGGCCCATTGTCCCCTTGCATGTCTCCTGCCTGCGAGCTCCACCGGTCCACTCAGCCCTGACTCACACTCCATCGTGGCGGGCACTGCAATCACAGCACAGCCAGAGCCAATCAGCCGTCCCCAGGAGAAAGAAGCAGGCATGCTCCCCAGCTCCGGAGACTGTAACTGACTGAGGCAGCTCTAGCAGGCCACGGACATACTGTGTGGGAAGAAATTAGCGTCCTCCACCTACAGACATTGTATTGCCTCCCCAGGGCTCCAGGATTTGGATTCCAAACGGTAATTGATTCCTGAGGCATCTCACAAGGAAGCCTGCAGCTGCATGTCTCTGAGTTTAGTTGTCACATGGCTGCTGCCATCAAGAAAGGACTTCTTAACTGCTAACTGCCCTGGCAACCATGACAGATGCTGCAATTGCTCTGTTCCTTTTCCCTAAGCTGTGTGCTCCCAGATTAACCTCTTGTCAGTTTTCACTGGAGCTGACATTAGAATGAACTGCCCTGGCTGGACTCTCAGCCCCCAGGGAAAAACTAGACTTATATCCACTTGTGTGGATCTCCAGATACAATGGTGGTTTGAGAGAATGCACTGTGACTTGGGTAAAACCTGAGCCGTTTTGAAGCATTTCATACCTTCAGAAACAGTGGCATATTTCTGCTCTGGTATGTATTCTTTTGTTTATTCCTTTGTTCACTTGACAATTATTACACATGCACTATATGCCAGGCACTGCGGTTGTTAAGAAAATGGGGAACCGCCAAGGTCTGCAGACAGGTACCCCCTCAGGCTGATGCAAAGTGACAGGGTCCCATTAAATCCCACTGGAAACTGACTGGAGGTTTGTCCATCCATCTGTTCGTTTGTTCATTCATTCATTCATTCATTCACCAGTCATGTATTCACTCATTCATTCTACAAATACTTAGCAGCTGTGTGCTCTGTGCCATGCCCTGTCCTTATGCTGTGGATGTGGCATTGAACGGACTAGACCAAGGCCCTGCTCCAGTGGTGCTTATGCTCTAGTGGGCAAATGGGAGATGGCCAATAAACACCCAAACCGGTGTCACAGGCCACGACGGCAGATGAGGCCACAAAGGCAGGCAGGGTGCCAAAGGTCAGGGGGTGCAGCCCATGGCCATCATCCTCATACAGGGGTGAGGTCCCAGTGAAGGAGTCCCAGGCCTCAGGTCAGGCCCAGGAGCCCACCGCCCTTCCTGCTGGAGTACTGCAAGACTGAACCAGCAACTTTTGTCCTGAGTAACCATTAAATACCCATCCGACAAAGCATCTACATGTGGAAGGCTTCTGGAAGATTCTTCGCAGTGCCGAGGCAGGAGAGAACATTCTGTCACCCCCTTCTCCCGTCTGCCACAGCCACAAGCAGGGGTAATAAAACCAGTCTACTTTAGGGCACTGCTGTGAGAATGGCTAATAAAAAGTGACTACAAAGCACTTGGCAAAATGAAGTGCTAGTTACATAAACGGCAGATAATGCTGAAGGTCACCTCTGGATCAGGGAAGCAAGGGTATGTTTCCCTGGTGTTGTTTTAATCATTCTCATAAACCTGGACAGGCAAAGTCATTTATTTCCTCATTTCCTCCGAAGCAGTAAAGTTTTAAGAGTCTGGCGCTGATCAAATGTCAGAGAGTCCGAAGAGATCACAAATGTGTAAATGAATTCAAATGAGGCTGATGGAGATTTCATCCCAAACTTCTTGTGACTCAGAAAAAGAAATTAAATGCACTTAAAATGTATCCATTGCTAAAATGATTATAAAGGGAGAGAGGAAGTGAAAGTGTTTCGATTGTCTCCTACGGGTCAGCACACACGGTGTGCAAGGTGCTATGTATTTAGTCTCCCAAAGGCTCCCGAGAGTCCAGTGTCACTGTTGTTGTTTTACAGATGAGGAACGCTGGGATCAGAGAGGTTAAGCCACCTGCATAAAGTCACACAGCCCGTATGTGGCAGAATGAAGCCTGTATCTGCGTGACTCCAATGTTAACAGCGATCAGGTGCACTAGCCCAAGCAGGGAACACGAAAGTCAGAACACAAGTGGGTGTGGTAGGGTTTCTGCCCCGGGGAGTGCCGGCTTCACCTGAATGGACACAGATGAGAGGCTTTTCAAAACCCTTTGCAGGAAACAAAGCACATGTGGGGGATGCAGTTCAACTTTTTTTTACTTCAGGGGTTACCTCAAGTGAGGGGCAAAATGATATGATGGGGAAGTCCCTTTGGTGGGGGACAGGACCAAAGGTTTGGCCCCCTCTCTTCCACTCACGAGCTGTGTGAACTGGCATACGGTTCTAAACCTCCCCGGGCCTTGGCTGACTTGTTTGTCAAAAAGAAACCTCTCTGTCCAGATGCAGGAGGCTGAACCTAGGAAAATCATTACTGGAAAACTACAGGCATGAAGATCGCCGTGTGCCCCTTTATACCAGAAGGGACCAAGGGAAGAATTGGGCCTTTCTCTGCAACGTTAGGTTTGGCTGGCTATTATCACAAGCAGAGGTCAGCACTGAACCCCCTGCTGCCCTTTACTCAGACCCACGCACATGTACAATGCAGCCTCCCACAGAAACACAGCGGGAACAAATGCGGAGAGGACAAGGCAACGCCAACCCAGAAGGCCACTGACCTTCCAAATACGGGATTCAGCTGTTTGGGGATGTATTTGTCTCGGTCTTTGATTTCCGTTTTGCCAAGCCTGACCACAATGTAGGGATCTGATTTTCCATCCGGATCAGCTGGGCTGAGATTGAATGCCTGGGGAGAAGAGAGGAGATCCCCTTGGTCCCGAAGTTCTCAACACTGGCCGCATCCTGGGCTCACCTGGGAGTCTTAGAAAAACATGCCTGAGTTCCATCCTCAGGTATTCTGATGTAATTGGCCCTGGGCTTCCGGATTTTTAGAAGTGCTCTTGGTGATTCAGAGCATGCAGCCAAGGTTAAAAAACCGTGTTAACCTCTTGATTTTGCTGTTAAAAGAAGAGTTATCAGCTTTGCCAAAGTTCACTTTCTCTTGAGTCGTCTCCCCAGTGGAAAGCGGCACTTGGCACAGAGAAATGAGGAATATGCTGGACCAGGAGGCAGAAGGCACGGATTTGAGTTCTGGTTCTAGGTACTCTGAGATCTGTCTGTAAAATCATGGCATGAACCAACCCCACTGCCCCCCACCCTCACCTGCTGCACGGGTCGTCACAGAAAAAAGGGCTCTGAATTCATGAGCTCTTGGTGTGCATTTAGCACTGACTCGTTGAGTTAAGTCTGACGCCAGACAAGCCGGGCAATAAACCATCACAAGAAAACACTTTCTAAGAGAAGGCGGGGGTGGGGGGCAGGGAGGAATGGTATTGAAACACAGAGAAACGCCGTCCACATGAGAGCCGAGTGAGAAGCAATCCCACATTCAGCACACAAAGCTACATTTCCAAGGATGTTCATTAGCACATTGTTTAATAGCCACCTTTGTAGACAAGCTACATGTCAATTACTTCAGGGGAAACTTCATCCAAAACAGTCCCTTCCCCACTGACCCTCATCACATCGCCCAGTTCTAATCATCCACGCAGCAGTTATCTCTGACATTCATCTTATCTGCCCGTTCCCTTGTTTATATGCAATACGTTCTCAATGCCCCACCACCTCCAGCTGGTGTGTCGTCTCCAGGAGAGCAAGGGTACTGTTTGTCTCGTTCATTATATTATCTCCAGGACCTCGGCTACGGTCTTAGTATTTGTTGAATGAATGAATAATTGGATGCTGACGTTAACTCAGGAAAACACTAAGTGGCTACTAAGAAGAATGAGGAAGACCTTTATGTACTGACATGGGAAAACGTCCAAGTTATATCACTAGCTAAGAGAAGAAAATAGAAAATCAATATGTAATGTATCAAGCAGGACTCCATTAAATAAATACCTGGGTGGAGTTGTGGACAAGTAGAAATAGATATAGATTTATTTGCATATACATAAAAAGCAAGTTATTTCTGGGGGTGGAATTGTAGAGGTGGAAAGATTTTTCTTTCTTTATGTAACTTTTAAAGAGCATTTTTTTTACTTTATTGGTATTTTATTAAATTAAGAAGTTTTAAATTAACGTATTATGTAGTTAATTGATTACATACAGTGTGAGAGAGTAAACCACACAATTGTTATTACTAGAAGTGCCAGTGGACTGTCTACAATTGTAGTGACTTTATCCTACATCCTGCAACCCAGGGCCGCCACTCCCTGACTCTTCATTTGTTCAAGTCCTGCTTGTCCTCAAGTTCCAGCCCAAGCCCTCCCTCCTCCACGCTGCTTCCGGAGCAGAACCTGATCTGCATTCCTGGCCTTTGTCAAAAGAGTACCGGGCAGAGAAAAGTGTGCTGTGGACGTCTGCTGAATGAATTCATAAATAATGATCTTTCCCCGGTCTGTGCAATCCAAACACTTTCTGCCTTTCCTCGAGCTGCTCATACCCTCTCTTTCTGGCTCCCCCAAAATCTGTCCCATAACGCCATAGCTCTGCAGGGTTTTCGGTAGAGGGAGAAAAGGTGTGGGGCATTATGTTTAGAAAATGCTCTTGAAGATTCAACAGTTAAGTAGCTTTGCTTCTGGATTTTCAGAGCTTTAAATGTTCTAATGAGCTCCATGAACCTCGGGGGCTGGTGGAGGGAAAAAAATCTTACATGCACTATTCTCAAATGTATTTGTACACATGATCTGTTTCTAAGAAATGTGTATTAATCATTTTACCAAGACACTTCCCAAGACATGAGTGACCTCCTGAACAAAATTTAGGAAAGGTTAGCCTAAACTATCCTGGGGGTGGGTGTTTAGAATAGACTACCCAGCACAGCCAGTGATTCTTTACAAGTGTGTCCGGTCTCAGCATCCCTGGTGAGGGGAACACATTGGGCATGGGGTGGGCGTGGCGATGATGATGAAACACGAGCACGGTATGACAGAGAGGGAGGCATTTACTTCTCCCTTAGCATTAAAGAATTTGTTTTTGATTTGTGTTTCATTTATGTATTCAAAAAAGAGGATGCAGGCAATGTATGCGAAGAGTTAATATAAAATAAGACTACCGCAATCAAATAAGATTATGATAATCAACTCCAAGTTCAGGAGGTGAAACAAATGCAGGAACCATAAAGGTTCAGCAGACAATTGCTTTGATTGAGAATCAGACTTGGCCTTGAGCTTCCTGGCAATCAGGCCCCAAAGTTTCACAATTACAGTGTACTGCTTTCATATTCAGGAGGGCAGAGAAGGTTTCTCTCAGAAACACATTCAAGATGAAATTTCTGCCTGCCGTGGTGCCGAGGCCCCGTCACGGCGGGGGCGGGGGGTGGATTTCACAGTGGCAGCTGCCCTGTTCCTCTTTCTAACAGTCCGGCCTGTGAGCTCCCTGTTTCCGGCCTATTTGGTTTTCTTTCCAGTCAGCAGGCAAACCCAGAGAGCAAACAGAGCTACACACATAAATCCTGCGAAGCCAGCAATACATGTCTAAGTCACCGACCAAGCTTCATATGCCTTGTTCTTGGTTGAATTGTGTTCTCTCAAAATGCCTATGTGGAAGCCCTAACCCCCAGTGGGGCAGTACTTGGACATAGAGCATTTAGGGAGGTAATTAAGGTTAAACAAGTCTTAAGAGTGGTGCTCTAATCCATTAAGACTAGTGGCCTTATAAGAAGATGAAGCGACACCAGAACTCACTCTCTCTCTCTCTCTCTGTCTCCCCCACCCCGCCCCACCCCAGTGTGCATACACAGGCCATGTGAGGACACAGCATAAAGTGGCCACCTACAAGCCCAGGAGAGAGGCTTCTCTAGAAACCGACCCTGATGGCACCTTGATTATGGACTCCCAGTGCCCAGAACTGTGAGAATATGAATGTCAGTTGCTGAAGTCACCCAGCCTGTGGCGTTTCGTTAGGCAGCCCGAGAAGACGAAGATAGCCCCTCAGAGTAAACAAGGATAGCTTACCGCCACAATGTACACCCTGATCAGGACTTTGACCGGGTGGTTGGGTGGGATCCCTTGCTGGATTCTCAGCTGTCCTCTGTCCTCAGTGCTGGAATCCTCGGGGCTTTTGTAAATGCAGAAAGAGCCCTGGAACCACAAAGCATGACCCATTGAAACGAGATGGTCCTATGTCCCACCAAAAACCATCGAGGGCATAAGACTGGGAAATCGGGCACCGCCAGGGGCCCAGCAGGACCTGGCTGGCACTCCCCTTGCCCTCGGGGTGTATGCAGGAAATTTATGTAACCTGCTTGCATCTGAGCTTCTTCATGGCCCATCAGTGAGTGGGTATTGGCACAGCAGCACCTGCCCACAGGGCTGTTGTGTGAGGAACCCAAACAGTAACGTCAGACAGGACACTGAGTGCCTTTGACCTGTGGGTGCTGAGCTCATGCTTTCTCCTGGTATCTTGTTCAATCCTGACGGCAGTATTTTGATTTTCAGGTGTAACCAAGGCTCAGAGAGGTCAAGTACTGCTCGTGATCATGCAGCTAGAGTAATCCGTATTATAACTAGGCTTGAAATCAACACTGGCAAACTGCAACACCCATGCTATTTCCAACACTCCACACTGCATACAAAGGGCCCGGCATGCAGTGGGGTCTTCAAGTGTCAGCTACTGCTTTGTGATGCTGACACTGTAACTCTGCCAGGTGAAGGGTTTGTGTTACTTGATTAGTTTAACCATCCATCTGGTAGATTTGCATAATTTATACATTTGGTAGGTCAGGGATGGGAAGAGTGAAGTAAAATCTACTGATTCTTTTATGTAACAACTCTCCCCCCCGTTATGTTCCACTAGACTGAGTTCCAACCCACTTCACTGGCCATGCACCACATCTCTCAAAAGACTGGCACTGGGCCTTGTGAGGTTCTAGAGAGGATCTGGTGTAAAGGTGTAGGGTTTTCCTTACACACGTCCCATATCACAATCTCATTAATAGAATCGAGTCGTACCTGATATATGTGGACAGGAGTAAACTCTGATAAAAGAGTTAACTCTGCACTTGCCTTGAACTTTCCTATGACTCGGTCTCCATCGAGGCCATGGTCATCTTCCGTAGACTTCCCTCTGAAGAGCTCAAAGGTTTTCACCCAGTCTTCGAAATTACTAAATTCACTCTCGAGGTCACCATCATATATCTTTAGAGAAAAGGGAGGAGTGCATGTTCAGACAAAGAAAGAAAGGACCAGGATTGATTTAATGAGAAATGCCAAGATTCTCCAAAGCCAGACTTTGTATACACCCCTTGGAAAAAGCTACAGGCTGCTGATAATTTATCTGTAGCAAAATAAGAAATATGATTGACTCAGCATTCCAGAATCTAAATATCTCTCTAAAATTTATAAAACCTTTTTAATAAACTCTCAAATTCCAAAAAGTATAGCTAACCCAAAATTTTAAAATATAGTGTAAAAATATAAATATGACAAACATTTTAAGAGCTAATTGATGTCATTGGTTTTTGGATATAGACTATGATATGTTGAGGATAATCAAATCAATATATGTTCATTAAGCATCTAATTATTAACACATATAAAGTGATAAAATATGTTTTTACTATAATACATATAGCCATGAGTTTTCCAAGTGGGAAATTGTATATACACTTTAGAAATGCAAAATTGAATTGAGTTTTAGGATTGGTAATATAATTAAATCACTTATTCAAATTTTCTATCAAAATTACTTACCTAAATTTGTTACCTACATACATAATTTTCATACTCCTAGTTTTCATCTCCATCAATATGCCTCTAATAGCCTCTGGCTAATGTTAAAATTGGTCAGATGGAACTGACTTTAGTTCGAGTTAAAAATCCTGCTCTCTCGAGAGTGTACACATCTGCAGGGTGATGTCAAGCTCCAAGAGGGGAGCCAGGGGGAACTCGTACGCTGTCAATTACCTTGCTGGGTCCGGGCTAACCAATGCACGTTATGCTCCTTTTTAATATGAAGACATAGAAAATGGAAAATTAGCAAGCTCCATGCTTGGTAAACTTTCTGTCTCTGCATCAGTGATTATAATGAAGTAAATTAGTGCAGAGGAAGGCACTGCTAGGATTGACTAAAGCACTAACAAGCCCCTTCTGAGCCTCCCACCCCATCCAAGGGGGTGATGGTTGTGTCCACACACCTTCAAGATGGCCAGGTTGGGGATTTCATCTTCTTTGACTTTCTTCTTGAGCAATTTGTCTTTCTTCTTCTTCGGGCCTTCCTCTATATTCACCACCACGTCATCTGGTTTTGCCTCTGTGGGTATTTAGTGGAAACTGTTAGACTTCTCATGGCTGTTGAGACGAGAAGAAACGAAGTCAAGCTCCCTCTTTCCTTTAGCTCTGGCATGTGTCATGACACTTCTTTCCAAGAAGAAATACAAAATTTTGCTGTAGAACTTTTATAGTGCACTACAGAACCAGAAGAAATGCCTCTCCCATAGGAACACAATGCCAGCAGGTCCCCTGGGGCCAGTTTTGCTGGCCTGTCCCGGTGTATGTAAGAATTCCTTAAACAAGGCACAGAGATGGGGAAATAATTTGCCCAGTCATCCAACTATCAAAGAATAAACCCAGAATGGATGGACTCCAACGCTTTGAGTTACGTTCCCTCTCAGATCTGTCTAGGAACTGGATGTTCATCTAGCTTAACAAGCTGAGACTCAAATATGTTAAGGGTCTTGCACAAAGTTAGAGAGATCACTCAGCAGTTTTTTTAGGAGCAGGCTCTAGAAATAAACTGTCTGAGGTACACTTCTAGTTCTGCTATTTTCTAGCTTTGTAAACTCGGGCAAGTTGCTCAATCTCTTTGGACCCGTTTCACCATCTGCAAAATGAAGATGGTGCTCTTTATGTCATGAGATGGCCTTAGAATGAAAGACGCTAATTAGGAGTGGTCCGAGGAACTGAGCCTGACTCTGGTTTTCTTCCTTCCATTGGTGTCACTTGAAACAGCAATTAGCCACTTGGTGTTTCTATTGTTTTTAGGCGGAGACCTTCTGTTGGCTTGATTTGAATTGGCAGTCATTTCTGATCCCAGGCCTCTTTCATCTGATTTCTGGCAAACGAGATTCATCCAGTGCTTGTAAACTGAGTTTTGGAAGCTAAATCCAGGTCACCTCCATTAAAGTTTATCAGGTTGGCTCTGGCCTGTCATCCCAACTCACTTCTATTTTTACTCTGCTGTTTCTACATTGAGACTGTCAATGTAGGGGCAGGAGCCAAAGGGTTGATTTCATCACTGAACTGGATTCAGGAGACCTGGGATCTGGTCCAAATCCAGCTGAAATCAGCAACATGACCTTTTTAAAGTGCTGGCATCTTCCGGACATTGGTTCCACACTTGGGAAACAAGAGAAGCTCTAATGGACTTCACATGGCTTCCATTTTATAATTCTCTCATGCAAATGGTCTTCTTCGATGTTCAAATGTCCCTAGAACAGCTACTTACCTGTATTGCCTTTTTTCTCCTTGGGATTTCTCTCCTTTTCCTTTGAGAAAAGACAGAGAGACAAGATTATTGACACTGTCATGTCTCATTTACTGATGCTAACTGCTAAGAGTTCTAATTCAATTATCTCAGTCCTCCGCATTCTCAGAGATGTCATTTTTTTTTAATTTTCATCTGAGGATATTTTCTCATTGCTTTTAGAGAAAAGAGGAAGGGAAAGAGAGGAACATTGATCGGTTGCCTCCCATATGTGTCTGGACCAGGGATTGAAACTACAACCTAGGTATGTGCCCTGACCAGGCTCAAGTCCTCAACCTTTTAGTTACAGGATGACACTCCAACCAACCGAGCCAGCCAGAGCAGAGATGCCACTGTAAGGGTATTTAAACTGTCCCTAAGTTGGCCCCCTAATGAAGGCTCACTGTAAACACCTGAGATCCAAGGGCAGTGAGAGGCCCTGCCCTCGAGAAAGGTGCCCACACATCCAAGGAAAGTGCCACCAAGCTGTAGACTCCCTTGTCTTTATGTGCAGCCTTCTCTCAGCTGCTGGAAATCAACTCCTCTTCCTACATTTCGGTCTGATCACCTCAGTCTGTGGCTCTGAGTTTTGCCTGCTGGTATGTTGGGTTGTTGGGTTGATCCCAGGGACTGCGGAGGTGAGCAGAGAAGGAAGAAAGGGCTGAGCACTCCCCAGAAATGGTGTGTCCATTGTCCATTGCAACAAAAGGAGAGAGGCTGAGTGAGGGACTAACACTTAATTTGTTTATTTAACTATATATCAATCTTCATGGATAATCCTAAATAAAGAAACCATGGTCTTTCCAAACTCAAGAATCAGAAGACTTTCTATTCAATTACATATAGTGATATCTGAGTAAATTTCCTTTCCTTTCTTACTCAGAAATGAGACATCTTACCAAATTCAGCCACTGAGCTTTAGTCAAATCTCCAGACTCACTTCCCACTGGTTCTCCAGCTTTATCACCCGATCCCTTCCATTTTCCATGCTAGTGAGCTAGCAACACACTGATTATTCCCACTTGCTAAGGCCAAGACTTCTGCCTTTACTTGAATAGCTTCCCATGTGAACTTAGAATCCTGCTGGAGACCTGGAGCTGTCTGAGCTGGGTATCTCCAGGTGGACCTGAAGCCCCCATCACTGATGCCCACCTATGCAAAAACCCCATTTCTTCTAGCTGGACCTCCCTGAGTCTCACTGCTGGGCAGATTCTCCAGATGCTATACTAGACTTAACATCCTTCCAGCATTTACAACAGAGCTGGTGTCTCTAACCACAGGGTGGGGATGCAGCAAGTCTAGATCCCTGGTCCTTCCAGGGGCTTTGAACCCTCCTACAGTCAGCAGAGTCACACCTGATTAGAGCCTACCTATAGTGGAATTTAAAAGAGGGAAAGGGTGGTAATAGACACGACTTTCTTATCAAGCCCCTTGACTGTGACAGCCAAGGGAGTTTCTACCTTCTGTGCTTTCTTCAGGGAAGCATAGTATTTGGACCACCAGTCGATGACGTTTTCAGCAGATTCATCTGCTATGGTCCTCTTTCTCCTTTTGGTAGACCTCCGGCAAGATTTCCTGGCATCCTGGCAAAAGATGAGGGTGGATTGTTAGTGAGACACCATGGATCTGTGTGGATCTGCTGGTGGCTGACTGGTTTCCTGAAAACAGAACACACAGGTGCACCCTGGGAGGCAGATGGAAATGCTGGCAGGTTTTGTGGTTGTAGCTCTGTGCCACTTCAATAAATGAAAGTTTAATAATCTGTTCATTCATTTGTTTATTCAGCAAACATTTATTGAACAGATGTAAGATACTGTGCTTGACTTTGGGGATGTAATGGGAATTAGACATCATCCCCACATTTGGGAAGCTTAGAATTCAGGAGGGGAGACAGGCTTATGATACACTAGTAGATGGGGCATTTGCCTCGGACAGACCTGAGTTATAAGTCATTAAGCAATCAGTATAAATTTGGGACAATAATTCTTGCTTACCTCACTGTTGTGAGGATTAAGTGACATAATGTAAACAATTTCCCTTTAGCATCATTTCTGACTTGAATGGCTGCAAAGAAATGATACCTACAACCTAAGTGAAGGGAGTAGGAGAGACAGTGACAGGTTTGGCATAACGGCCATATTTGTTGGAGAAGACAGTTGTCCTCTTGGCAAAGGCTATCCATGTAAGACATACCATGTACCCAATACCTGTTCACTCCCTGAGACGTATCAGGGGCCCCACTTACGAATGTGCTGGGCACTCTATCAAATGCAGGGAATACAGAGATGCTTAAAAAACTACCTTTGACTTAATGGGGCCCATGGTTTTACGGTAGCAACAAACACTTACATTAAGAATTCTAACCTACAATGGCCAGTGCCGTGCTGGTGGGAGGGAGAGGACCCCTCGAGGGGCACATGGAGTCTGGGTGAGATGGGAACAACTGGAGCAAACATCCATTCATCTATGTTACTCTGCTTTGTATTTCAGCCTTTGCCATTTGCTGGGCAAACAATCTCTTAGGACTCTCTTAAAACTGCCTTCTTCTTTAAGTAGATTGATGCACCAGGATAGGGTACTTAAAACTTATGACACAGGAAGATCAATCACATCCTTGGCTTATGGTTTTCTGAATACATGCCCATCTCCCCTTCCAACATCTCAGCTAACTGGGGAGAAGTCTCACTCCTCTTCAGAATCCAGAAAACACATCTTTTTGTTCCATATAACCTTGAGCAAAGTAGGTTCTAAATATCGGTGAATCAGGTCTAGATGTGGAAACCATTGTCTTTCCAAGCTAATACATTGCGAAAAGTTTCTGTTCAGTTAGATATTACTGTCCCATTTGACCAGCACTTTAAGTTCTTATACATTGACTTAGCTGATTCTATCAACCATGCTGCAAAGTGGGCATCAATATCCCCATTTTACAGGTGAGGAAACTGATACTTAGAAAGGTGAAGTTGCTTGCCCATGTTTGCACAGCTGGTAGGTGGGAGGATTAGAGCCTCCAATTCAAACTCTAAGGAGCCCTGTAAGCATGAAGAGGGATTATATTCTGACCTTAGCTCTCCCGTCCTTTGGCGGGTCCTGAGCTGCAGGTGTGTGTTCCGGCTCCAGCATAGGGGATGAGTCAGGGACATCCACCAGGCCGGCCGACTGAACCTGAGCCGAGTCGGGCACCACCGTGGCTGGTGGCTCTACATCCACATAAATGTGATCTGTTGGGGGCTCCTGGGAGGAGCTGAGGGGCCCAGAGGGCTCAGTGGCTATCAGCAAGTCTAAAATAAGCAAAATGAAAGCATAGCTGGTCAGGCAACTGGGCTGTAGTGCAGGAAGGTTATTCTAGGGACCCAAGACTGGGAATCAGACAGCCCTAGATGCAAATATGGCAAGTTCCCAATATCTCTGAACCTCATTTTCCTTCTTTATAAAATGACAGTGAAAATACCCAGGTCACTGTGGTCATAAATGAGATCAGGATGTAAGGCATTAGCTGCTTAATAGGTAATCGATAAATGGTTGTACTCATTATTGATCCTCAGGATAATTTGAATGAATGGAGGCCATTTATCCTAGCATTGTTTGTGGGAGTGGGGAGTTGAAGGCAGCCTAGGGGTCTAATACGAGGGAAAAGGAAGAGCAAAGTGGAGCAGAAGCAGCTGGCAGTGGTAACAAGCTAATATACATGGAGCAATTCGGACAGATGTTAAAACATGGCTTTGATGAAAAGAGGAGGAAGCCCAATGAAGGTTACACAGCACCATGTCGTAAGTGTAAATTACATGGGTTTACATTGTACAAGACCTGGTGGCTTGGCACCTCCAGTGGGGAGGGGACTGGGCGTGGGGACAGGGAATAAAGTATGGGGCAGGGGGTGGATATAGTGAGAAGCTTTGAGCTGACCAATGATAATGGTACAGCATCAACTGAGAAGTGCAATGGACTCAGCTTGGTGCACCCGAGATGGAAAGAGGACCAAAGGAAAGTAGCATCAAGCCAAGAAAAATGTCAGGGAGTGGAGGGAGGAGGGAGCATGAGCAATAGTCAGGGAAGACTTCTCAGAGGAGTTGACTCTGATGTCATTCTTAAAGTAAGAATCTAGCAACTAAGGAAGCAGAGGTGGGGCTGAAGGAGTAAATTCTTCAAAACAATCCCGTCGATGGGAGGGTGAGTGCACCTTTGTGCGGGTCCCCCAGCAGATGGCTTTGCAGTCTGCACCCCAGAGTCTGGGAGGAGCATCCTACCTTGCCCAACTTGGGTTCCATCCACCTGTGAGGGGAGGGCGAGGGGCTCCCTAGATTTACACAAGAACTGCTTCAAGCAGTTGACGGTGTAGGTGCCCACCAGGGTGCTCCTCCCGAAAGCTCTCCAGTCCACCACACAGATGCTCAGGGGCGGGTGCAGCAGCTCATTCTCAGGCAGCTCCTGGGGGAGAGGCCAGAATGAAGTGGGGGCTCAGCCTGGGCCTAGCCTGGCTGCCAGCACCCTGCTGACCTATCTGGGGGAAGGACCAAAGTCAGCTGGACACACCTCCTCCCACTGTCCCTGCCTTGTCACTCCGTTCCAGGCCGCCCCTGCAGCTTGCCAGAAGTCTGGAGCATTGCCTTCCCAGGCCAAGGAGAAATCACCCAAAAGGTGAAGAGTGGCACAAACAGTTCATCCTAGCTCTGTGCTGCAAAGGTCACACACTTCCAAATGACAGCCACTGTTCATCACCTTATTTTGTCATCATTCACCAGGAGAACTCTCATCTCAAATAGGTGTTTACCTGGGCCCAGGATATAACGGGGAACCATTTAAAATGGAGCTGAGGGTGAGGGACCAGTGCCCTGCCCACTTGTTTCCCCCGGGGGGGGGGCCCTGAAGCTCAGCAAAGCTTGATGTGAAATGTTTGCACACACGATGCACTTTCTTTAATTCCAGTCTCTGCTGATGTAGCATATGCGTCTGTTGGCACGGACCGCGTTGCACAAAGCAAACTCCACAATTTGCTCCCAATCAGAGCACAAAAAAGGGTGTTGAAATATTGAAACAAAAGCACAGAAGCCAAAAAAATTGCTCTAGAAGCATAAATTCACATGTAAACTACTGCCATTTTATGCACAAATAATTTTTTTAATCTAACCACTAAAATGCGTCTTGTGAGAGTATCTTCTAGACCAGTGGTTCTCAAACTTTAGAATGCACTGAAGGGCTTGTTAAGCCAGAGCTGTCTCAACTGGGGACCAGCCCCCCACAGTTTGTGATTCAGGAGGTGTGGGGTAGGGCCTGGGAATTCGCATTTCTCAAAGGTCCCAGGTGATGCTGACAGTGGTGAACCGGGGCTTCACTGGGAACCACTGTTCACCTGACTTGGTTTACTGCGTGATCTAACCTGGACCCTTTCAAGACCAAACCAAATAGCAGCAAAAGTCTGTTTTATCTCAGTCTGAACTTCTGGCTTTTCACTCAGTTAGACTGTTCTTCCTTGCACATAGTGGACACCCTGAAACTTCAAGACACCTCCCCCAGCCGAGTCAATCTGTAGGGATGAAGGGCATGGGCCGGTGGGAAAACGAGATGCCCGCACCACTTCGAAAGCGTCGGCCTGGATGCTGAAGTTTGGGTTGTTCTTGTAGCTCTGGATCACACAGGACTTGACTCCTCGTCCGCCACACTCGATGAGAACCTGAGGACGGTCCACCGAGAGCAGCTGCACCTTCTTCATCTCTCGGACGCCCCAGAAGAGAACCTGCGGAGGACCGGCACAGCTGTCACTCAAAGTCCCGGGGAGGAGCAGGCATGCAAGTCCGAGTGATGCCTGAGAACTTCGGTATGTTCTTCCAGGAAAGGACTGTGCAGTAACTCAAGGGCCCTGCCTGATCAACCGTGTCTCCATCCCACCCCACAATGCCCCTCATACAACGTGAGACCATATTGCAATGCACCACTGCCCATTAGTCCCCGAAATCCGCTGAACCCCTCCCAGCGCCGTACCTCCACTCGGTATTTACTCAGCACGGGCCGGATGCTGGCAGGAACCGGGTAGATCTGGGTGACATCCGGCGGGTCAATGGGAGGGAGCCCTTGCAGCCCAGACGAAGGGACCTGCCACAAAAAACAAGTGCGGGTCAGACGGCCTGAGGCAGGCAGGAAGGCCAGCAGCGACACGCTGTGAGCACCTTATCCGCAAGATAGTCATTACCCACCCAGCCCCCCAACCCTCCCTGCACCTGGCGACTATCTATTCGTTCCCTGTGTCTGTGAGTCTGCTTCTGTTTTGTTTGTTCATTTATCTTGTTTTTATAGATTCCATTTATAAGTGAAATCACATGGTGTTTTTCTTGCTCTGAAGGGATTAAGAAGTACAAAGTGGTGGTTTTAAGAACAGCCTCAGGGATGTAAAATACAGCCTAGGGAACACAGTCAATAATATTGCAGTAACTATGTATGGTGCCAGGTGGGTACTAGACTTATCGGGGGGGGATCACATCCTAAGTTATATAAACGTCTAATCACTATGTTGTATACCTGAAATTAATGCAATTCTGTCCATGGACTATAATTGAAAAATAAAAAATGACCCACAAATAGAAGGTATGTATGTGTAGGCAGACAGATTTCATTTTAGTAGGAAGACAGTCTCATCATGGAAATAACCTAATTCCTGGCTGTAGTTCAGATACAGACAAGCTGGACAACAGCCTCGGCAGCGGCCGAAGCACGCTGGAACGAGGAGGTGTCCGTGGGGGCGGGGAGAAGAACGTGCGTGTCTTGTGTGTAGCTGGGCTTCGTGCTTGATGGGAAGTGGACAAGGAGGGAGAGAGAGGATGTTTCTGGGATGGTCCCACCCCAGGGAGATACGTGGGAATCCGAGTTGCTTTATTTTGCCCCCTCATTCACCTGTTATTGCCATCAGCCAAATTATGCAACTGATTAAAATCCTTTCCTCCACAAGAAAGTCATTATTTTAACAAAAGTAATGTTTGCAGCTTAAAATGCAACCAAGATGATGCATTTTACCACACTGAATTATTTATGAATTGACAAGTGCCTTCATTCACAAAAGTAACCCTCATTTAGTGAGCACTTAACGACATGCCACAGAGTTGATAGGTTAAGAGAGAAGGGAGGAAAAAAAAGACAGATAGATCCTCCCAACCTGATAAAATGGCATCAGAATCCCAGCCGGGGCCTAGGGAGGGGGCTCTAATCAGCAGCTGACCCTCTGGGACTTAACCGTTCCCCACTTTGCCCTGCTACGAGAGAGCCCTGCTTAATCAGATAGAAACCACATCTTAATCAGTGAAACAGAAAATGATGGCTTTTGAAGGCGGACCTCCAAGGATGAAAAGATGCCATTTCCTGTGCATTTAAAGTGAACCAAGGTGTGGGAGAACAATCACGCTTTATTAAACTCTCACACGTGTGACTCAGAAAGTCTGCTAAGGAAAGGGTCTCTCTTAACCGTGTGGGCCACCCCACACTGCCTTCAAGACCTGACTCAACACAGCCGTCTTTCAGGAACCTGTCCCTGATTTGATCCCGGCCACTGTCCTTTGCACATAGTATGTCTTCTCTAGAAGCTTAGTGCAGAAATCCGTACTGAGCCTGGACACCAGGCTCTGCTGTGTGACCCTGCATGAGTCCCTTCCCCTCTCTGGGCCCCAGACACTGGGCCAGATGATCCCTCAAGCCCCTTGGCACGCATGAAGCATGGCTTTGGAGAAGGAGGTTCTTCGCCTCACTGACTTTGCTAAGAGGAAGTGTTTGTTTACTTTACGTCAGTCTCCAAGCTCCTCTAGCGATGTTCACATCCTGCAGGCCCTTGGTAAATGCTTATTGGCTGACTGACACATTCGCTCCATATGTCCGCAAAAGCCTAATTGCTGCTCATCAAAACCTGCAAAGCCCAAACACAGTACTGTTTCTTTTCCACAGACTAGTCTAGTTGGCAGTGGCAGATGTGGTCAATTTAATTAGAGGAAAGCTCGGAAAAAGCAGGCAGCAGACATTGCGAATGCCAAACAGGCTCACACCAGTGTTGCCGAATGAGCCAGACCTGATAGGGGAGCTGAGGGATGAGGAGGAGGCACAGCCCGTGCTGCCTGGCGGTGAAGAGGCGAGCGAGGCAAAGGCACAGAACCCCTGGGATGGAGGCACAGGACGGTGCCTACCACATGTTTGTCTGCTCATCCCGGCACTGCTGGAACGTCAGCCTGGGAAACGCCCGCCTGGGAAACTCCCTGACAAAGCTTTGTGTCGTGAGGGCCTCAAAGATGCCCAGAGTGTTCAGCACAGGCCTCAGAGGAGTTCACTACGTGGTAGAGATTCAGTGACTTTGCCCCGTCTAAGATGAAAGGTTTTCACAGGGAAATGAGTCAGCTGCTGGCGTGCAAAACTACGTGGTGTGTAGTCACTCAGTGCACAGGGCCTGGGGAAGACAAGCAATTCTTATGAAGGCAGAATGGTAAGGCTCAGGGGTGCGCAGGAGACATTGGCCCAAAAGCCAGTTGCTCTAATATCCCAGGGAAGACAAAATATTAGGACCTCAATGGAGGTCCAGCTGCAGGGCCAGTATAGGACCTAGGGTGCAAAATTTAAGGAGCTGCCACTCTCAGGGTCATGCATGACAAGCCTGCACACAACTGACTTTACCATACACAGAATTAAATAGAAAATGAGGCAACGTGCTGTCAGACGGAAGAAAACACTTAATTTGACGAAGGTGAGGGTGAGGAGGGCTTCCTGGAGGAGGCATCTCTTGTTCTGAACTTTGATGATGACATTTTTCCTAAGCAGGTAAATGGAGTACAGAGGTTGGGGCAGGCAGAGTGGGGAGACATTACTGAATGGGGTAGTGGCCTGATTAAAAGCATAGAAGCACATCTGGGTTTTGAGGTCTGGGGACTAGAAGCAGCCAGCAGAAAGAGGCCATAGTGCATATGGAGCCACAGGATGAAATGGGAGCAGAAAAAGCAGCTTGAAGACAGATTTTGGGAGAGTTTAAAGGCCAACCTATGGAAATTTGGCATTCTCCTATGGGCCAGATCTCTCTTTTCATGAGCTATAAAGAGTTATGAAAAAAAAAACAAACACCAAAAAAATAAACCTGCAAAGTTTCATGGTCAGAAACCTTTGAAAAGGTTAGATCTTCTCAGTCTTCACCATGGTAATGGGCATTTCCAGTCCCCAGGAGGGATATACTATGAAGCAGTTTCCGAATTTTCTTTTTGCTTATTTGGAGGGACTGTATGTGGTGTTACTAATAGCAGACTTTGTGGAACGTTTTGGAGATAATAAGAAGCAGGGAGCCATGGATGATTTGGGAAGGAGAGAGTGGTGTGGTGCAACTTGTGTTCTGGGAGGGCTGTGGAGGGTGCAGTGAACAAGAAAAGGGCAGGAAGCCGAAACCCCAGGACGGAGGCCAATGCAACAATCGCGAGGAGAAGCGGAGTCGTGAGGACAGGGAGGATGGAAGCTGTCTCAGCACGGGCTGGGCCTGGCTGTGGATAGAGACACAGAGTGAAGAATTAAAGCTGAGTCTGAGCTTTCACGGCAGAGATTCTGGAAGAACAGTGGGGTCTGAGCCAGGCCTGGGATGACAGGGTGGGGAGTTGGCAGCCAGCCTGGGCAGGGAAGGGAAACAGACATGCTGAATGCAGTCTGGGGCACGGAAGAAGTAACGTTCTGAATCCTTCTTCCGAGACGGAATTGTCTCAGGAAAGAAGTGGAGAGCCTGGGTAAGCCATCCACAGATGAAAAGGGAGAGCAGCTGGGGACCAGTGAAGGCATTTTCCAGCTCCTGTCTCTCAGCATGTACGAGATCCACATGCTAGGGCAGCTGTGCTGATGATTAAATTACGCTGTGAACAAGTAATGAAATGAGAAGTCCTAATGGAACCCTAATGAATTTTATCTCTTAGATGGCTTGCCTCTGACGCTTCCTCTGTTAACTCAGCTGTCAGGAAGCCCAGCATGGAGGAAGTGAGGGGGCAGGAGAGACCGACGCTGGGGCGGAGAGAGCCCAGACTCGAGGACCTGTAGGGACCCCTGTAGGGTCCAGCCCCTCGCCGACAGGTTAGGGGGGCACCTCAGGAAGCTTAGTGTAATGACAAGGGCGGTGGACTGAATCCAATTCAGTTAACCTTGAGCCTCAGCTTTTTAGCTTTTTAAAAAAATTAAATTTCTATTCAAGATATAATTTGACATAACTACTCTATTGCATGCTTCCCACCCAAAGTCTAGTTTCCTTCTTTTTTATAGAACTACCATATGGTCTGGCAATCCCTCTTTTGGGTATTTTCCTGAAAATATAAAAACACTTATTTGTAAAGATACACATCCCCCTATGTTCACTGCAGCTCTATTCACAATAGCCAAGGCATGAAAACAAGCCAAGTGTCCTTGACAGAAGATTGGATAAAGAAGGGGTGGTCCCTCTGAACAATGGAATACTCCTCAGCCATAAAAACATGGAATATTGCCATCTGTAACAACATGGATGGATCTTGAGAGTATCATCCTAAGTGAAGTGAGTCAGATAGAAGAGGACAGAAACTGAATGATTTCATTCATACGTGGAATATAAAACAAAAAGGAATAAACCAACAAAATGAGCCTCAGCTTTCTGACATGTAAAGTGGGAACCTTGACAAGATTTAGCTCCCCAAGCCGGCCACTCCTCTACTGCTTTCACCGCCTGTACCACCACCCAGTGACTGTTGTCATTAGATACAGTTTTGTTCTAAAGAGTAAAACTTTCACATTGCTAAGGAAAACAAGTACCACTTGCCATACATGGAAAGTAACTTGAAAAATGAAAGCAAAACATGTTATTGGGATATGTAATGTAAAGCATTTCTTAAACTTTTTTTTCACTGTATTTTAAAAAAAATTTATGTGTTGAATTTTAGAGAGCGAGAGGAAGTGAGACAGAGAAAAACATTGATTTGTTCTTGCATTTATTTATGCATTCGTTGGTTGACTCTTGTATGTGCCCTGACTGGGGATCAAACTTGCAACCTTGCTCAGTGGATTGAGCGTGGGCTGCGAACCAAAGCATCGCAGGTTCGATTCCCAGTCAGGGCACATGCCTGGGTTGCAGACCACAGCCCCCAGCCACCGCACATTGATGTTTCTCTCTCTCTTTCTTCCTCCCTTCCCTCTCTAAAAATAAATAAATAAAATCTAAAAAAAAAGATTAAAAAATTAAAAAAAAAAACTTGCAACCTTGGTGTATCAGGATGATGCTCCGGACAACTGAGCTACCCAGCCAGGGCTCTTTTCACTACATTTTGCTTCAATGTCCCATATCATAGTGATATTACTGCTAATAAAACAGGCAGTACTTACTGAGCTCCCGTTTCACGCTGGGGACTTTAGGTAGGCTACCACCCCCACTGTGCAGGTGCCATGCAGAGAGGTGAAGGAGCTCACCCAAGGTCACACTCTAAGAAGTGATGGAAGTGGGCTCTGTACCCCTGGCATCCCTGCCACCACCTCCACTCTTACCTATTCTCTGAGTGTTAGGAATGCTTGTCTTCTAGTTTCTCTCCTAAGGGAGAAGTTTTTAGATACCGACATTTCTGAAGAACAGGATTCCCCATAGAGGGATAGGTCTAACCCGAAGGTGAAGTGCTACCTGCCCTCAGAGAATGAAATTCTCAGGGAGAGAGCTCTCTCTGATAGAGGCCCACCCACTCACTGCTCTTCGAGGTCCTCTCTATGTCCCATTGGGTCCTCTGCTGGACAGCCAGACTTGAGAGTCTCGGCTTCCCTCCCCAAGTTTCCTGCCTTTGTTTTCTGAAAAAGTCTTTGAAGACACATGCTTATCAATTACCCTACATCTGATGGGACAGATCAAGAGCTCTTTGTCTTTGGGACACTGTGTAACAGTGTAGGGAGCAAAAATCTTTCAAGGTCTAAGTTCAGCTCTCAGCCCAATCACCAGCTAGGTGCATGATCAGGCAAGCCAGTCAATTGCATTAATCCTCAGTTTACTATCTGTAGAATGGGAATCATACCACCTGTCTCAACAGGGCTGAGGGAGGTCCAGTGTGATGAGAGGTACACGAGACAGCAAACACAATGCCAGGCACAGGGTAAGTCCCACAAATATTTGCTCCCTTCCTCTTTGCCATCCTCCCTTGCTCTGTAGGAAGCTCAAGGACTTGTATGAGCATTGTTGGCTAAACCCATAAGGATATTTCATCCCGGGATTCTAACTTGTATCACAGGGGTCGTGGGAATAGCCTGTGTTCTTAAGTGGCACCTCCTGGATCCCCAGAAGGAGACACAGGGCAGCAGGGAGGGGCCAGGCACAGTCTCACTGGAATTCACTTCCCATGAGGCTGCGTCTCTGGCCAGGTAGACCAGACAGACAATGACTAGTGCAGCTGTCACTTCTGCTTCACTCACCTGTAACAGCTCAAACACGGCAAGGAGGTCCCCTCCAGAGAGGTTCCCACAAAAGATGGGGTGATAGCTCAGCCTGGGTGCCTCATAGTCCTGGTCCACCAGCTTCACCACAGGAGCAGCCACGGTGGCACCCAAATATTCTGGCTTTCCCTGAGGCAGAAACAAAATGAATTTTTGACCCTGATGGCCACCTACCTGGTTCTGGCCTGCACCAGGACAATTTTGTAAATAACCTTCACAAAACTGTCAGCCTCAGTGTCTCCCTCTTGCTACTGTCCTCCATCCCTTTCCAAGGCTTGGACTCCCAGGGCAAACTCTAAGAGGATCATCCTAGGGACTTCCGGACCCAAGACTATTTTAGAGATTATCTCTCTCAGCATACAGAGCTCAGTGGATTAAAGTTAAAATAATCATCTAGGGTAGACCTGAAGGGGAAAAGAAGAAACGAGGTGGCAATGAACATTCCAAAAGCTCTCCATGGCAGGAAACTATTGAGGTCGGAACGTGAGCTTTGGAGTCGGCAACCCTATGGCCTTGGGCATTACTCAACCTTTTTTGAGTCTTATATCTTCAAAGGGGTTAAAACCACTACCGATTCATAAGGCCGTGGGGGTTGATAGAGTGACATAGTGACGTATGTGCTTTGCACGGTGACTGGTACACAATGAGTGCTCGACACACGGTAAGAGGATGATGATCATGATGATGATGGTGGTGATGGTGATAAAGGTCAGCGTGTTTAAGTGACAGAATAATTCTACCCTATCTTTCTGGCTAGTAAAAGAGGGTGTTAAAATATTTTATATGTATGGTTGGATGTGGTCCCTAAGTTTAAGAACTATTAGGTGGCATCACCTCCTGCCTCTTCCCCATACCTGCTCCCAGGAGCATGGCTCCACGGGCCCCAGGAGCAGCATGTGGCTAGGGCATGGGGCTGCTCTGTTTGCTGTTATCTCAGGAACTCCTAGAATATAAGCTCCACACAGATGGTGTTGCCTGTTTTATTCCCTGCTGTGTCCCCTGGCGCAGGGCAGGTACTCATTACATATTTATTGAGTGAGGGCTATTGAATAATGATGTCTGAAGTCCAAGGACAGCACCCACACTCCCTTCTGGCTGAGGCTGGGTTTCAGCAGTTGCTCAGCCTCATTGCCTTTGGACTCATGAACCAGCATTTGCATTCCTGGCTGTAGAAGGAAGCTTGGGTGAGTTGGAAATGAGGTTTAGTGTGGTCACACTCAGAAACAAAGCCAGCTGGTATCCCCCAGTAGGGTCAGACCTGTTCCTAGCCTGGGTACAGGCAGGGATGTGCTGTGCATTTTGTCCATGATCTAGCTGGGGATAATTAAAATTAGCCCCGGAGACAAAAGAGTCCACATAAACCCGAAAAGGAAATTCGCCAAAAATAAACTCATTTCCTACACAGCCGGCAGACCCTAATGAGGAATGAGGGTACAAGGCACTATGTAAGGAGAGAAAGCTCTAGACTGAAACCACGTGTCTGGCAGAGTCAGAACCTCAGGATCTGACCGTCACTGCAGGGCTGTGGGCCCAGTCTAGCTGCAGTTCATATGCGTCTCTCCAGGAAGAAAGTACAAAGCATTCATAATTTTTTCTCTCTCCTTCATTTCCTTTTCTGTTAGGTGTGAGAATGTGAGCTGGTTTTTCTGTGAAGGTTTTGGCGTGGGGTGGGACCTGCAGTCCAGGCATGGATATCTAGCAGGAGTCTGAAAGGCAAAGGACAACTAAGGGAAATCCATGGAGCTGGTTGGTTTAGGAGGAGCTTTCAAAGATGTTTGATTGTTGTTATGGTTTTCAAATAAAAAATACTCAGTATCAGAGCCATGTTGCTAGGAACAAAATTGAAAAGGTGCTTATGTTATGGCTGTTTCGACAGAAAATCTGTACTGCATGCCCAAGAGGAGAACTCACATTCCGTAAATACGTACGTCTAGCTCCAACTTACAACTGGGGAACAGCACCCGGAGTTGGGGGAGACACAGAGAGAGAGGCAGAGATGGAGGAGAATGACGTGTGTCTCTCAAGGGATAGAGCCACACCAGCCACACCCACAGGTGCAGCAAAGAGTGGACGCAGGAGGCTCTGCCTCCAGCTGGCTGTGCCCTTGAACAAGGCATTTGACCTTTCTGGGTCTCTATTTTCTTCTCTAGGAAGCAAGAGGGAGATTTGTGCTCTCCAAGGTGCCTACTCACCTCCTACCATTTTCCCATCCTGATTTCCTCCTGACCTTGGGTCGAGGTCAGAGCTGCCCGGATGCTCTGAGGGGAACAGATGAGGGGGCTGAGGGAAGGCTTTTTGGGAAACTGTTGCACTTAATACGCTTGCGCTTCTGCAACCTCCCGAGAGGGTAGATAGAGACATCGGAGAAAATAAATAAACTTTTGCCTTTCGTTTTAGACTTCCTAATGTAAAAAAAGATTTGATTTGTAATTCAAAAAATAAATCTCCAGTAAGCTTCTTAATCTATTTAACATTTCAGAACACAGATTTCTTTGGAGAGAAAGAGGTTTCGTTCGCATCGTAACAGAAATGGGATAGAGACGAAAGTGTTTCAGGATTCAGAAGCAACAGCCCAGAAGAAAACAACCCAGTTACAAAGGCTGAATTGGTGACCGCAGCCTTCTATTTCCTTCCAGCCAAGGCAAAATCAGTAAACACCTCCAGTTTTCAGAAGGCATGGGCATTTTTACTAAGCAGAAATAGGACAGGGAACTGGCTGGGGGCTGGGCACAAGCGGGGGATGCTTTATAAAGTGCCTGTTCCTGAAGCCGTGTATGGCGACTGGAGTTCTGTGACCCAGATCCTGTTTTAACTGCAGTCTAAATGGAACCCTAGGTGAAAAACCCTTTAGTGAAAGAAGCAAACGGCCATCGCCCATTTCCCTGGTTCTGTAATGCATCGTTTTTCCCCAGGCCAGGACGGCCGCCAAGCACATCGAGATCCCGAGCATTAACAGGCTGCTTCAATGAAGTGAGATAGAGAAGCACAGGCAGCACTGTCCTGGGACACTCACCACCGCGTCACTGTCATACAGCTCCACCACCACCAAAGGCGGGGACTCCGCCAGCTCCTTATGGTTTCCGTGCAGCACCAGGTCATTGAACAGCAGCATCTGGTTCCAGGTTGGGGAGAGGGTCTGGGAAATGACCTGGAAGGTGGGGCCAAAAGAGAAGCAACAGATCCTTCCGTTGGAGTGCAGGACTTCTGAGATGCGTTCAGTAGTTACTTAGGAAGAGCAAAGAGAACACAACCTCGTCGTCACTGCTCACTCGTTCGACATTCAAGGGGCAATGTAAACCGGTGTCCTACTACGTACTAGATACTAGTGGATGAGAAGATTCCTTGCCCTGCAGGCTCTTACCCGGGTAGAGCCCCTCCAATGTTCAATGCCCTATGTGTTGCATACATCATTTCAACTCGATCCTCACACTAGTGCTGTGATGATAAGACCAGCTGCCCTTTACTGAGCACTTACTATGTGCCAGCTGTTGCGCTTTACACGCACTGGCGCATGCAAACTTCACAATTCTGGGAGGTGCATATAGCTGTCTAGTCACGTTTTACACCAAGAAATTAAGGCTCACTTGTCCAGAGCCAGCAAGTGGCAGCACTGAGATTCAACCAGGATCTCTGGTACCAAAACCCAGACTGCTAACTCGTTTATCTCACCAAGTAGATGCTAATGTTATCTCTATTTTATGGAGGGGCATACCGCGGGTGGGGGATATCTGGTGATTCTCCACTTGTGAGCAAATACAATTTTGTCATCAAATACTCTAAAGTGGGATTTAAATCTAATATTCCTTTTACAGAATTCTATTATATTGTGGATATTTATTTGACTGCATTGAAGAAACCAGTATCTTCAAAATGATCCTTGCCATTTTGCATGACATCATTCTTTCTACCTTAACAAACTGTGGTCTTGGTAGTTGGCTGTACCCATTACTCAGATGGAGAAACCAAAGGACAAAGAAGGACCATAACCTGCATATTTGGTCCAGATCCATGAGCAACTCACCTAGAAGTGGCTCACAGCTCCCCTGCCAGGCCCTTCAAGTGGTACCTTCAGAAGGGAGGTTATAGCCAGGTTTGTATCCTCTACTCTGGTTAATTGGATGTTTTGGAGCACATGAGTTTCAGAGAGCTGAGGGCTCAGGTGGTTTGCAGAATGGGTGGATTCTGCACCCGGACAGAAACTGCCCCCTATGATGGGAGGCTGCTCCTGGGAAGAGGCCACAGCCGTATCTTCCTCTTCTCCAGGCTGCTCGGGCAAATGGGTGATTTCACAGTGAACACGGCAGAGAGACTGCTGGGTCCTGGGGAAATTTCCACACCGCCTCTGAACTGCACCTTTACTTCTCACCATTCACTCCAGGAGGGATCAGAGAGAGATCTGGCCTGGATTAGCTGCCCAAGTTCTAAAGCCCAAATAAAATGGTCACATTAGAATTTTACATCAAGTGCACCTCTAGACACAGCATGAATCATCGGCACCTTGGTCACGAAGGGATTTTTCATTGCTCTTCTTTATCTGAGTCATAAATACAGTGTGTACTTCATAATATCCTTCTTTTGTTATTTTTTGCTCGTGGGATATTTTATGCCTCAAACGCAGTAACATTTTTGACATAATGTTTTCCTTTCAGAGAAAAATCTTAACTTGTTGGACAAAGCATCATTTCAAGCAGCCTATAATAAGCAGGAGTTAGGGAGTTGAGACACAAAGCTGGCTCGTGTCAGTGACTAACATCACAAAGCACCACGTGTCTTCATGTTGCTTTTAAAAATAGAAATGTGATCTATTTTTCAGCATTCACCCATACGGTGTGATACCAAAGCAATTTATGACCCTTACAGTATCTTTCCTACAGAAATGTTTTGATATCTTCCTTGGCATTTTGGGCTGTAAATCCCACTTGGTAAGATTCCAGAGGTCAGCATGCATTCATTCATCCATTCAACATGTATTATTCAGGACCTATGTTGTACATGAATAAATGGGAGGGCATTGGCTTACTCTCAGAGTTGTTTCCATGAGCAAAAGGACCACGGCTACCTTCAAGAGGTACCACACACCTCACTCAAACAACAATATATTCTTCCACCTTATTGCCAAGGTGTCCACCAATAGCTTATTTCTTTGGGGCTTCCTTAAAGAGTTATTTATTGTAATCATGTTATATGACACTATTTGGGAGATTATAGTCCCATTTAGCTAAAACTTTAAAAATGGGGTGAGGAAACTTGGACAGAGCATGGCCTTAACCTCAGGTACCCCTGGAATGGAACGCTAATTTCACGGGCGCCTTACACTCAACTTGGGCAGGTGATTCCACCTCTCTCTTCCATGTTTTTCCTCATTTAAATGGGGTTAGCACCTACCTTGCGGAGTTATTATAACCATTGTTTGAGACAAAGCATATTAAGTACCTGGAACGCAGTAGGGGCTCAGTAAGTGTTTGTGACCCACCCCACTCCACCTCACCAACACTCTTTTATAAAGGGGTAAACGTTTGCTGAACACCTACTATGTGTCAGTCTTGGTTCACTAGGGTACTTGTTTCTGACAAAAGACCATCCATGTCCTCGGGACACAGCATCACTCAGGTTGTTTGAAATCTCAGGTTCCATGCTCTTCACCCTCTAAGATCCCCCCTCTACTCCCCTAAGACTTCCTCTTGGCCACCGAGTCCCTGGCCCCTGTGATCCCCAAAGCTTTCCTTTCTAGGATCTCTCTCCCTTTCTCTTTATCCTCCGGTCACCACAGGGTTTCTAAGTCCCACATCCATCTCCAGTGATGTCTGGAATAACTGGATTCCCTTATAAACTATTTTGTACCAGTTAGTCATTCACAGAGGACTGGTTTGCAGGACCAGCCCTTTGGAGACTGTTTTCCCTGAGCTCCACGTGGCCAGTTCAGGTGAGAGCTACCAGGTGAACCGATGGACCTCAGGTATGACCGCAGGTATGACCCCAAGCTCAGCTTTCCCCATTGTAATGAATAGGAGAGAGGCCATGTCCCTTCAACAGACCAGTCCCTCCAAGGCCTCATGACACTGGAACAGGAGAGGGAAACTGGAGCCCTTTTCTTACCAAAATGGAAGCAGAAGGGTTAAGCAAAGTGACTTTGGAATTGGGCCGACCTGGCCCTACCACCTTCTACCTATATGGTCTCGAAGCCTCACCTTCCTCATCTGCATAATGGGGATACTACCAACATCCATCTTTGGGTTGCAATGAGGCGTAGCAAACAATGCATGTAAAATGCTTGGGCATCACACCTGGCACATAGGGAGCTTTTAGTAAATGGCAGCTGTTATTATTAATAAGAATTAGGCACTTAGTTCAAAGTATGGAAACAAAGTCCAGGGCTCAGTAGAACCTGTGATCCCTTTCAAATGATTATTTGATAAACTGATGCCATCTGTTCCTTTGAGAGATGGGTCTAAATCAAATGAAGATACTATACGGAGATACAGACTAGAACGGTAATCACACGGTAGCCCAGGGAGCTCATTCAGACCCCTTGCTGCATCCTAGGCTCTGAGGTCCCCTCTGTGCACCTGGATTCCACAGCTGTGGCTGCCAGAGGAGGGTTCCAGAGGTCCACCCTTGCCTGGTGGGAAGTCTCAGTAAAAATAATGACAAGCAGTCACATAGAAGCTGTGACAGGCAAAGCACTGTCCTGGATGTTTTACCCTGTGACAGGTATATCAGTGTCACCATCCGTTACAGATGAAGAACTTGAGGACAGAGAAGGTTTTGCTTAAGATCACACAGCCAATAACTGGAAGAGCTCGGATTTGAACCCAGGCAATGTGGCTCCAGAGTCTAGACTTTTAATCACTGCATTTGATGTGCTGCTTCTGGAGACAGAAAGGAGAAAGTACTCTGCACTCTTCTGGATTTCATGCTCATTCATTGGGAGTGGAGTCACCTTCCTTCCGCGGTCTCTCTCGGCTCCCCTTGCGGACAGAGCCAAGCCCTCTCTTCAGTGCCCCTTGGAGGCCCAGCACTATGGGGTTCATCACAGTGTAGCTGACTCGCCTTTCCAGAGGCCTGCCTGTCTCGTGCCCAGACCACACACTACTCAGGAGCAGGGGCTGGTCCCCCAACTCCCCTGAGCCCAGCCTGGGGCCTGGCACAGAGCAGACATCGGCCGGAGCTGGTGAAGTACACTTGGGGCTGGTTCACTTATGATCTCAGTCTGCACATCATAAATCAAAACTCGGTCTCACCCGTCACCCAGATGACGGGCCTCACTTTTGAAAGAAATGTCAGCCCTCTAACATCAACTGACATAATGACCACCATTCATCAATCATTTATTCCCTTAACTTTCTTCTTCACAGTAGCACTATTTTAAGATGACAGACCAAGGTTTAGTGAGTAAGTGCAGCTAGAAAGTAGGTGGGCTAGAATGAAACTTCCACTCCTCTACTATGCCCTCTGTCTTCCCCTCAGAGGTGAGCAAACCCTCTATGGAGCTTCCCTATCTCAGAACAGTGCGCCCGCAGAGAACAGAGTAAATCCTAGAGGACACGATCGAATGAGAAAGCCTAGTGGACCTGTGCCAATTAAGAACGCTTTTCACATTCTGGCACTCGGGGTACAGAAGGGGGAGGAAGCCCAGAGGAAACAGGTCCACATCTGTCTCCATCAGGCCTCACAGCATCCGCCAGGAAGTCGTACTTGGCAGAAGAGAGACACCCACTGAATGGCAGGGATGTTGAGAGAATGCAAAGTCCCCCAGCTGGTGAGCATGAGGTGGCAGTGCAGAGTCTAGGCTTTGTGACGGCAAAGCTGGAAAACCTTCCCCCCACCAGGACCCCTCAGTGAGACTGGATCATGAGCCTCTGTGGGGTGTCTGGGTGCTGTTCTCCTGTGTGTTCACCCCCCCTAAACCTGACCTTGGGCCTGGCACTTCAGCAGGAGGAGCTCTGGGAGCCAGGTTCTGCTTTTCCTGCCGCCCTTCCTTTGTCTGAGAAACGTGCTCTCTTCGCTTCAGGACAATGGATCGCAGGGGAACAACAGACCCCACGTCCATCCTTCCTTGCACACGATGTTTTGAGTCTGAAACACCTACATACCCAGAGACACGGGAACTTGCAATGGGTCCAAGCTTTTTCTTCTCTGGGGTCTGCTGTGGATCAACTGTGGGATAGAGGAAGAAAGCAGGCGGGCTTCCCTGGTTACCTTTGTGGTCTGGCAGTGGGAAAGGAACGTGACCTTGGCAAATGGGTCTGAAAGTCCGTTGCTGTCGGCCGCGATCAGGCCTCGGGCTTGGTACATGTGTGCTCTCAGCTGAAAGATGTGCCGGTCTGTGGACACACAGGGGAAAGCGCAGGCATTAGTGGGCTTTGGGGAACAGTAAGTGCTGGTGGGTGTCCGTGTATGAAGTGAGTCTGTGGGTTCATCCAGAGACGGGCAGAGGAGACCACAGCACCCCCGGTGCCGGAGGCCAAAATGGACACAGGGAAGAGGCCTTGTTGATGGGCACGTGGGAGCCAGGCACTCTTCCTGGTGCTTTCACTGTGGGGGTTAATCTCCATAACAACCTTGTGAGATAAAGATAATGATCTCCATTCGGCAGATGAGGGAAAAGGCTCACCAAAAGGCTAAAATACTTTTCCAAGTCTATAAAGCTAAAAAAATGCCAGAGCCTGGATTTCATTTCTGTCAGATTCCAAAATCACCTTCTCTTCCAAAAATACCACATTTTAATTCCTAGTAATTCTGCTGTTTGCACCGGTGTGTGTGTGTGTGTGTGTGTGTGTGTGTGTGTGTGTGTAAGAAAGGGGCTTCTCCACAATGGATTTGCTTCAATAAACTCAATAAAGTCCTGAGTCATCCATTCATCCCTTCTTCCATTCGGCCAGCCAAGGTCATTTTGAGCACCTACTGTGTGCCAGGTACAGTTTTGGTCTCTAAGGGTTCTGAGTAGGTAAGACAGCTCCTGCCCTTGGGGAGCTCCAGGGAAAGGGCAGTAGATAACACAGACACCGCAATCACAGTGACGGGAGGCCAGGGCTGAGTGTCTGAGGGAGATACACACAGGACATGGGACCCTAAAGGCCGGAGCAAGCATGCCTGTTTGATGGGACAGGAGGCAGAGAGAGGGCTGCAGGGGGCAGCAGACTGGGGTTCAGTGGGGAAGTCCACGTAAGACTGGAGAAGCTCACAGCTGAGGAATTCTCTTAGATCGCCCCATGAAAACATGCTGCAGGGGACCAGGACACTGTTGGAAAACTCTCTTCTCTCCTCTGAATTATTAGTGGCTGTGACAGCAAATGTCTCTGGGTACCCTGGGTCTCTAGAGGCAATGTCTGTAGAAATGACCTTGAAGTGGATGTTTTTCACCCAAAAACAAAACGCCAAAGACAGGATGGAAAACAGCGTGACTGGAAATAAAGCAAGGTTTGGAGATTGTTTACCCTATCAGTTACTAGCTGTGTGGTCTTGAGCAATTTCTAAGCATCTCTGATACACCCTTTGTCCATCTGCAAAATGAAGAAAACACCCAGGGTTGATGTGAGATATAAATTAGATCTTACGTAGAAAGTGTAGGGCACCATGCTTGGCATGTGGTAGGTGCTGTCTCCAGAAGCTTTTCTTCTCTAACTACTGGGCCCTTAGATTCCCCTGGCACTCAAGGTCACCCAACATCGGAGGAGCCTTGTGTGACACAGGAAGCCTGGGCATGTAGACAGGCCTCCCAGGTTTCCAACATTGGCTCAATTTAAAACTCAGCTGCAGGCAAAACGAAGGTAACACTGCTCTACGCTATCTGAACTCAGCAGCAAGAGAGCCTGCAAATCGAATCAATTTGGAAACAGAAGCAAAATGCAATTGTAAGCACTAATACTTACAACAAAATTTAAAATTATATGAAAATGTAAGCATGATGGCACTCATAGAAAATGTCTACAAAGGAGAAAGGATTACATAAAGCAATCTGAATTTCTAAAAGCAGCCAAGCCAAACCCTGACTGGGTGGCTCAGTCAGTTGGAGCACCGCCCCATATACCAAAAGGTTGTGGGTTCGATTCCCAGTCAGGGCACATACCTAGGTTGCAGGTTCCATCCCCAGCTGGGGTATGTGCGGGAGACAACGATCAATGTTTCTCTCTCACATCGATATTTGCCTCTCTCCCCCTCCCCCTCTCTCTAAAATTGATCAACATATCCTTGGGTGAGGATTTAAAAAAATAAAATTTTAAAGCAACCAAGCCAAGAAACAAGCTAGAGAAACATGAGAGACCTCACTGACACCAGTTTCCACTGGGTCCTTACCAGGAAGTGTAAATGCCTAACGTTGCCAGGCCAAAACCCCAGGGCCGTGAACAGAGAAAACCCGCTTCAGTTCTACAGGTCACATCAACACAAGGACTCACTGACATTTATATAAAACACATCTTTTGCTTAAAATTCAAACTTAATCTATACAGTCTGTCTACAAAGAAACGCCAATTGCTTTTTCTCCGTTAACAGAAAATATCAATGATCATTTGAGATGTGTTAAATGACTTGACTTTATTGTTTTAGGTCAGACATTGGAAGGTGAGGAAGAAAATTTAGAAACTATATTAAAAGAAGGCAAATAAGTTGACCTTAAAATAAGGCAGAAACAACACAGGCATGTCCCCCCTGTCCCTGTTTTCTCAGGAGCCTACCAGAGACACCCAACAACCCGCTTCGCCTGTGAGCCTCCTACCTTGGTAGACCAGGCTCGCTGGAGGATGGCTGGAGCCAGCCACTGTGGATGGCATTTCTGCTTCATAGCCTGCTGGCAAGTTGTCCAAAATGGCGCCAGAGTGTCTGGTGGGGCCCAGCCACAGGTACACGTCGACTTTCGCTTGCACTGACCAGCCAGCAGGCCGTTTTCCGGGGAGCTGCGTAAAGGTTGCAAGGAAGCCCACCGCATTAATAAGAGACGAGCACAGGCCTTGCTCTTTGGGAAATGAGGTCCTTCCTGGGTGTCTAGGGACATGCCCAGGGGTATTCAGAGAGCTGTTCTCAGGAGCTCATCTCATAGCAAAATGAGACCAGTGACCCCAGTTGCCACGATGCACAGTTCCGGAGGCAGATTCAGGTGTAGTGGGGCCTGACGCTTAAACAGGCACCGTGTTAAGCACTTCTGAGTCTTGGGTCATGTAAATCTAACCTATAGGTATGGTTATTGCCCCCATTGCTCAGAGAGGTTAGGTAAGCTCCCAAAGAACACTCAGCTTTTAAGTGACAGAGCCAGGACTCAAACCCAAGAGAGATGACTTCAGACCTAGACCCTGGACTTTGAATCCCTACTGCCTGCCTCTTTCCATGCAGAACTGGAATCTGTCTCCCCAGACCTTCCCAGTGCCCAGAGCTCCAGCCACACCTCTACCCCTTTGCTTCATTCAGAAGAACTCAAATGCTTCCTTCATAGGTCAGGCCTTCATGTGCTTGAAGGAACCTACCTGCCCTTCCATGTTCTCTCTTCCAGACTAAAACCTCCCATTCCTTCACCCCTTCCTCATGCAGTGGGGTTTCTAATTCCCTACCCCATCACCAGGGTTAGGAGACTCCTCATCCCATCTAAGGAGTCCCAGGCTCCAGATCTGGCTGCATTCAGGGTTGATGTCAAGGACTTCACTCTGAGGATGACAACCTCTGCAGATTTTTTGGACCCTTCTAAGTGCCTTTTCTTAGTATTTCTAAGGATTTTCAATTGGTACTGTCCTCTTTCTTTTACATCACTTCTTTTCCACAGACAATCACAAAATCCTACTACGAGAGGCTACAAGTTACTTTGACTTTTCCAAGGCACCCATGGGGAGCCCCTGAGTCCAAAATTGAGCATAGATGCCCACTTTCTTGTCTTGCTCTGTGCGTGCCTTAAGTGGATTGTGAGCAACTCAATTCAGCAACTACTACAAGTGCCCCTAGGAATTGCTGACGGAGTGGGGTCAGGAGGGCATGACAAAGACCAAGACACAGCGCTGGCCTCCCTCTAAGATCTCACATCTAGACAAGGAGGTCAGCTTGCATTTACTTACTCAAATGCAAAGTCAAGTGTAAGAGAGAAAATGCTACAGGAGCAGAAAAGTAGCAGTAGATGCTTCCATCCTTTCTCTAAGACTCATATATTTTGCTGGGCTTGAATCAGTGTTATGGAGCTGGACCAGTGGAGAAGGCACCCCAGGGAGAGGAAAGTGCAGACCAAAGATACGGGGGCAGGAACTCACAGTGTAATACGGGCTGATGTTCAGTGGGTGTTTGCTCTGTGCCAGAGCTAGTTTGCTAAGAGCTTTCAGAAAAGAAAGAGCTGGGACGGACAATTACTGAGACGAGGCTGAGGAAACCTGCTGGTTATGTGGAGGGGTTTGGATTTGATTTTTTAGGGGATGGGATGGGTTCTTCATCCAGCTTACAAATAGCAAAAATGGTCATTTTGTTGTTGGTAAAGACAACCACTCTGTAGCTTACAATTCTTAAATTTCTAAGACAAATAATTCCCAGTTCATCACTTAAATAATAATAATAATAATAATAATAATAATAGCTAAGATGCATTGAGCACTTGTTTAATAAAACAAATATTTATCGAGAGCCTAGGGTTATTTTGTTGTAATGAAAACAACCCCTCTGCCATTTGTAGACATGTAGGAGTTTTGTCAGTTCGCAGTGCTGTCCCCAATGCCTAAAAGGGGGCTTGGCACCCAGAAAGTACTCAGTAAATATTTGTTGAATTATCTATTTTTTCTAATAATAATAGTAACAATATTTTTAACTTCACAGGCATTTCTAGCCTGGGTGTGCCTTCCCTGCCCGCCCCCTCCCCACTCCTCTCTCTCATGAGCCTCTGTAGCCTGACCCACCCGGCAACATTTGTTGAGAATAGCCTGGTAAAGCAGGGATATAAAAAAATAAGAAAATTAAGGAAAGAATGCAAATGTGCATTGAAAAACTGTGATCACCCATGTATAAAAGTTGCATGAGACAGAAAGCTCAAGTCTTCACCTCTCCCATGCCCCGCCCACCTCCTCTGGGGTGCTGGCGAACGCCAGCTGGCTGAAACAGAGAAATCCTGGCCAGTCAGAAAAGGGAGAGAAAGATGTTGAAGTTGGTCCATCAGTATTAGTAAGAGAAAGGTTTGTCTGTCTTGTGGCAGTTTCACTTTCTGCTGCATCCAGGGGATAGCTGCATGGAAAACTGGAGGCCTGAGAAGAGACTGACCCGGGGGTGTGGAGCAGAAGCCAGGAGGGGGGTGCAGACGAGAATGAGAAGGGGTCTCTGGAGTCCACGTCGGGCAAACCGGCACAGAGAGGCGACTCCAGGGGAAAAGGAAAGGAAGGCTGAGCATCACTTTCTGGCTGGGCTGTAAGTGCACAGGAAGTTTCCTTTTAGTAATGAATGAGTGTCCTTTCCTGCCCGTTGGCCACTAGGGGCACTGTGGGCATGAGACAGAAGGAGAGAACTCTAGTTTGGGGGATGATGCATTGGGCTCAGCTCAACAAATTCTGTTCCAGCATTGTTAGTAGCATTGTGAGTATATTTAAATTAGAGAAAAAGAAAGACCACAGAACCAGGGACCACCAAACCCTGGTTGCCGTTACAGATTTACCATTACTTAGCCATGCTCCTTCGGAAGAGGCACCTTCATTTCCTCTAGATTAGTAGTCCCCAAACTGGGCCCCTGAGCATGGGGGCTTCCTAAAATTCACGCTTAGCTCTCCTCAATGAATCAGATCAGCAAGCCTGGGCTGTCAAAGTTGGAGATGGTCCCTGACTGCAGGACTTCTCAGAGCCTTCATGAGTGACACTCTGAGGGACGGACCAACTACAACCTCCCAGAAGTGCCTGAACAAGGTATGTTTATGGAGCCACTTGAAGGACAGTCATTCCCTGGAATCAGCTTTGACAAACCTCTGGACTGGAGGTTTCAGATTGACCTCCTTTGTCTCATTGCACCTCCTGACCCCCAGCTGAGACACAGGGGTGGGCAGCAGGTGCGTGAAGTCTTTGTCTCCCTGGCGTGGCTCGTCCCTTCTTTCAGATTTACCCATTCAATGAGGAGAGCATCCAGGGAGCCAGCAGGAAGGGAGTTAAAGGCATGGGGTGATAATCAAAACAGGACTAAAGATAGTTCTGCTGAGTCATCTTATTGAGATGTGTCATTATGTCGGTACAATTGAATTCAACAGGATTTACAAAGTTATCTATCACCCGAGACCATCCCGATGGTGAAAGCAAAATACAGATAAAGAAGTCAGTTATGCAGCCTCTGGCTTTATCTGCAGTTGTTCTTTGTTCTCATTTTAAATAATGCCAGGATGCATCAACGTATTTAGGAGGCGAGCAGCATGCCGCTGATTTTCTAGTATTTTTAGCATAGAGCCTTCTAAAATGATTTGCTATTTTTAAGACAAATAAATGTTTCTTGTGACCCCAGAATTTCTCGGATGGAGCAAGTGGAAGAAAAATCCTGATGTTCGTAGTGAATAACTTCGGTAAAAATGTCCTTTTTCAGTTACAATCATTACAGGGGCAGAATGGTTAAAGTCATTTTCCACACACAACAGAAAACAGCATACAGAGCCCCAGGTACCCTGGGTGCGAGGGGGACAGAACCCAGGAACGTCCTCTAGATGTGGAAGCCCATTTGTCTGAATGCCCGTGGTCATGGAGTGATGACTCCGGGTGATGTACGCCCTGTGTTCTTTATAGGCAGGCACCCACTTAATCTTCAACACCACCTCCATTTGATTGAAGAACAGGGGACACAGAAATGCTAACTATCATAACTTACCCAAGGTCACACAGCTAATAAGTATTAAGCCTGGCATTCTGTTATGGATTAAATTGTATTCCTTAGACCTTTGAAAGCTTTGGGGAAGAGTCCGAGATATGAACACACACTAAGAATGATGAGCAGACCGGGAAAAAAACCCCAGAGATTTCCCATCTTTGAGTCAAAAATAGTGCAGACTTACTTTGAGGAAATGAGTTTTGATGGTACCACAGTATTTGCCCGTCTGCTCCCTGATGGGGGAGTAGAGCAGGTCTTTGGAGGCGATGCGGGCGTATGCGACCCTCTTGTTGTTGCTGAGCATCCAGAGGAAGACATCGGGGATGGTGTGCTGTGGCTGCAGGGAGGGAGGGGAGCAGATCTGATGGGCTGGGGGTTAACAAGCGCATGCCCAGAGTTCTCTGATCCTAAAACATCTCTGCAATCAAGCGGTGAAATGTAGCTTCTTTGAACAGAGAAAGCTTTGGGTCGTGAATTAGCAGTCCATGTAAACCCCATTCGCCAAACCACTCACTGTACTTTAACGATAGGCAAATAGGACCAAAGGTTTGGCATCTTTAGCAGCCTGCTTTTCTCCGTCTATAGAACAAACATTTTCTACACTTCCTCATGGATTCCCCTTCCCCCAAATCTTGTAATAATGATTTAGCTTCAAGCATTGGGCCTCCTAAGAATCAGGTGACATTTCCAGAACATTCAAATAAAAAATTCTATGAATGTCTTTTCATTTACTCTTGGAAGGGAAAAAATTCCACATGGACTTTATACCTAAAATAGGATTGCAAGCACTTTAGCTCCATTTTAAGTGGCTATTCAGGAAAAACTTGACTAAATTGCACAGAAAATGAGATTTTAGAATTGAGCTAGTCAACATAGGAATTGCAGAAATCCCTGCCAAGAGGCCTATTATGATGTGAGAGTTGGAAATGTACATTTCCGAACCCACATAGCTACCGAGACAAAAGGGAAGTGCAATGCCCTAAACTAGGCTGCAGCCTTGCTGGGCTGGATGCGGTTGCTCTGCATTTTGAAGTCCCAGTGTAACTGGCATCCTCCTAGGGTATCCCTTCTCCCCCAGTGTGGAAGCAAACATTTTCCTGGCTACAGGGCTGGTCAGTCACAGACCTGAAGGCCTGACGCCTGCTGTGAGCCTTCTGGGTATTTATTAACATTCCTGTATCTGCTAGAATGACTGCCTGTCTCACTGTTTATTACGCCTGCAGAGAATGGTTGATTTACAAGAAATACAACTTTTGAGAACAACAGAAACAGTAAACTTGTATCTCTTCCTGCAACCTTCCCACACAAAACCCGGTGTCTGACAGAAGCAAATATCACTGTTGGATCATTCTAGAAATCCCCAGAAGACACTGGTTACAACTAACTTAAAAATGAGAAGCTGATTTAACCTTTACTGGCCATGAGTTTAAATCCTCTGTTGAAAACTTATCAAGGATCCTGTGCAAATTTTGACTTTTCTTGAGTCCATTAAGGAACATGCTTTTTATTTCTGCTGAATATTCAAGCTTCGTTTTTTTTAAAAATCAATAAAGCTATAGCTAGTTGGCTTAATTTTAAAATCTAATTTTTCACCCCTAAACTAACGGTGCCTGCTCAGCTCTGCAGGGTCCAGGAGACAATACTATTCTATCTTTCATCCTTGTCAAACATTCAAATGCCACCAGGAAGCCATCCAGTCTGATCTTCCAAATGAGGATTGCTATTAGAGTTCATTACCTCATCCACAAGAAAGCGGATTTTTTCCACAAAATTTTGGGCTTCATGGATCATTTCATCAAGTGATAACTTTTTCTTCTGCTGCTGAATGATCCCCTTGGCCTTCTTGGCCATTGCCTCCTAAAACAAGACCAGAATCAGTGCAGATCTTTCTAGAAATGTGAACCACAGGCACTGCCCTGTCGCTGGAGAATCCTGAAGGTGTGCATGAGCTCCACACTGAGCCACTCACGGGGGCTGTTTCAGGGCCCCCCACTGAGCATGCTGCTCCTTTAATAGAAATTTCATAGGAGTGTAGGGGCGGTGAATATCATCTCACTTTCCTTAGACAGATAAGAAGCTGAAGCTCAGAAAAGTCAGAAGTTTGTCAGGGTCCCATAGCTCTGGTAGACAAGGCTGGAACCTAAGTTTTCTGATACTAGCAACAACTATACGAATAGCAGCTAAAATGTATTAAACTCTTATTCTGGGCTGGACAATGCTCTTACTGCTGTATTAATCCTCATGGCAACCATAGCAAACTTAGCAACGAGAGTAGGTACTCTTATTCCCATTCTACAGCTGGGGTCCTAGAGTAATGCGGCTCTGAGAGGCGAGCTGGAGTTGACCTCCTGCTGAGCCCAGAGTCCAAGTCCTTAGTTACGCTTCTCACCACCTCTTCCTAGAGGCCTGGTGGATGCTTCCAGATGAAGGCGGCATCATTTGAGAAATTCTGCCAAGGAGCTCAGTATGAGTGATTGAAACATCCAAAAGTGTTTACTTTGATTTGTTTGCTCAGTCCACATGTGTGCACTTAGGGAAGAGTCTCAAACACTTAACAGGGATTTCAAAGGCCCCGTGTGAGCTGGCCCTGCCTGCCCCCTGTTTTCTCCCACAGGGCTTCACTCAGTGGACCCCAGGCTGCCCTGGAACACGCCGAGTGTGATTCATTCTCCCAGACCGGGGTGCTGGGGGTGTCCTCTTCCTCAGATGTTCTTCCCAGACTTTGCACAGCTGGTTTCCTCTCTTGCCTCAACTTAAATGTCACCATGGCATTACAGCACCTTTAAAAATTTCCTTCACTATCTAACCTCTAATCATTTTCTTTATCTATTACTTACCAGTTTATCTCTGTCTTTCCCACTAAAGTGTACACTTCACTAGGATAGGGACCTCCTATGCCTTGTTCTTACCAGGCATTCTCAGTGTCTAGTGGGGCTCCTGGCACATGGCAGGTGTTAAATAAATGTCTGCTAAGTGAACCAGCCAGTCAATAAATTGATAAGAAGAAAAAGGACGGATCAGACAGAGGGAACAATTACATAAGACATCACCTAATAATTGAGGGTTCAAAATGGCGGGAGCGTAGATGTTTGGAAGAGGAGTAACGGGAGATAAGGCTGGGGTGCTAGGTTAGAGCAAGAGAGTGGACAGCTCTGTCCCTCTGAGAAATTTGGACATTGTCCTGTGAAGGATTAAGGTGACCAGTGATTTTTTAAAGCGACAGTGACCTGGTCAGGTGTGCATTTTAGAAAGCAGTAGTGGTTGTGGCTAGGAAGAGGGCTTAAATCGAGATTATTGCAGCAGTCCAGGTCGGAGACACAAAGGCGCCGAGTTTGGGCGGTGATTCTGGGGATGAAGAAGTGGGACACGTCCCAGAGCCCTTAAGGGGCAGAATCAGCAGGGCCTGGGGTCCAACTGATTGTTTAGGGCAGGAGGAAAGGATTCGAAGTGGATTCTCAGGCTTCTATTTGGAGCAACAAGAGTAGCGGGCAGTGCCAGTTCACGATGGGGAGCCGGGGTAGGTGGGAAGGTGATGTGGCTTGAGGAGGACATGTGTATTTTTGAGTGTGAGGTGCTATGAGACAAGCAGGGGACGTGTCCGCTGGGAGGCTGGAAATACAGGTCTGGAGATGAGGAGGTAGGGCTGGACCACGACAGAGACAGTGAAACCATGAATGTGCTCAGGCCGAGGACTGTCAGACGCCAAGAAGACAACAGGGCTCTGTGGGCGACAGGTAGGGATGATGCTGACGAGACAGGGAGGGTGGTCGGGGTGCTGGAGAACTGGCCTGGAGGCAGATCCCCTCCATGGTGGGGACGGACCCCCCTAAGGCACAGAAAGTGAGTGCACAAACCTCCACTTACTTTTCTGGAAAGAAGGAGGGACCAGGAGTGTTGAGACTTGAGTGTGAGTCTGTAAATGATGAGCAACTAGCTGTGACCTTTAAAAATCACTGAATCTCTCTGGGTACAACTCACATCTTTAAACAATTCCTGTTGAGTCAGACACTGAGTAATTTTTCTTTGCAGAATTACCATGACCTCCTATAAACTGTCCCTTGGATCCATTGCTGGACTGAAGTGAGGAGGTAAGATAAGCCAGGGTCTGACTTGGTCTGGCCTTTCTTGGTCACCCCTCATTCAGCAGGGACTGAGCACCCATAAGGCACCCCGTGCCATGCAGGGTCTCTGCGACAGAGATGGGTACCAGCTACATCCCTGTTCTCAAAAGTCCTTACAGCTTTAAAAGAATACTTTTTATTTTAAAATTACAGCTGGTGTACAATTTTATATTAGTTTCAGGTGTACAACCCCATGATTAGACATTTATATGACTTATGATTACCCCCAAGAAGTCTGGTACCCACATGGCACCATGCATAGTTGTTACAATATTACTAACTACATTCTTTATGCTATACTTTATATCCCTGTGACTATTCTGTAACCACCAGTTTGTAATTCCTAATCCCTTCACTTCTTTCATTGACCTCCCTACCACCCCCAAAATGTTCTCTGTATCTGTGAGCCTGTTTCTGTTCTGCTTCTTCATTTATTTTGCTTTTTAGATTCCACATGTAAGTGAAATCATCTGGCGTTTGTCTTTCTCTGTCTGACTTATTCCCCTGAGCACAATACCCTCGAGGTCCATGTTGCTGCAGGTGGCAAGATTTCACTCTTTTTTATGGCTGAATCATAGTCCACTGCAAATGCGCGCCACTCCAGGAAATGCTTACAACTCTGTTCTTAATGGGAGAAAACCCAGAAGAGGAAGCATAGTTATTTGCTTTGTTGTTGTTTTTGCTCTCTCAGCTTGTGAGGCAGAAGGTCAAGTGAAAGAGTCTACAGCCTTTGACAAAATACAAATATCAAGAACATGAACAAAGGGAAATCCAGCAGAATAGGACACAGGCTGGTGGGCTTCCAGCTCATTGTCGTAAACATTCAGTAAGTGCCAGCTCCTTCGCCGGTCACATTTCCTTCTCATTTACGCCTCCATGCCCCACAAGTGTATAACCTCGAACACCTTATCCTCTGGTAGCCTCTGACCTATGCCTTATCCGTGAGGGTTATTTCTAAAGCACGTTTCAATTCTCTGCAAAGTATAAATAGATTTTCACGTACCAGCTCCTGCCAGCAGAGCGTAAGTCGTTTCTTATCTAAAGTAGTTTGGTTCAACATCTTGGGCTTTTTCTCAGCTTCAGAGATAAAGACACTACAAGAGAACAACAGTTTTGGAACCTACTTAGGGAAAATTCATTTATATAATTCCTGAGATTTGTAAGTATACTTTCTGGAACACAATGGCAAAGCTGATGAAGTCACAGAACCAAGATTTTTCATTTAAGAGGAAGCAGTGATGCACGAACTTCTCTAAGCAACAAAATGAGATTCTTTTTCTTATCTGGGAAAAAATGATGCCTAGACCCCACCAGAGGAGCAGAAGTTCGTTTTTCCAGTTTCTTTCACTACAAATCTGTGGTTATTGCTGTCCAAGTTTGTATCAACACACACAAAATAAAGCGGTTTGCCTCCATCTTACAAATGTACCACACACCAAAGGTGCCTGAAAATTGGTTTGTAAAGCAGATACCTTAGACTCAACACTGGGATATGTCTCCACATTTTCTTAAAACTGTAAAAAGAACTGAATAGTCATTTCGAGGAATGGAATTAAAAACATGTTCAATAGGAAAATGGTAAAAGTTACAAATGCAGTTAAAGAGAGACAAATGGCTTTAAAACGAAGACATGAGATATTGGCCTAATCAGAGATAACTTAAATGCAATACCATTTCCTTCTATTAAAAATCTATAAGGACACAGGGACAAAACCAAAGAGGAGTAGGATTAAGGTTGGGAGGTGGGGATGGCTGGGGTAGGGGGAGTGGGGGGGGAATGGAGACAACTGTACTTCAACAACAATAAGAAGAGTTTAAAAAAGCGTGATGGTCGTCCAGGCTGGTGCAGATGTGGGAGGTGGTCACTTGCCTCCATTCTTTGAGTAGGTACATTGTTAGGATGTTTCAGAGGTGATTTTATAGCACCTGTCAACATTTAAATGTCTACATAATTTAATTCAAATTTTCACCAGAATTCTATCCTTCAAAAATAACTGGACAGTTTTGTAAGTATTTGTTTGCAAAGCTCTGTTTACTGAGGCATTGTTTTCAGGAGCAAAGAAATGGCAAGAACTTCAATGTCAGGGACTAGTCAATGATCTGATGCACGCGGCGGGTTGCACAGTGAGGATGGCAGGTGCAGCCTGCTCCAGAGAGATGCCCGTGATGTATTGTTGGGCCTGAAGGCAACCTGCTGAACAATGTGTGTGCTATCTTTGGTGAAGAAATAGAGTATTTTTATGGATGTGTGTGTTTGCAAGTGCTCAGGAAAAAATACAAGAGGAAAATTGAAACTCTTCTCTGGAGAGTGGGATTGGAGAAAGAACGGAGAAAACTTTTCCTGGTTACATTCCTGCACTTTTATTTTTTTTGTAAGACGAGCATGTGGCACTTCCATGCTGAAAAAATCAGTTACCAAAGAGACGAAAGGGGAAGTCCAGGATGCCGCCCCTGCCAGTGAGGGTCCTCCACCAGAGCCCTGCCTGTGGGCAATGAGGGCCTCATTGGAAAGTATCTTTGGATTTCTAGTCAAGTTACATTTTCTCTTAATTTCTAAAAGGAATTAAAAGTATTATATTTTGAGGAGGGAGACTTGATTTCACACGTCCACCGTCCCTAGAGGCACAAGGAATTTCAATCCATTCCACTTCCAAGACGGACCAGCCTGGAGGTTTGAGGGACACTTCTGACGTGTCTCTCTCCCTTCCTCGCAGTGCAGGAAACAACTTATTTCCTCATCAGAATTGGGGCAGACGACCACAGGACATGTTTCTGTTCACTCGTCCTTCAGACCCAGCCTGCTGCCAGCTGGGGGCAGCCTCCTCACCTCCACTTGGCCAATGGTCTGTCCCTGGGGAAAGCCCCAAAGCCCAGCTGCCCCACCCCAAATGGGTTAAGGGGACCAGGAAGCCCTCCATGGCCTCAGGTCCAAGCTGCTTTCTCAACCCACGCTTACCAAATACAAAACTACCATTTTCATCTCTGTCTAGCCCCTGTGAATATTTTTAAGTTGATTACAGACTTGAAAGAGGAATGATCATTGCCCAAATAACCCCCAACATAGAAAAGTTATTGAGCTATTAATCTGCTCAGGAACAGTTTCTAAAAATATGAGCTCATGAAGCTTTTTAACGATGCTTAAAAGGAATTGCAGGTGGCATTTAGCTCACAGCAGGGGTAGCACTGACACATATATTGCTTCTGCAATGTAAAACAAGAAAGAAATTCAAATAGAAAAAAACTACGTATTTATTTCTTTGCTTTCCTTTTTTTTTTTTGAAGTAAAAATGCTTGGGTAGTTGAGATATCAGGAAAGCTAGAACTGAAAAAGCAGAACACCATAGCAGGGGAAAGGAGGGGAAGGGTCAAGTCAAGGAACATGTATAAAGGACCCATGGACCAGGACAACAGCGTGGGGGGCGGGGGGAGGGTTGAATGTGGGAGGGAGGTAGGCAGAGCAGGGGAGAGCAATGGGGGAAAATGGGAACAACTGTAATTGAACAACAATAAAAAAAATAAAATGAAATGAAAACAGAACACTGGAATTTTGCTGTCCCCTAATCCATTAGTTTCTGCCGTCCATCAGCTGAACGATGTTGTGAGAGGCAGTTTGGAGATGCCCACTGGGCACGGACTTCAGCTGATTTCCAGCCGTCCACTACAAAGGAACGGAAGATCTGTCTCCAACAGCCTGTGAAGAACTGAATTCTGCAAGTAACCAAGTGAGTGCTGGTGGAAACGAATCCTTCCTTGCTGAGCCTTGAGCGAACTCGGTCAAGGCCTCAACAGCAGTCTGTGAGAGGCTCAGGGCAAAGGGCCCATCTGCGCCCACAGGAGCTGTGAGATCATAAATACTGTGTCAAGTCACTAAATTCGAAGGTTACTTGTTACTCAGTATTTAGTGCTGATACACTATTTTTGCATCTTTGATTGTATTGTGCACCTCCTGGCAAAGAGTCATTAATTGCTTCTTATTAATGTGTTATATGACAAATTCTATTAAATAGTATTTGATATAACTGATCCACCTACTGTCAGCATAATTATTGAGCATCTACCAAATGCAAAGAACCACGCTGGGCACTGCTGGCATTTTTCTTGTTTCATAAAGAGTCTCAGCAGTAAGTCCTGATCTTCTCTTTTCTTTCTCCCTTTGCTTTATGTTTTAGTTGCTAATGGTTCAGGAAGCAACCGTAATCCCTCTAGTGCCAGCTAAGTTCCTGAACGAAATAAAGATGGATGTAACCCATCTGAATCCATGTGAAATGGACTAGTTCCTAAGATAATGAAAAGCTGGCTCCATACAAGCTCAGCACCCACATGCAGCTGGTACCTGCTTTGACTGATGAAGTCATCGAGCACCGTCTTCATCTTCTCCTCTGGTGCTTCCTCCGAAACCTTGACCAAGGCTCTCACCTCCTCTATACTTTCCTCCTGAAAACAGACGACAGAGGTGGAGGGAGGAATGATGGGAATGAGACCTCATACTGGAGATGCCGATTGTAACATCCCAGAAATAGTATTTAGCTATTTTTTGTTTACTTTAGAAACTAAGATTGCCTCTGTTTTCTCATGCCGGAACTGGGAAATGTTACTGCATGCTGACTCTGAACCTTTCTTTTCTTAACTGGATTTGGTAGAAAGATCCTGATCTTGTAGAAAATTGTCCACCGTGTTAGGGACTCAGGATTTCATACTAGTTGAAGCCAGGCTCTATCAGTGTTGTGAAGAAGCTGTCAACACCTGCCCTTCGGAGGTTAGGAACACAGCCTACCTTAGGTCCTACATCAGTAAGAAGCAGAGCAGGGATCTGAATTCAGATAGTCTGATTTAAAGTCCAGGCATTTTGCAAAATGTACCCTCATTCCCCTGGGTCCATGTGGTGGAAGAGGCCTGTGTCTTCCAAATGCAACAACCTCAATGCATTTGTATTTAAACCAGGACCTTCTCCTGGGTGGATGAAAAAAACTCTCTACCTCCAACTTCCCAAAGTTCCAATCCATCACCTGGCAGTCACCTACCAGCAAGTCTGCCATCTTCTCCAGCATGTTGGACCAGTACAGCCTAAACGTCTGGTCCCCCCAGGAACTGGTGAAGTAGACGCAGGGCTTCCTGGCCTCAAATGGCAAGTAGTTGTAATTCCTGTGAAAATACATTAGGTCTGGACGTTAGTTGGCAATCAGCATTTTTCCAGCAATTCTAGCCACCCACTCATGTTTTGTATGTTCTATGTGGGTGGACAAAACTATCAAACTATCAATTCCACACTTAGCCTATACTTGGGGACTCATGAACAATAACCAAGGAACAGGTATGTGGCCACAATGGACGGGTACTAACAACTACTGCCATCAGACCCAGGGCACAGCCTAGAAACAATCACCAGAGGGCAGGACTTATCAGGCAAGCCTTCTTCAAGGAAGTGGGTTGTTAACTGAGAGAGGAAAGTGGGGGGAGGAGGGAAAATCACATTTCCCTTTAATGTCTATATGCTAGACAATGGGTAAGGATCACTTGAAATAACAGATGTATTTGTAAGCTGAAATTTCCAGATAAATGTAGGAGGGTAATAATAGTATTAATGAGGATTAAGGCATGTGCCTCAAACTTCAGTATTCCATGGCTTGCCTGCCATCCTTTCACCCATCCATCCATCCATTCATCCACCCATTCATCCATTCATCCATCCATCCACCCATCCACCTATCCACCCATCCACCCATCCACCCATCCACCCATCCATCCATCCATTCATCCATCCATTCATCCATCCACCCATCCATCCACCCATCCATCCATCCATCCACCCATCCACCCATCCATCCCTCCATCCAGTATGTATCATTACCAGGCATTAGTGCTAATAATATTATGACTCACTTGGCTAAGAAGGGACAAGAGAGATGTCAAAGTAGCTAGAAGGGGAAATGTAGAGCTAAAGAGAATGATGAGTGTGACACCTGGGTACACTTCCATGGGGATGAGAAAAAGACAGTTAACAGGATGAGACTGAAGACAGGAAAGAAGGACGAATTTGTAAATTCTGGTTCCCAGGGAGGAAAGGAATGAGAGAGAAAGCAGTTGGAGTAGGAGAGGTGGTAGCCAAAAGGTGAAGTTCCCTGCCTCATGACGGCTACATGTTTATCTAGGCTTCCCCCCACACCCCTGTAATTTTCCCACAAACGCCCGGGTCTGTGTGAAAAAATGTGGAAGGAAGGCCAAAGCAAATTTCTAGGAATGGGTGTGGTGGGACAGACAGGTGGCCCTGATAAATACAGACAGTGCTCGCTGTCACATGTTTATGGGGGTGGGGGGACAGAGAGAGAGAGGGAGAGAGAGAAAAACAAAGGAGGATGAGGAGGAGGAGGAAGAGGAAGAAGAGGAGGAAAAGGAGAAAGGGGAGGAGAAGTTGTTTCATTTACATTCCAAAAAGCTAAAGAGAACTTTAGCCTGAAAGAATGCATGATTGTTTTTTTTTTTAGCTCTCCACCCCAAATTTCTTTGGGAGATCATGCCCTGCGGTCTGTTCTGCAGAAAATAAACCGGCAGGTGTCCATTCAGGAGAGAAGCTAAATAAATTCTTGGCAGAAACAAAGCTTGTTATTACAGCAAGAAAACAAAAAAAATAAAATAAGAGAGGTTAGAATCAAAAATGCTTTTATATCTTTTTAAAATCACTCCACTGAGAATCCTGTGACTGAATAAATTCCCTCTCATGTTGTACTTTGTTTCAAGGTTTCTTCGGTTTGGATTATTTTGTGCTAATGATGCTCAAGGCCTTTGTCTCTCTGGCTCCCAGGGTCCTCCTGGTCTTACTGTGTCTGCATGGACCAGGATGCTGAGGGTTCTCAGGTAAATTACAGTGCAGATGGAGGGCAGCAGGTGGGAGGGCACCACGTTGCTGGTGGAAAGAGAGGACTGCCAGTTTGAGCAGCTGACCTGACACACGACCAGCCTTGTGACTTTGGGCAAGGGGAGGCCTGGAATCCTGAGAATCAGATGATCACCCATCATTAAGTGTCTTGTGCTCCAGCCTCATTCCTGAGCTCCAGCCCAACACGTAAATTCTATGTGAATGCACACGCGTTGCAAAACCAGGAAACAAACACACAGTGGTATTTCCAGTGCCACATTAGACCACCCCTTACAAGGTGCTATTTTAATGGAGGCCACAGTCAAATCGTGTATATGTGTATGTACAGTATACAAAATACTATATGTATGTGCATGCATGTTTGTGTGTGTGCAAGTATGTAGAGGTCTATTATAGACATAGACCCCTTCAGTGCAGCCGCTGCTACCCTGGCTTGCCATTATGTGGACAGAACCTCAATGCGATGACTGAGAAATACACGGAAAGGCCCCAAATACCAACATGACTTCTTCTGGTCTCCTCGAGCCAGCTGGCCAGCACTAATGTGAGTGCATCCAGGGGTGCCTAGAGACCTCTCCTGTCCTCCCTGGCCCTTCCCACACCCTACACCCTGACACGGGCATCAGTGGTCAAGAACAGGCTGGTCCACGAGGTGGGGGAGGTTCTCACAGCCTGGCCCTGGTGAAAAGACGCAGAGCACTTGCAAGGAGTCCCGGAGAAGGGCTGCAGATCCCGTTACAGGATCCACTATTGAAGTTCTCAGTTTTAAAAATGGACAGAGAAGCAGTTAAGGGACTGGGAAATTTGGGGTTCTCCTGGGGTGTGTAAAGGAAGACAGACAGCCAAGTGCGGCTACATGGGAGTCAGAAAAGGCCCCAAAGAAGATGGCCCATGGAAGGGGGCAAGGTGGTCACTGGGAGGGGAAGGACCTCCTTAGAAAACGTGGGGTATGCTCAAAAACAAGAGGACAACGGCTGAGATCATTTTCATTTACTCCTTCCTACTTTGTCCCAAACACTCTCTCCCCATCCCTTAAGCCCCTTCTCATCCTTTAGGATGTCACCTTTTCTGTGACCCTCCCCAACTCGTCACCTCCTCCCAAGGCAGAGATAGCCACCCACTCCCCTCTCTGCTTCCAGAGTACCCTGTGCCCAGCCCACTGAGAGCAATGCCCTGACTCGTTCAGAAACAGTCAGGAGCTATATGTGCCGGGGATGTGTGTCAGCGCGGAGATGCGCAGGTGCACAGTGGTAACGTGGGCCCCGCCCTCAGAGTGCTCCCGGTCTAACAGGGAGGCAGACAGGCAGCGAGCATGTCTCCCTGCAGTGTCATTGGCGCTCGGGGGAGATGAATACAAAGTTCAAATCAGACTCGAGATTCAGGAAAGGGAACTTGATCTTCCTCTTGAAGGTTACTGGGAGCCAGCAGTTCTGAAGGGGACCTGTTGCCTGGCAAAGGGAAGGGCAGGTTTAAAAGGACCAGAAGCAGCAGTTTGGGGGACAGCCAGGGCCGCTGTACGGCTGGAGGAACGGTGGAATGTGGGGAGGGGTGGCTGGAGAAGAAGGTAGAAAAGTAGATGGGGATTGAAAAACCAAGTCATGGCCTCTGAAGTTAATCCTGAAAGCCACCAGCAGCAGAAAGATGGTATCAGTTAGGGGAGCCACTGGTTCAGATAGACAGTTCAATAAATTCTCGAACATCTGAGTCAGGTAAAAGGTTTTTAGAATAATCCAGAAGAAGGTGCTGACTGCCAGGATGAAAGGAACGGCAACAGATATGAGCAATACTTAAGATCTAGAGTTAGCCAGCCTTCATCTCTGGCTGGATGTGGGACAGGAGGAAAAGCAGAACAACTGACAACTTTGCAGCTCTGAGGACTCGGAGGGCAGCGGGGTCACCCATGAGCTGGGAAAGACGGGGAGAGAAGCAACGTTGTCTGTGCTGACAGTGAGCCTGGGAATGATGCATGGGATCCCTGAGGAGAGGGGTGTGGGTCTGCTGCTCAGGAAAGAAGGCTGTCTGGGGAAAGAGATGGTGAGCCCGTGTCTTCCTCACTGTGCTCGGGAAGCCATGGGCCCGTGCCCAGAACGAGAGTCAAGATGGAGTAGAGCAGAGAGGAGAGCACTGGTGAGGCGGGTCCCAGCTCCTGGCACATCAGTGAGAAGCACAATGGTCTCTTACAGGAATCCATGCAGACAGTGGCGTTCTTACTCATAGCTCGAGGCTCAGACACAGAGGACCTCACTATGTGTGGCCTTCCCTTCTCGCAGGTCACTTGGTTGGTGCTTGAACCCCCTTCTGAAAACAGAATTCTGTCATTTTACTTCTCTTAGCATGTTGAAATTTTACATGGATTCAAGGTCAGTGAGGATACACGTAGGTGTCCCCACTGTTTTCTGAAATAGTCTTTTCTGGCAGCTAGCAATTGTTTTGTGTTTTTTTTTTTAGTTCTTCAGCTGGACTGTGGCAAAATAAAATAAGAAATGCTGTATTTAATAATGCCAGTAAATTGAGTTTACATAACAGCATAGAGCTCAGATGATTATAATAGCTGTTAATAGGATTTGAATTCAAATACTAAATTCTGACCTTTCTACCCTACTATGCATCATCATTCTAGAATAAAGGGACCTATAGATCTGGTCATACCGACCATCCCCATGGCTCTGCCCTGACATGAATTATTGATGTGTCATTTGGAGAGTTGTTGACATGTCACTAAGGGTTCGGTAAAGTGGTACTTACTGTGTTGCCCAGATTTCTGCCTACTCCCATAACCGAAATAAAAACCAGTGATGTTTCTGGTTTCAGGGAAGCACTGAAACAAACACTGCCAGAAACTGGTGAGACTCCCACCGGCAGAAACTGTTGTGTCTGCTGTGCCTCCTACCTGTTCCCTTCTGTCACGAGGGGCTTCTCTGGGCGAGTGGTGGAGGCCATGGGCACGGCTGCCTCGGGGGCTGCACCCCTTTCTCCTTCATGCAGCAGCGGAAGCGTGTCTTCTTCAGCCGATTCCAACGACTTCTTCTTGCTCCCGTGATGGGACCCTCCATCGATCAAGTTCCCAAAATTACCTGCAGAGGCAGCAGCAAGGGGAGCAGGGCCGGGGTGCGGTCAGCAAGCAGAACCAGGCTGCCTGACAGAAGAGATCCCAGTTCACATCCTCCCAGGGCCCAGAAATTAGATCTCATTGTGCAGGTGGGAAGAGCTTGGTCAGACCAAAAATAAGATTGGCAATGACAATGAGCCAACATCGGCATCCATGCTATGTTGTCATTTGTTAAAAACAAACAAACAAACAAGTTATAAATTAACTGGATTCCATCTCCCTTTCTTTCTTTGAAGCAGAACTTCCAAAATGTGAATCAAGGCCTTCTGTGATGGAATGTCCTTTCTTAGAATCGGTTTGTGCATCAGCCCAGGAAGGTTGCAGGGGCTAAACAACAGCTTCTACTATATGCATGCCCTTTGCCTGCACTAGCTCGCACGCGAACCCTTGCAAGAGCTCTGTGAGAAGGTATCATCACAGATACCTTCCTATTTCACAGATGAAGAAACTGAGACCCAGAGAAATTAAGTGAGCCTCAGATAATGGAGCCAGGATTACTAATCCAAATCTGTCTGAACCCAAACTACATATATATATATATACTTTTAAAGATTTTTTTTTTTATTTTTAGAGAGGGGAAGGGATGGAGAAAAAGAGGGAGAGAAACATCAGTGTGTGGTTGCCTCTCACACACCCCACACCGGGGACCTAGCCTGCAACCCAGGCATGTGCCCTGACTGGGAATCAAACCAGTGACCCTTTGATTTACAGGCTGGCACTCAATCCACTGAGCCACACCAGCCAGGACCCTTAATATATTTTCTAAAGTATGAAACAAATCTATCCCTTATGTAGTGACACGAGAGTGGGAAGGAATTGTTGTTTTCTGAGCACTGTCATTTGCGAGTAAGGCCCTCACTCACTCACTCACTCACTCACTTGAGAAACGGTTGCAAGGCCCCGGCCACGCGCCAGGCACTGTGCTGGCCTGCACTCACCAATGGAAACTTCGAAGCTGATGGGCTTATCTCCAATCTTCCGGTCAATCATGGTAGCTTCAAAAAATGCTCCAAAGAGTAAAAATTCCTCATATTTTTCTGGTACAATCTGTAGAAAGAGAAGATATGTGTGAGACAGGCCTGGGATGTGTGTGTGTGTGTGTGTGTGTGTGTTGATCACCAGGGGGCTGCGGCCAACCTGGTGCAGAGCAGTTTACAGGCATTTGCGTCTTAGCATCAGCCTGAAATGGCACATAATTTCCTCACTAGCCAGACAAGCAGAAAGCAGGACCTGCAAATCGCACACTCAGCATTCAGCCCTTCATCTACCATGATGCAGTCTCCACCTTCAGAGCTCCTACCTGACAATAAAAAATCTTTTTTGACATTTATGTTTTTAATGTTTCAATCACAGCTGACATTCAATATTATTTTATATTAGCTTCAGGTGTACAGCACAGTGGTGAGAGATTTATATCATTTACACAGAGATCCCCCACCCGGTCTAGCACCCACCTGGCACCGTGCACAGTTATTACAGTATTACTGACTGTATTCCCCATGCCGCAGCTCACAGCTCATGACTGTTTGGTAACGGCCAACTTGTGCTTCCTAAGCCCTTCGCTTTTTTCACCTGGCCTTCCGATCCCCCTCCTCTCTGGAAACAATCAGTGTGTTCTCTGTGTCTAGCAGTGTGTTTCAGTTTTGCTGGTTGGTTTATTTTGTTCTTTGGATTCCACATAAAAGTGAAATCATGTAGTGTTTGTCTTTGTCTTTCTCTGTCTGACTTATTCTACTTAACATGATACCCTCTAGGTCCATCCATGTTGTCACGAATAGTAATATTTCATTCCTTTTTATAACAAGGAATATTCCATTGTATACACCACCACGTCTTCTTTACCCAGTGTCTATTGATTGGCAACCTTTTAACTTTAAAGGATAAGCTTGGCATAGGTATCTTTCTAAGATGTTGCTGTGAAACAGAGACAGGGGATCACCTTCTGGTGGGCGGCATTTAGAAAATAGAAAACCAAACATGAGATACTCAGAGTCACAGGATTAAACCTTTACATTTGAGCATAGTTTCATGGATTATACAGGAGGGTCACATGCACTATAGGTGTTCCTCTGAACAACCTTGGGAGGTTAACATTTGGGTTGCTCCCATTGTACAGATAAGCAAACTGAGCATACTAAAGCTTGAGGTTGAGTTAGCAACTTTCCCAGGTATTCTGACCAAAGACCCAGTCCTCTTTGAATTCTGACATGTGTTAAATCAATGTCTTGGTGCTTGACTCAAAGGCAAACTTTACTCCCAAAAATGACAAAAAGCCCAGATTAAAGGGGTGGAGGGTTAGGCACTCACACAATTATCGGCTGGTCAAGTGCATCCAGCGTGGGCTATGTACACTGTGGCTGCTGCTCTGAGGGGTCCAGGCCCCAGAGGCACCACCATGTAAATCACTTTTACATTGAAAAGGGCCCCAGAGTTCATCTGCTCCAACCTCCACCTTTCACCTGAATAAACTAGAGCCCAGAGAGGGCCAGGGGCTTGCCAAGATCACACAGCAAGTTAAAGACAGCCCACATTCTGAAAGACTGGGCTGTAGCAGGTGTTAACATAAAAATAAAAAGCTAAAATGAGAGGCAACAAGTGCTTATTTAAGTTCAAAAAGAATTGCAACTTTGGGAAGCCTCATCCACGCAGAAACCCAACTAGTGTTCCAATTATAGGGTGGAGGCCAAGGGTTTTTAAGACAAAGGGAAGGAAATAATTACATACACAGAAGAAAGGAATTTCTAGGTTATTGCTGTGTATAACCTAAGTTACTGTCTAGCTATACACGCTGGTTACCACGTCTAAAGGATGTCTACCATTTCCAGTCCTTGTGATAAGGAAGTCTGCTTTCCCGTTAGCTCCACAAACATTTGTTTGGAAGACAGTACTGCTCTGGCCCAGTCCAAAGGTTATTTTGCCCAGTTCAAACTTTCCTAAGGTTCAGGGAAGGAATGAGACGTAGGAAGCTGTTCCCCTGACTCCATTTTAAAGTGGCTCCACTCACGCCAACCTTTCACACAGGTCCCAAGATGGAAGCCGTCCCAAGATAACACACAACTATTTACAAATGACTCTTATTGACACGGAACAGGCTGGGACATGGTGACACAGCATCACATTCTGAGCAAAGAGGCTGAATGAGCTAGAAGCCTATAGTCTGTGCTTCCTGGCTCTGTGGTTGGATTTATTATATTCCATGGGAAAAAAAAATAAGAGTCCTCTAAGGATTAAAGCAACTGTGGCCTCAGAGGTTAAGAGTCCCTTTCAATCAAGAACCACAAACCCTGACGCTCAGAGAGCCAGAGGGTTTCCGCACCATTAGGTGAAGGTCACCCCTTCCTTCCCACAGGAGCCTCCTATGTTCTCACATCAGCAGGAAACGTCTCTGTTGACCAGAAAATGCCAGACTGGGTGGGGGCCCAGTGCAGGCCCTTAGTCATAGAGCACACACCCCTCCCACCTGCGGCCACTTATCTCACCTGCCCCAGGCCAGGTTTACTCTCTGGGAGGAGGGTACAACTTACTCAGAGAGCTGGAGGGAATGTAGGCTCTGTGGCCTGGAAGGGTGACAGCAGGCTCCATAGCTGGACAAACCCTCTTGAAATCCCAACTCTGCTGCTTCCCAGCTTTGAGCAGTGTCAGACCGCCACCTTGAAAGTCAAGCAGCTCCAGCCCAGCCTCCCACTGGCTGTAGTCCCTACCAAAATTTTTTTTAAAGATTTTATTTACTTACTTTTAGAAAGAAGGGAAGGGAGAAAGATCAACGTGCGAGAGAAACATTAATTGGCTACCTCTCACATGCCCCCTCCCGGGGGCCTGGCCTGCAACCCAGGTATATGTCCTGCCTGGGAATCGAACTGTTGACCTTTTGGTTCACAGGCCAGCACTCAACCCACTGAGCCACAGTAGCCAGGGCCCTACCAACATTTTGATTGAAATTTCATAGAGATTCTGAGCCAGAACCACCAAGCTAAGTTATCCCCAAATTCCTCACCACAAGGAAAATAAATGTGTGTTGTTATGAACTGCTAAATGTTGGGGTAATTTGCAAAAACACTGACCACAAACATGAATCCAAGATGAGGAGAGGAGGGAGGAGAGAGAAGGATTTGAATGATGCCTGAATTTCCCCCTCCCCTATTACCTTCTACACAGTAGCAGACATGGCCCACCCCGGGCCCTGAAGGAAAATGTACACCCTACTCTACATGAATTCCCAGCCACTCTTGCTTTCTGCTAGAATTTGCTTTTTCATATGACCTCAGCAAAATATCTTGGGGATGCTGACTTGGGTTAAGGAAATCTCCTGCTAGTCCCTTTCTACTTGGCAGTCCCTGTTCAGAAAAGGATGGCCAGTCCTGATGGCAGAAGGGATTGACACAAGGTCATATACAGGGGATATTAGCTTGGGTGGCTACTAAACTGCCCACAATTTCTGGCAAAGCCCAAAAAGTCAAGTTTCCAAAGTTGACACACTCTCCGAAGAACTACACATAAACACAATCCCAACAAGGCAGTGTCAGTTTTAACAACAAACTGTCAGTGCGCATTTCCAGAGAATATCTCCCAACATATAATTTCAGAGGGGAGAGCTGGGGAGGTGGGCAAAATACCCAAACTAAGTCACAAACAAGGGGGTGGGGAGCTCTGAATAGCTGCCCCCTGGTGGTGTGAGCGAACCATAGCAACATCGGTAACAACGGCGAATGTGTGTGTTGCCTGTGTACATCTGTGTGCTAAGAACTCCGCTGACCATTTTACAGGCGTCCCCCACATACCCCCAGGAGATGCCATCACAGAGAGACTACTACTACCCCCTTGTGTTGATGAGTAAACTGAAACACAAGGTGTTATTACTATCCGAGCCATGAATAAAAGCAACCCCCAAGATTTTCAGCCGTGTGCTCCAACCTCCCCCCAACAGTTTCTTAAGATTTATTAGATCCCAGCAGGAAAAATAAGTGGGCCCTCCAAGGCTAAGGTGACAACCCATGCTACAACCCATCAGTCTGCCTAGTCTTTCCTAGGAATGGGCAGCTCTGGGAGCCAGCCATCACCTCCCTTCCGCACCTGGAACGACTGTCTGGCTGACCTGAGAGACATGCTTGCGGAGGCAGAATCATCCGAGCTGAGAACTGGCACCCACCCACCCCTCCTACCAACAAAACATAAAGTTCTCCCATTTGCTTAAAGCACAAAGTGCTGTGGCGAAACTAAACAGTTGAGAGGTTATTCACGGTTTGTGCTCATCTGGGAGCCCAGCTCTCGTTCCCATAACGCAACCAGGCTGGAAAACGCTAATGTGCTTGACGCCGAGTAACAAGCAGAGATGAGCATTCCCTTGAGTTGATCTCCCCACAGGCTCAGGGCAGAGGAACAGGTTTCTTGTCACCCGTGTCCCAGCTTGTCGCCCACTCTCCCTCCTTTTCATCCCTCCTCCCACACTACCTCGCACCCAGAGCACAATAACAAAGCTAGAACAACACTGGGCCACAGATACAGTTCAGCTGATCACCCCACCGCCCACTCTCACCAGCTCCTCCAGAGAACTTCTGTTTCTCCATTACTTTGGTTTCTATGGGGATTGTGTCTGGGGGGACGCTGAAGAGATTTATCATCGGCAGATGGCCGTGATGTGTGCAGGAAGAGGCAGAGGATCTGCCCCGGGAAATGGGGCTGAGCCAACCCACATTTGCTGGGGGAGTGAGACCTCCGCAGGCCTTTGGGAACCTGCGGCAGGTGTGGCTCTGCTTTGGGCTCCCCTCGCAGGTGTGTGCGGTGAAGCCGGGCACTGACTCACCTCTGGGGGGACGTCAAAAGGTTCTACTTCAACATCGGTTGAGTTGGTTTTGTCTGAAGCCTGTTGGGGTTTCACCTCATCAGTTTTGTCACCCTTGTCCTTACTCGAGCCTTTGGAAGATTTTGAGTCTTTGTCTTTCGAAGACAGCTTGAGGTCCTTGAGCGCCTTGGAAAATTTAGACTCCTGTGCCCCTCCTGAGAGGATCTCCACAGCAATTTCTACCAAAATTCGGCCCCTGAATGACACGCCTTCTCCAAAGCCTTCGTTCAGCTCCTGGTAGTCGTCCATCAGGCTGTGGTTCCTGGGCGAGCCGTACAGGTTAATCCAGGCGGGCCCAAAGGTAGGCAGGAAGCCTGGAAAGATCCCAGACTTTAGTTGCCTGCTTATGTTGCAAACTGATTATGTTTTGCTTTACGAGAGTTGTTCACATTCACTTAGAAATGTAGAATATACAAATAAGATGAGAAAATATTGACAGGCTATTTGTATCACCATAGACAACCAGAAGTACCATTTTGCTATATTTCTTTCTAGTCTCTCTTCCATGCAAATGTTTATCCTTGCTCACAGTGGAAATAATATTACAAATGTTGCTATGCATCCTTGTCTGTTCATTCATTCATCAGATGTGCACTGACTCCTAACATGCGCAGGCCCCATGCCAGGCTCTAAACACAGAGCTTGGTGGAGAACAAAGCAGATACAAACATTGAACAAGTATTGACATTATAGACACTATGAAGGAGATATCCCTGGTGCTGCAAGAACAAATAACAGGCTGACATAGCACGGAGAGGAATTGGGCAGAGAGGGAATGGAGAGAAAAGAGAGATTTCTAGGCAGAGGGAGCAGCACACGCCTGTGGAAAGGAGCTTGGAGACAGAAGACGCTGGAAGAGAAAGCACAGGGGCTGGCTGTGAGAGACGATTTGGAGACATGAACGGGTCTGACGGCCTTGATGAGGTCCTTATGCTAGAAATCATGGGCGTGTTTTAGAGGGTCTTAAGTAATGATAAAACACAATCAGATGTGTACTTTAAGATCGGTCTGGCTGCTTCGCAGATGGGTGTAAGAATGGATGTGGGCAAACTGGCCTGGGGACTGCATTGTCACCAAAACTGAAGGCGCCGATGGCCCCTAGGGTGACGGCAGTGCAGGCTGAGAGAAGGAAGTGTTCTGTGATCCGCTCTAAACGTAAAACTGAAAAGACCTCGTGATTGTAATTTACTATCAGCACAAGTATTTTTCTTTCTTAATATATAGCATCTGGGACAATACACAGCATCTATGCAAGCATCTCCTTGGCAACAGAACGTTCCATTTTGCCAGGCAGGTTTGATAACTTCCCTGTGTCTCCATTTCCCCATCTGTGAAATGAAGTTGCTCATGGCAGTTAGCTCACCTTCAGACTTAAAGGGGATAGTATCTATTAAGTGCTTCTCATAGGCCCTTAGGAAGAGCTGAAGAATATTAACCATTATTCTTAGTAAACATAGGTATCATAATTTGCTTAACAAGTCCCCCACTGTTGACAAGTAAATATTTCCATTTATCATCAATAGTTTTGTACCTAAATGTTTCCTCACCCTGCCCCCAGCCCCAGGGTCTACAGTACGTCCTTCCATTGAGTCCATTGTAAGAAGCAGAGGTATTGTGTTAAAAAGAGCAGGAAGATTTTACGGCCCCTGGTGTCTACTTTTTAAATACTGTTATACATCCCCCTGAACGCCATGAAGATGTTCCTGGAAAGCTGTGGGTCACACACGTTCATGTCCAGTGAGAAATCCTGTAGACAGGCGGAGAGAGCTCTCTGCACTAAGCAATCTTGTGCAAACCCCTCCACAGTATGAAGAGCTAAGCAACAGATATTTATGAAGGCCTTCCAATGGTGCCGCTCTGTGAGGGGCACGAGAATGCAACCTTGACCTCTGCTTATGCCAAGCCTTCAGTATGTATACGTATGTATACACACACACACACACAAATGTATGCATCAGTTAGCTCAAATTTGTCATGCAGAGAAAGACTGCTTTGGATTTAAAGAAAGGGGGCAGTTGTTGGGATATTTAGAGAGTCATCACCTGCTGATTTTGGTTTTGTGAAGAAAGAGCCTGGGTAGAAGCTCTTCCGGCTGGCTCAGTGGGTGAGCTGGGACTCTATTCTCTCCTGGGCCCTCTGAGTGCGCAGTAAGTAGCTCCTCCCTGCACTACTCATGCTTCCTGCTCCCATGAGTCAGTTGGGGGCACACTTTTGGGGGATCATTTAAACATGTAAAAAGCATTTTTAGCTTATGAACCACGCAAAAATACATGGCAGGCCACAGGTGGCCTGTGGTCCATAGTTTGCCCACCTCTGATCTACTCCAAACACTTAAATCTAAGGCCCAGAAAGAGGGAATGACGGCCTCAAGGACACACAGGGATGCTCTTGGAAGACCTGGGATGGGGACCCAGCCTCCTGGCTCCCAGAGTCTGGATCCACCCACTGCCCTGAACCAACCCAAGCCAGAAACCACACAGAACATGGAAGGGGTCTAACACAGTGCCTGCTCCAAGCCTCCTGCTTTAAGGATGCGGGCTCCAAATGGATCATTCCGAGGCCCTATGTCCAAATGAGACAGGTGAGGCTTCACCTTTATCTCCATCCTGTTCATTGGAGATTTTCTTCAGGTCTATGAAATGGGTTGCCAGTGCTACATCATTCATGCTGCCTTCATCCCACACCTGGATTTTCACCCTCCGACACAAGGGAGGGAACATCTCCTTGAAGATCACCTGCTCATGCCACACGGGATCGGCACAGTTCTTCTGCACCGTGGTTCGCCCCTGAAAACAAAGTCAGCAGGATTTGGAATGAATCAGGCCCTTAACTGACCCAAGAAAACCCGTCAAATCCACTGGGAATATAGAGTGAGTGGTTAAAAACAATGAACCTTCTTCTACCCGACATCTGTGAGAATCAGCTACACACAGCAAACATTACTGATGTCCTACTCTGTGCCAGACACCACGCCAGGCATCAGGGGCAAAGTGAGTACGTCTCAGGTTCTGCCCTCCAGAAGTTCTCATCATCACACTGGGATGGCGGTGAAACTCACACCTGTGTTATGAACAGGGTTTGTACCATGCACCTCCAGGAATGCAGCAGATGAGAGTTAGACCCTGACTCTAGTTCATTGTTCTATAAAAGGAGGAATCTGGGCAAACTACTTCCCCAGCCTGGGCCTCAGTTTCCTCATCACAAAATGGAGGTGATGTCCTACGTGGCCACCAAGGCAGTCTAAGTCAAAAATACTCCAGGGTTCACCCTGCCAAGTGGAGGGGCCAGGGTAGATATATGTTTAAGGGCAGAAACAATATGTGTGTCAGCTGAGCTTCAAAGTCCAGCCACCCAGGACTGAGCCCCAGCCATGTGCCCAGGCCCTGGTACTGTCAATGGCTCTTGAGCAGGGAGTAGCTGGGAACAGGGACGCCCAGGCTCACCAGGACAAGAACTACCTGGGCAGACAGCAGAGCAGCCTGGGAGGAGGGTGGTAATTCTGCAGGGCCTGGGGACTGGGTAAGGGCCTGGGTCCTAAACCTTGGTCCCCCCAGCTCCTCTCCGTGATCTCCAGGGCACAGTGAGTGAGTAACCTGTCCCTTCTTTCTTGCCACGTGACTCCGTGCCTCTTCGTGGCTAGCTTTGTTTCTCCGGGCACTTCCTAGGTTTGTTCTTCACTTCACTTCCTTTGACTAGAAACGTCCTGGGCTGAGGGCAGGGTGCTGGACCAGGCCTACCACTGCGCGTGACAACAGTTCCTCACCATCTGCCCCGCAAAGGAGACCTCCACGAAGGGGTCCACCAGGTCCTTGCTGTCACCCACAAATGCTTTGGTGACATTGGCCATGATGCTGGAGTTCATTCTAGGCAGCCCTTCTGCTCTGTACAGCCTCACGTAGAATCTGGCCCAGGGTCTCTCTGACGGGAACCCTTGCGGGATCAGAAGGTTCCTTCAAGGGAGACAAAAACAAACACACAAAAACTAAAAGGCCCTCTCACTTGAAAGAACAGAGAGAAAAGCTAGAATCAATTTGGAAGCATAAAGAAGGACCCTGATACACGATAAACATCTGAAATGATTAGGATCTATTGCTAAAATGAGTTTTCTTCCTACTTGAATGACAGCGAAGGGTATGATTAGAGCGAACGCAAACTCATTTACGTCCTACAATAATAGACTAAACACTGCCTCCCACACTGCACCTTAAAGGAGGTTCGTTGTCTTCCCATTTTACAAACCAGTGCTCGAAATTGTAACTCCTTCAAAGCGAAATCAGATAAATTGAGATAAGTCGGGTAAGCTCAGCAATGGCTTGTTGTTATAGGTTGTTATAGGAAGACAGGATTTTCTTGTCGTCTAGAATCTGATTGCCCAACGGATAGTTACGCCTTGGATAAGACAGAGTGGTGCCTCCGACAGAGCAATATCCCAGGTAGACAAGCCATGCACTTGGCCATTCTCATGTACCCATAAGGAAAGAGAGGGAGAAAAAGAGACGTGGAAATTGGGATGTATCATTTCCATTGCAGAGTCCTGGAGGAATCTGTCTCACTTTTCTATTTGCTCCTCAGCATCAGGGGTTTTCGGGTTGGTCTTTAAGACGTCGCCCTTCCCAATCACGCTGATGTCGCACTTCAGGTACCCCTTCGTGCCAGTCCTGATGTCACCAGGGTCTGTGAGCAGGGCCCACTTGTCGCAGAACTGATGACCTGTAAAAGCATCCTGACAGCTCAGATGTCCTGTGCAGGTGGACCCTATAGCTCCACCCAGTTCTCCGTCTCCCACACCCAAAGCCCCCCACCCTCCACTGAGGGGGAAGCTCATGTGGGCTACTTCCAAGTCCCATGGTGCCCCCCTCTCCTCCTTTCCCTCCTGTCCTTTACTTCCCATCCTGTTCTCCATCATTTTCCACAACCAGCCTTCAGCCTGGTGGAAATTCCCTAGCCAGGATTCTAGTTTTGATGGGGTAGGATGACATTAATGGAGCATAGAACTCACATATTATTTCGCAGGCTATAAATATGGCTCATGGATTTTTTTGTTATTTTTTGTTGTGGCTTACACTGTGTGTCCAAACATGAAATCTCACACAAAAATCTATGCTTCTGGCTTATCCATAAAAAGAAATTGTTAGAGCAGGCAATACAGACAGCAGATGGTAAAGGAGCTAAGTAGATGCTAATCCCAATCGAATTAGTAGAGCTCCTTCAAACTCACATGACCTGAACCCTCGGTCACGTGATCTTAAATCACAGTTGAAGAGAAGAGGACTTTCGTGAGAATATCTATGTTTGTTGTTGGCTTTATTACTTATTAGATCTTGACCTTGGACAAATCACCTAACTTCTCCGAGTTTCATTTCTTACACATCAGGGATAATAATGATTGTTATAACAGATCCTTATATGGCGTGCAATATCCACAGTCATTATTCTCCACTGGGTCCTACACTAAGCATTTTATATGTATTTACTAACTTAATCCCACCCAAAACCCTATGAGCAAAGTATTGTTTTATCCCCATCTTTTCAGATGGGGAAACCAAGGCACAGAGAAGTGAAGTCACTTGCCCAAGGTTGCACAGCTGGGAAAGAGAGTAGAATTTGAATCTGACAGTCTGGCTCCAGAGTCCATATTCTTAACTTCTATACTTTCCTATACTTTACTGATGATGTCTCACAGCACTAAATTAGACAGAATTTGTGATAAAAAAAAAAACTGCTCAGCAGTATGGACATATAAGATAGTTTCACCATTGGCTCCTAAACTGAGGGAAAGAGCCATGTCTTTACTCAATGTCCTGTGACTGGTGCTCAGCATTGCGGAACGGATGGCTGAACAGGTGAGCGGACCACTGAGCTGACCTCCAGGCGGGGCCGGCTGGAGAAGAGTAAGAGATTCCAGGAACTTTCTTACCAGGCTGGTTGTACACGGTGCCCAGGTCCACTTTGAAGGCGCCGATCAGCATGCTTCCTATCAGCTTGTGGTGGAGAACCTGAGGCGAGACGGAGCGGTGAGTCCAGCGGAACTACGTTTCTCTTTGAGGATAACCTTGCGAAATGGGTTTCTGACACTTCAAAGCGCATGCTAGGTCTTGAGCCTCGTCTGGCCTTTACTCTCCTCTGAGCACAGTGATATTTGGTCACCAAAACTCAGGGCTGTAAAGGGTGTCCAGGAGTGCCTCTTTCTCCTAGCAGGGTTTCAGCTAATCCTCTACTGAAGGGCACCTAACAAATCCCACCGCCTAAAAGGGATTTAGACAAACAAAAGTTCATTTAACAAAAATGCAGCCAACCCTTAAACACCCATCTTTACCTGTTGAAACTTTACTCATCCTTCAATGCCTAGAGAAAATGTTGCCACCTCCAAGCAGCCCTCCTTGATCCCCCACCGCTAAAAGTATTCCCTTTCTCCCCTAAACTCCCACAGTAGTTTGCTCACAACTTTCTCAGACAATTCATCACATATTGCTTTGAGAAGTTTTGGATATGTACAAGAATCAGACAAGGGAGATGACCATCCTCAATATTTTGTCTAATCAGAAGACAGCAGAGTGCCTGGCTGGTTACAGCAGTACATTCTGATGCTAATACTAGAAGAAGAGCTAAGTTCTAAAGGAAAGTGTCAGAGCTGGCCCTGGATTCAGAAACAACATTGTGTGAGACACTGCTAAAGAATGAGGCGGAGTTTAACCTTTAACCCAGAAAAGGGAAAAGTAGGGATTGGAGGAAGGGCAACAGCAACTTAAATGTCTTTAGCTCTTGGAAATACTTCCATCTGGAAGAGAGGGTGGGTTTCCAGTGTGGCTCCTGAGCAACGGGAAGAGAGATTTCAGCTCACCGTAAGGACGACTGTTGTAAGAGAACTTCCCAGCGACGGAATGGGTTTCCGAGAGGTAGTGACCACCCTATCACTGGGTATAATCAAGTAGAGCCCGAGAACCTCCTGTCATGGAGGTTGTAGATGAGAATTCCTGCACTGACTGGAAGTTAGACTAGATGATCTCTGAATTCTCTCCTAATGATAAAATCCTATGAATCCCTTGAATCAAGGACAGTTTCCTATTCTCTTCTGCCCACCACACAGCCTTGTTCCTAATAGGAATCTGATAAACTTTGAGTGAATTAATGAGTGATTGACCGGTCAAATGATGAATGAATGGGAGACTGTTGTAGCTTCTACACAGCTCCTTTGGTAGAGGCAATAAGAAACAACTTCAATTGCCTTCAAGAATGAAGCCGTGCAGCCCTTCCCATCCCCCTCCCCTCTCTTTCTCTGCAAGGGTGCCCGAACTCTGCAAGGGTGTTAGAGAACCAAGGCAAGCAGGGGCAGCTGGCCAGAGCCGAGCAGCTATTTAAGGCCACACTCACCAAGCTCAGTCCTGCCCCTCCAGAGTTGTAGCTGCTAACATGGCTTCCCAAAGGCCCGAGCAAGAACACAAGGCTGACTAAGCTATTCTCAGGTCAAGGGCATCTGGGTCCCAGTGGACACGATGGGATGCAACAGCCCCAAACAGATCTTTAAATAACACAGGAGGCCTCCTCAGATCATCTGCCTAGGGTGAGTGCCAAGCAACTGGGCCGGGCGAGCATGGGATGAGCACAACTCCGGGGTATCCGACACACAGAGTGTGGGAGACCCTGTGCGCCTGGGACGGCTGCGGAGCGAAGATGGTCTTCGGCACCACCAGGGTCTGCTACAGCGGCCTGTCCCAATGGCGCCCGGTTACAGCACTCCCTCCTTCTTCTCCCATGTTGAATTTATTCTGGGCATGCTGACTTACAGTTCCTGAGTGAGCAGAAAGTTCGTATTAAATATTCCCCCCTCAAGGGAAGTTTTCCCTTTAATGTCTTTGGTCTCTGTCCCAAAGGGTCATTTATGGAGACCAAAAATCCTCTCCTTCTAAGTTGGAAGACCATAGCTGGGCACTACCAGCTTTGATCCTCTGTCTAAAAACCCGCTTGCCCCACAGGGAGGCATGACCCTTGTCGATGACACAGAATGAAAGTCTAGCAATTAACTGTTTATCTGCAAGCTCAAGAGTCCCTTGGGAGCCTGCTAGGCCAACCTCACAAACAAGTCGTTGCCTGAGCTATGCAATGTAACAAAGTCCTGGGCAATGTCCCAGGTCCCGAAATATCTTCTGCACCACTTGTCATCCTGCCTGAAATTTAAACATGAAGAACGTTTGGCTCTTGATGACTTTTCATTCTTCAAGAGTCACATCCTTCAAGTGCCCTTGGGAAAGATAATGTCATAATTTCCAGTACTGCCTAAGCCTCATGTAAAACTGGTATACAACATGTTATGTGTAAATATACATATGTACACATATGTAACATAATATTAAAATACAGATGAGTGAACGATAAAGACGGGCAAGGAAGTCTAAGTTTTACCATCTCCACAATTCTCATTAGAGTTGGTGTCACTGTTAGAAAAACATTCCCTCATTCTCCACGTGTCTTATGTTGGTGCGTAAAGTAGGAATACTGTTCTTTGAGAACCATCTGGAAGATAGCCTGTAACCACAACCCCCACCCCATCCTTTTCAGGCATAAACATCCTTACTACCCTCTCCGTGCAAGAAGCTGCGATTTTTCAAACCGGTGAGACAGATGCCGTCTGTTGCCCACTGACCTCTGCCCCTTACGCTGGTGTGAGGTTGGGAGTGATTCTGTTTGCATTCTCTCCTGTGGGCTAGTACAGCTCCAGCATGGGCATTTGCCCTTCCCATTGCTGTCCTCCAGGTGTGGGGGCAACCTGGATAAGTCACCTGACTGGACCAGAAAGTTCTCTCTGTCTCTACTCATCAGACATGATCTGTGGAGGTAGGAATTCACCTGCCAGGGCTGAGGAAGGGTCTATGCAGCCAACTCAGTTCCCCCGTGGGTAGGTCTGGAGGTCTACACTCAACGGCAACTACTATTAAGAAGCCAAATGGCAATCACTTGCTCAAAATTATATACATCTTCTGATCCTCTGATATATTTGGTTCCTTCTTAATTCTTTCTTTCCATTTCTCTATGTATTACCAACTAGGAGAGGAATTATCATTAATGTAGATATCAATCTAAGAGAGAAACATTAACATTTGCTTCATTAAAAAGATAGAAGGCGACTCAAAAAGGCAATCCACTGTCATTCAAAGCATATTTTTCACATTCCCACATTAGTAAGCTACACAATTCAATTCATGATGGCCTGATAGTGGATTACATCTTGCTTCCAACAAGCACAGATTTTCTTGAAAAGGTTGTTCTTCCCGAACTCCTCTGTTCTGGTTATTTCAAGTTCTATACTCTCGGTTTCAAACTCACCAGCTCAGACGCACCCTCCTGAATCTATTCTCCCCTAAGCAGGCTGAGCTGCCCCAGAAGGTTCCCAATGCCTGGAATCCCTCCCTCCGCCCCCCGACCAATGATATACTTACTGAGATTTTGATGATCTTGTCAAAAAGATGCACTTGGGGCCCAATGAAGTCGAAGACAAAGTACTATAAAACATAAAGTTCATTCTGACCATACATCCCAGCCTTGCATTTAAGAACCCTGTCCCTGGAGTAGATTTCAGTCTGGACTGATCTAACCAGCTGCTGTGTGGTCCTCAATGGCATGAATTTATATCATCAGTCGATTGGCCACCCCCTATGGAAAGTCATTTAACTTGTTTTCCATTTTTTTTCAAATAATAAAAAAAATGAATGCCACCACCTGCATCTTCCCGCAGGACATACGTGAGTTTTCCTCTAAAAAGGACATGAGAAGTGGGGTTGCTGGGCCATGCTGGGCCTGCATGTAAACATTTAGTAGGCAGCATGAAGTTTCTTTCCCAGGGAGCTAAGCCACTTTGCATTCCCACTGGCAGCACAGAAAAACAGCCGCTTCTCCACACCTTTGTCAAGACTTGGTATTACCAAATCTTTTATTTATTGACCTATATAGAATGATGGGTGAAAAGAGCATCTTGGTGTGGAATATACCATATTTTGCTGTGTATAATATGCGCCCGTGTTTTGGTGCTGCCCATGTATAATGCACACTCTTATTTTCCCTCAAAATTTTGGGCAAAGAAGTGTGCATTATACACAGCAAAACCCAGTAGTCGATTAACATTGTAACAACTATGTCTGGGGTCAGGTGGGTGCCAGGGTTATTGAGGGGATTGCTTCGTAAATTGTATAAATACTAACCACCACACTGTACACCTGAAACTAATATAAAATAATACTGAATGTCAGCTGTGATTGAAAAATAAAAATAAAGTAAAATAATTTTAAAAAAAAGAAAGAGAGAAACAGGCCTAGAAACATAAAGCTAGTTATTGCTGAGCCTGGGGCCAAAGCTGGGTTCTCCTGGGAGTGTCCCACGAGGTGCCCGATGACTAGATATTTCATTATCCGAACTTTATTGAGCACTTTTTACATGTGAGAGCATATGATATTCAGGTGCAGAAAACTAGAGAAGTCTTTTCTTTTATTTATGGGATTTTGGTTTTGAGAACTGATGGGTGTTGGGAGAGGTGGAACTATGAAGTTATTTTGCTCTCTTTCTTCCTTTCATTTTTATTTTATTTTTTTATCTGAGCTGCAGGACAGAGGAATGACCCAAGGACGCTGGAGATGAGCACGAGGAAAGTGAGAAGGGACCGCTAGCATGCTGACAGCCTGTTTGTAATACCAGAAAAATGTCTGGGCAACATCAGGGCAAAACAGAAAAACTGAAATGTGAAAACTGAACGATGCTATCCAGTGTGACAGTTGAGACCTTTCGATGGCCGTCCTCAGGCGCCAACGAAAGGCGGCAGCGTAGCCGTTGTCTTCTCTCAAAAAAATAGAAAACCGTCTAACATTTTAGAAGGTCTTTCATAAGCATGTGTTCAAACCTTTTTAAAGTTTTGTGTTCAGAATTTCTTGTATGTGCAAAATTCACTCCCATGAAATTCTCCACTCCCTAAAATATGAGGTGCTGTGGGTTCCTTTGGACCAATAAATCAGTTCCAAAGGTTATCGCCTTCTGCTGAGCTCCCTGTTTCAGACTTCACTGCTTCACACAGGTGCCCGAGACCTCGGAGCCCGCACACATTTTTCTGGCTGGGAAATACTCCCCAGGCCCTACTACCCAGCTCCTTCAACATCTAATGCACTTGGGGCTTGAAAATCAGGGTCAGAAGCTGTAGCAAAGGTTTTTACTTCCACTTCTTTGTTTTTATCTGATTTCCAACTGATTACATGTGGGTCAAAGCTGATGTCATTTAGACCCAGGACTTGTATGCATAAAGCAAATACTAATGGTAATAAATGAAAAATCTGTAGAGCTTTGCATTAAACCATTTTCATGCACATTATTTCACATCACATCTGTGCCAAAGCTGTGGTGGCACCACGGAGGTGGTGAGAAGGCCAGGAAGGGGACAGCTGCCTCTAACTCCTGGTAAATGCTCAGAGGCAGGAGGGATGCAGAGGAAGGGAGTTAACAGCTCTAACGGGATTTACCCAAATCCCTCTTTCTACGGATTTCATTAGCCACGTTCTCTCTGCCTCCCTTTTCAACTACCACTCCCATCAGGAAAGTAATTAGGAGGTTACTGCATTTTTTGATAATTCATGGTGTCTAGGGAAGAATAAACACTCTCGAACATGGTTAGAGGGTAAATTGTTATCTCTTTGGAGGGCATTTTGGAGATGTCAAGATTTCACATGCAAGTACCCTTTGTCCCAGTTAAGCCATATAAATATTATTATAAGTAGTAGCCAAAGACGGAACAAATTTAATATCCATCAATGAGAAGTTGACTGGCTTTGTAAATTACAGCACATCGATGCAATAGGAAACTCTACAGCAAACAGCAGAAAATGAGACTGAACTGTACACCCTGATGTAGACTAATCGCCAATCTCCGTTGTTTGGTGAAAACAGCCAGGGCAGCACAGTGTGTAGAATGCTCCCACTTGGTTACAATGTTTATTTGCATTGTACATGCCTGAAACATCTCTGAAAGGACATACAAATGTCTGCCGAGACTGGCTGTCCTGGGCGGGGTGGGGTGGGGGGCGGTGCAGGAGGACTTGGCAATTAAAGATCAGAGATAAGTGAGACACGTATTTTTCACCAAATATCATTTTAACTCTTTGTATCTTTTACCATTTTTATACTGTGTAATCTTTACTTTCCAAAGAGAATGTCTGTGTGTTTAATATTTAGAAGCTTCATATCCCTCTTTGATGGTTTCCTTTATAATTTTTACACCGCTTAGAAAAATACGACTATTTCACTTTCCCACAGAGCATGCCTGTTTCGAAAGTAATATTAAATTTCCAGTGTCTCTGTTCTGCAAAAGAATGTATACCTTCTCATTAACCAACATCCAACATTTTTTTTAATATAAACCCAGAGCTTATAGCAGATGAAGATGCTCTTGCAAGAAATATCAAAATGGGTCTTATTAAAAATCTAGTAATGTATTTAAAATGTACAGGAATTTCTTACCTATCCTTTCCCTTATCTTTTTGTTCAGTTTTACGGGGCTGTTTGTTAGGGAGGCTCAGAGAGTCTGCGGTGGGCTTAGGAGCGTGGTCGGAAGCAGACACGAGGGGCACAGGTTTTCTGTTTGGCTCAGGAATATCAGAGAGAAGCAGCGGAGAACACGTGGAGAGGACGCTGGTGGCCTGCGTGACTTACTTCATTGTAAAATGGGCTGTTGGTTCCTTCCTTCACTGTGCTCTGCTTCTTCTCGTCCCCAATCTCAATGGTCACCACCGGGTCGATATTCTCGCCCACCAGCTGGCGGGCCTCGATGATGGTTATGGCGATCTACGACACAAGGTGGCGTAGGCGCTGGGGACCTGGCTCTCCCTTCACACAGGAAGCACCGCAGGGGGCAGGGGGGAAGGGGAGGGGGCCAGCAGAGGGGGCAGGGCGGGGCTGGTAGGAAGAGTCAATCACTTACTTGATAATTTTGGGATCGGACCTCCCCATCGTGGATCTTAGTCATCAGTTTTGATCTATTAAAAGAAAGTTTAGCGTATGTATGTCGTCAGGTTAGAACATATTTTAGATCCATAAGCCATGATATTATTCCCCTAGGTATTTCTAAGTACTTCTATTTATATTCTCTTTACATATTTACATATCTGGGGGAGATAAGTATAAATGGACAAGTGACTTAACTGCTCCATAACTCAGTTTCCCCATCCTGAAAGTGGAGCTAATAATAGCACTTACCTGCAGGGGGTGATTGCTAGAATTTAATTATATAATGCATGTAAACATTTAATCCAGGACCTGGCAAGAATAAATGTTAACTCTTATTGTGTGCATGACTGCCAGTACTCTTTATTTTTATTTTACAGAATAAGAAACCGCAACTCCTCGGCAAGGTGGCAGCAGAGCTAGGTCTCCATCAGGATGCCCTGTGGCTTCTGTCTGATCCTTTCCTTGGGACCACTTTCCTTGGGGCCGTTTCCGTTAGATATAACGGTTCTGAGTTCCATGATTGCATTAGAAAAAACTGATAAAAGAGAAAATTGGAAGGAAGAACCAAGATGCTGTCTCTGTGAGATTTCACATTCCGAAAGATTTCCTGTATCTGGGCTGTCATAAGTAATTGAAAACAGCTGTGCCACACCTGGGCGCAGAGACTGGCCAACAGTAGCAGAAAGAGATGAGGAATCCTGTCCCCGAAGCAGCCACGGGCAGGAAATGAACTGCACCTGAGTTCCTTTTAAATTCATTCTCTTGTCTTCTAACAATCCCACCTTGCGTCTGACTTCATTCCATTTCTCCTGATAACTGAGTCCAGTAGGGAACAGAGTAAACGAGCAAAAATCTCAAGACTTTGCAGTCAAGATGATTGGAATTACCATGCTTGTTCTCCCCAGCTTCCTCATCTGAGAGTGGAAATGATAATTCCTGCTACATGGAGATTCAAGGAGATAATGCGTGTAGGGAAGGGAAGATATCAAAAAGTGTGTGTTCGTTAATAAAATGGCAAATTTCTATAAATCACTTGCTGGGGGAAAGCTCTCTGATTTCCTCAGAGGAAAAACAAAGATGAAAACCATCATTGCAGCCCTTGAAAAACTAGCAGTCTATTCAAGAGAGAGGACTAAAAGCACATAAAGAAAGAGCTGGGAAGTATAAAATGTGTCACAGAAAAAACGCCACCATTCAGAGAAGACAGACAGTCCTGAGAGCCAGGGTCCGCAACAAGGGCGTCCCTACAGAGGCTGGATCTGAACTGAGCACCCGCTGATGGGTAGAATTTTAACTGATGGAGAATGTTCTGACCGAGGGGGAAAGAAAAGTCTACCGCTCCTTACTTCTCTTTGTCCTGCCTTCCTCTATTCGGTGCTACTACCTGGTGAAATAGATGGCGAGTAAGCCCTTCAAAGCCACTTAAAAATAAATGAAATTTCTCCCCACTCGGGGGTTGGGGGTTGGTGGTTGGGGGTTGGGCGTTGTCATGGGGCCGTGCAGGGGAAAGGAGATATTGCAGAGACTGTGTTTGTGCCAATTTAGCGTCTTTCGTTAAAGGTCGGCCTCTGCAGTACCTTCTCTGATTCTCGTCGGTCACCTGCCCCCTGCCCCTGACACATAAGCACTGCCTTCCTGTCATGGCGTTGTGGTGGCAACTCAGGGTCTGCCACACCGAGAGGCACTGATTGAGAAAGAAGATGGGGTGGCATGAGGAACTATCACGAGGAAGAAACTGCCGTGAACAACTGTGGTGGACCGCAAGCACTGCTGGCTCTAGCTGTCGGCTTCCTTGTGTCCGTGCTCTCTGCCGTGAAACTCAGCATGATGTAGGCTGGTGTGGCCTGCACTGGCCAATAGAATGCACCGACTTGCCAACTCCAAAACGAGGCCTGTGTACTCCCACTCTCTCTCGGAATACTGCCATCACCACCATGGGAACAAATGAACCTGCCAGAGGATCTGATACCACTTGGAGGAGAGCCCAGGGGTCCCAGCTGAAGCGAACCTGGATCAGCGCACCGCTGGCCAACCCCCAGACTAAAATCTGCAGAGCTGCCAAACGACCACAGACACATAACCAATGTATCTGGGACTGTCCAGCACTTGGAAAACTACCCAGCAAATTACAAACTCATGAACCATCATAAATGCCTCTTTTGTGAAACCACTGAATTTGGGGGTTATTGGTGCATGTCAATACCTAACTGATACCATGCATTGCATGCAGAAAGCCTGTTTGCTCTGACTTTTTGTTGAGTCTTATAAGAAGAACCTTTTCACTGGGGACAGACACAGAGCTGAGATATCTAGTATATTGATGAATTAAAGAGCAGGTGAGGGATAGCTGCTGAGTCTGTCTCCTGTTGCCACTGCCATTCCCAAACTGCGAGGGACACTCGGACCTAAATTTGAGGGATTTAAGACCGGAAGTGGGTAGAGCCAGGCCCCTGGCCTGTCAAAGGCTGCCCCGGATCAAGAGGCCGGCACTGCCACAGACAAAGCTGGATGTGAGGGCACACACTACGTTTTCCTTAGACGCTGGCTCCTTGCAGACAGTGACGAGGTGCTAGTCTCTGCCCCAGAGCCTGCAGCGTGCCTGGTACAGGGGAGGAGCTCAGCAAATGTGTGCTTAGTGCCAGCACCAACATCGTACCTTCTCTTTGGGGGAGCTGAGGGGACAGGAGGGATAGACGTGTCATCACGAATCAAATCTCCTCCCAGTCTGTCCTGGTGAGAAGGGCCCTCCTCTGGTGCTTCAGCTTCACCTTGACCATCTAGAGAAGCCAAAAAAGGAAGAAAACCCTGTTAGGTACACAGGTAGTGGTGGTCTGAGTCTCCACTCTGTGCCCAGCACTGTGCCATAAGGGTACAAGGCCACCAGAAGACTGTCCTTGCTAGCATGAAATTTACCACACTATTGACAGAAAGCCAGACACATATCTTTTTTTTTAATTTTATTTTAATCATTGTTCAAGTACAGTTTTCTCCCCTTTACTCCCAATCCAGCCCACCCACCCCTCCCTCCCAACTTCCCTCCCATTACCACCCTCCCCCTAGTTTTTGTCCATGTGCCTTTTCACTTTGTTCCTGTAAACCCTTCCCCTTTTCCCCTGAAACTCCCTCTTCTCTCTCCTCTGGTCACTTTCTGCCTGTCCTCTATTTCAGTGTCTTTGACTGTATTTTGCTTGTTTCTTTGTTTTGTTGTTTAGGTTCCTGTTAAAGGTGAGATCATATGGTATTTATCTTTCACTGCCTGGCTTATTTCACTTAGCATAATGCTTTCCAGTTGCATCCATGATGTTACAAAGGGTAGGAGCTCCTCTCTTCCTGCTGCATAGAATTCCATTGTGTAAATGAACCATAGTTTTTTGATCCATTCATTTACTGATGGGCATCTAGGTTGCTTCCAGCACTTAGCTATTGTAAATTGGCCAGGCACATATCTTAATTCTTAAAAAGAATATGCACCTTCTGTTTCCCAAATAAAGAGTGTATTTAAATGCATAGTATTGTGGAAAGAAAACTTCAGTACGATTTAAGACATGTTTTCAAGTCATAAGTTTGCCACAACGAGATGTAGACAAGTAATTTATTCCCTCTGAATCTCATTGGCAACATTTGATGTGGGTGAGGATCTCCTGGGAAATTCTTAAAATGCAGATTCTGATTCTGCAGGTCTGGGGTTTCTAACAGAGAGCCATTTAAGGGCCAATTTTGAGTAGCAAGGTGATGTAGGTTGAATGATGCTCCCCAAAGATAGCAGGTCTTGGTCCCTGGAACCAGTAGATGTGACATTATTTAGAAAAAGTGTCTTTGAAATAAGGAGATTATCCTGCACAAATAACACAGGTGGGCCCTAACAACAATCACAGGCATCCTCAGAAGAGAAAGGCAGCAGGACAAAAGTAAAATGCAGTGTGATCTCGAGGCGGAGGTTGGACTGATGCTGCCGCCAGCCAAGGAATGCTGCTGCTGCCACCAGAAGCTGGAAGGAGCAAGAAACGGATTCTCCTAAGGCAGCAGGGCCCTGAAACATCTTGATTTGTCCCAGTGACACTGATGGTGGACTTCTCTTTTTCTTTAGATTTTATTTATTTATTCTTAGAGAGAGGGAAAGGGAAGGAAAAAGAAGGAGAGAAACATCATTGCGTGGTTGCCTCTCATGCATCCCCTACTGGGGACGTGGCACACAACCCAGGCATGTGCCCTGATGGGGAATCAAATGAGAGTGACCTTTTGGTTCACAGGCCAGCACTCAATCTACTGAGCTACACCAGCAAGGGCTGATGGTGAACTTCTGTTCTCCTTTTCCACTAGAAAACAAAGCCACCCAGTTTGTGGTATTTGTTACAGCAGCCATAGAAAACTAATACACACATGTTAAGAACATTTCCAAACATATTCTTTACATGTCCTCCTCCCCTACCAAGAGGATGCTGATTTAATTTATCTGTAACATTGCCTAGATATCAACATTTTTTAAATTCTCCAGCTTGTTCTATTGTGTGGCAAATCTTGAGAACCACATCTCAACCAGGTTTTTGGCCAAAACTAAAAAGGGGATGGAACACTCTCTGACACAAAGAGATTCTACACGGTGTAGTGCAAAACCTGACTCTGAAAGGTTTGGGTTCAAATCCCAGCTCTGTCACTTTCTGGCTCTAAGATTTGGGACAACTTAACTTCTTTTAGCCCTGTTCTCCTCACCCCCAAAGCAAAGCAACGCTAGTGCTATATACCCTGCAGAGCTATTAGGAAAACTAAACAAACTGGGGACAGCCCCTAGCACCATACTGGCCGGAAACATGGTGAGTATGCATTGTGTGGATTTCAAGTCGGGTGACTGCGGTAAGTCACTCACAATTTCTTGGCTTTTCCCCCCCTTCCCTATACAATGAAAAGATTGGATAAGAAAAGTGGTTTTAAACCTCTTGAAAGCAACATAACCCTTTCACAAATGCAATTTTATACCAATCTTCAAAAATTACACAAGTCCATGCATACTGAACTGTACTAGGTGCCAGGGGGTGAAATTCTGGGCAGGGAGCCTCCCACGGACCTCCCCACAGCCCTCTGCAGATGCCCTGAAACTCTTTCTCAGAACCCTGGGCTCCATGGACCTGCCAACCCGTCAACTTAATAATCTCTAAACACCTTCCGGTTTTAAAGTACTTTGGTTCTCCTATTTTAATCAGCAACCAAGAAAAACAGTGCCGAGCCAGAGAGCAGGTGGAGTAACTCATCCCACGGGCCAGAGGAGCTCGGGGTCACAGGCCTTTGCAGGCACACAGGACTCACACAAAGGACGACCGAATGCACGCGGTCACCCCGGACTCTTCTCTCGCCAGGGACACCGCAGACGAGGCAGCCGGCAGAGACGCCAGACAAAATGCCAGCGCCTGGCTGCTCTCTGGTATCAGCCAGAGAAAATTAAGTCTTCCTCCTCCACTTGGCAACAAAGGCCCCAAGGAGGGGGGACCGATGTAAGCAGTGAACGTGCTTGTGTGCCTCCACGTGCCAGAAACTGCGCTCGGTTAGATGCCAAGGACGGAAGGCGTGGCCGAACGTGGACCCCTCCCCCTACGTCGCGGGCTGGAGGGCGGCACGGACCCGGAGGGAGCAAGGCAGTCCGCCTCCGCTCGGGCTGGCGCGCGTGCATCCATTCATTCACTGAGTTCCTCCCATCTTCTCTCCAGTCCACTGAGCGCAGAGCGTGCAGACAGACCGTCTGAACAAAACTCGCCTCCGGTGGCTTCTCTTCTGAAAACCCTTCCGGGCTTTCCACTGTACTTGGAATGAAGCTGACGTTCACTGCTCTGTCTGGCTTCCGTCTCCTCCTCCGGGCCCTCCTGTCCCTCCGTCCTGCCGTCACTGCTGTCTGGCCTCACAGGCCCGGTTCAGTTCCTATGAGGCTAGACGGGAACTGAAAACAAACTCTCTCCTGTTTGGAATCTGTCTTCACAGGCCTCCCTCTGTCTGAGTCTCAGCTGCTGCTCCCTGCCCGCCCCTGGTGGGCAGCTTCTCTCCCTTGAAGCTTCCGCTTAAAGGGTACCTCCCCAGAGAACCCCTCTCTGACTGCCCCAAAAAAGGTTGTCTGTAGCCTCTGAGGCAGCCCACTATCTATGTTCTTGACGCTACTGTTCTCAACTCATAACTCAGTTCCCGCATCAGGACCCCGATAGATGACAAATGGCCCATCCAGAACGGGGCCCCCTGAGGGCTTGTTTTGCAAAGGCGTGGGCGTGGGAAAACCACAGAGGGTTGTGGCTCTCTGGGGCTCACGGCAGCAAGCTGTTACCCCCTGGAGGTTCCCCCAAAGTGAGGAGAGAGAGCAGCTACCAGAACCTAGATGTTTCGCTCAGCTTCGCCACGAAGAGCAGCACCCAGCCTTGAGCTGAGGAACCCCAATCGTGACCTCACGCTCCTCCCTCTCTCAGACCCCCTGCTGGGGCGCCCCACAGGGAAGGGACCTGGGTCGAACATCCACAGAGGTTAGCCTCCTGGGACAGAGAACAGGTGGAGAAGGGTGCAGAGTAGATCTGGAGGGGCCAACGGAAGAGTCCTACACAGAGCTGTCCCCTGCTAGACTACCCTGCATTCACCATTATACACCCAGGACCCAGCACAGCACCCAGCCCTCAGCGAACATTCCATCACTGTCTGTGGAGCAGAGGAGTGAATGGGTGATCGTGGGAGATACCAAAGAACTCTTTGTTGGGTAACCAATTAACAGAGGAGCCGAGGTAACTGGAATTTTAGAAAATCAAGGCATAGCCAGGATGCCTCAGAATACACAAACAGAAGAGCCACCGACTTTGAGAATCTTGAAACAATTTACCCAGAAAGGCCTTAACCTCCCAGGCCAGCCCAACAAGGAAACACCAATGCATTCTATGGCCTATGTTTTCTCAGCCTCCTGCAGGGCGGCTCCTGGCCAGCAGGATGGGTGCTGTTGACTTTCCAGGAGGGGGCTGATTCTCTCTGCCCTGTTTGCTTTGTGGGCTGAAGACTCTATGAGAATGAGCCACAGGAGCCAGCTCCTCCGGAACACCTGTGGTTGGCCGCCCTAAATCTCAGCCAGCATGCTCCTTCCACCCCTGCCCCTGTGCAGTGAGGGCTCCTAGCTGGAGGGGGCGGGAAAGCCCAGCCTCTGGTGTGAGACTGACCCAGGCTCAGGAGCCAGCTTCTCCACTGATGAGCTGTGTGGCTTTGGGCAAGCCACTCGCCCTCTCTGAACCTCTGTTGTAAACCAGGGGCAGAGGGATCTACATTTTAGAGTAATGAATGATGAATGTCAAGTAGAAAACATCACGATCTCATTAAATGTGTCATAACTATTATTTTTCATAATGTCCTTGAAGGAGGAGACTGTGCCTTATTCAAGCATGTGTCCCCAGGACCTACCACAGTGTCATAATTCCAAGGACCCAGGAAAGACCCCAAGCCTTTCCTACCCACTCCCTGATACCTTTAATTTGAGTGAATAAGTACTCTCTCTGGCCGTGCGAGGTCAGCCCAGCAACCCATGCCATGTCCCTTCGACAAAGGGAGACTGAGACTCGGAGCCACTGAGTGACGCATCCTGGGCCACAGAGCACATCAGAGCAGACACAGGAGCTCGAATCCAGCTGCTGCTTCTTCATGGGTCCCTTCCACCCATTTGGTCCGAAGACCAGGTGGCCAGCCACCCTGGGGCAGGTTGCCTTGGCCCACACCTGTGATTGGCAGAGTCTGAAGACCCAGCAGCCAGCATCTCTCCCACCTCACCCCTAAGGAGAGTGACCCGCATTCTCAGCCTCACCCCTAAGGAGAGTGACCCGCACTCTTAGCCAAGAAGGGGTCCTTCCACTCAGCAAGGCCGACAGACCCCAGGGTGGCGGTCAGGCCCCCACCCCCATGAAACCTCACCTTGGGCAGCCTTGTTGGCTAGGATTAACCCTTTCTCTGCTTTATTCTTCTTCTTCTTCAGCTTCCCAAACATCCCCTTTCTGAAAAGAAGAAGAAAAACATAAACAGTCATAGTAACTTTGAGTCATTTAGACACGTTAGGAGAAAATGCCCACACGCACACACACACATGCACACGAACACACACATGCACAGGCACAGGCTGAGTTCTCCTGGAGGCCGACCAGCCTCCCCATCTACCCAGGATGGGGACCGAAAGACAGGTGTCGGGACGACCCACCCGGGGATCCAGGCAGTTCCACTCATCTGGAGACCAGGAAAACCCCACAGGAACAGAAATCATTAAAAAAAAAAAGAAAGAAAAAACAGAAATTGCACTTAAATGAGGCCTAACCCTAATACTAACAGCACTAGCCAGTACTTCTCCAATTCTCTTCACTCACCTGTGTACACATGCAAAATAAATGACAATATTTAATCACGATGCCAATCAGCAACCCTCCTCTATCCATCTAACAGATGAGGATCCAAGGCCCAGAGAGGGTAAGTAATGTTTCTAAGGTCACACAGCATCAAGAGTCAGAGCTACCACTGGAACCCAGGTCTGTCTGATTTCATAGCCCAGGCTCTAACCTGGTGGCCTTGAACCTGCTGGTTCCCCTAAGCAGCATGAACACCCCCTCCAGAGCCAGCTCTCAGACCATTTCTAAGGTCAAGAGGCCCTGGAAGTCACGGAGGCCACACCACAAGTACACATAAGCTAACACAGGGTATGGGACCCGAAGGTCAGCTACTATTATTAGCGTTGTCATTAGCCCTGAGTGGGAAGCCGTTTGGGAGCCCCCTTCCCATCTCTGGAAAAGGGACTAGTCTGCTGTCTCTAACAGACAATAAATGCATCCTGACACTCTGCTGGCCTCCTGAGAGAATCCCCTTCTGGGGCTGAGAGACTGAATGAACAGCAGCCGGCTCTGCGTGAAGGGGCAGAAAGTCACAGTCCAGAGGAAAAGTCCTGGCCTTGAGTGGAGCCGACTGGGGGGCAGCCACGGAGGGAGGGGGCAAAAGAGTAGGGAAGGCCTGGAGGACAGGGGAGGAGAGGGCAGCACAGGCTCCGACCCTGCCCACCCCCATCTCTGCCATCCTGGAGCAATGTGAGGAGAGGGCTGGACCGACGCACCGACTGGCAGACTTTTCCATTCTGCTTACATGTCTGGGATGAGGAGGGGAGAGCACAGAGGCCAAGTCGGGAGCTCCACAGCCAGACTGCCTGGGCTCCAACCCCAGCACTAGCTTGGCAACCTTGAACAGGTCACTTGACATCCCTCACCTTACCATTTTCTAAAATTTCTTAAAGAAAACTGCCAGCAATAGTTCTTGCTACCGTTTCCCAAGGAAAGTTGCCAGGCAGAGGGCCCATGACCAGTGCCTTCCAAACCCCGAATTGCCCACTGCGGTCCCCAAGGGCTCACTACCACAACCACTTCTCAGGGGCAGAAGCTGATGTTCCTGGGAGCCTGGCCAATGGTCCTGCAGACTACTTGGAAAGGCAGAGTTACTCCCACCCTCAAAGAGGACATCGCTTCTAACAAATGGCAGTATCGACCAGAGGGAGGCGTTAGGTTCCTTTAGGAACATCTTCGCCATCAGTGGCCTCAGCATTCTGAGTCTCCTGCTGGGGCAGCTGGTGACTCAGGCTCTGGGGCACGCCCGAAACCGCTACCGCTGTGGCGGGAAGGTGGGAGAGGCGGCCCACCTCCTACAGACCGGCGTTCCCGCGTCTCCGAAACCAAGAGCCCTTGGCCCTGCTGCCCGCTAGAGGCCGCAAGGAAGTTTAAAAGATCCTGATGCCTGGACTCACTTTGAGAGATCTGTAATGGCTTCAGAGAAGACCCGCGCCAAGAAGGCCAGGTCTGGGCGCCGCTCGGACCCCTGCTCTGGGGGCCCAGAGACAAGCTTCAGGACTGCCGGAAGGATTTACCACCAGCCCAGCTGTCTGGGGCGGGCTGATGTTTGTTTCACAAGCACACGAGGTTGTCGGCCCGAACCTGAGTCAGTCATCAGGAGCACTCCGGCCTGACGCCCAGCGTGAAAAGCCTTCTTGATAAAACCTGATGTCTCTCTCCTTGGCCCCATGACATCCACAGCAGAGAGGACACAGAGCCCAGAACGATCATGACACTGGCGTGCTGGGTAAGTCGGTGACACGAGACTCAGCTCAGGGGCCAGCTTTAATCTGCTAGAATGTGGGGGCTGGAGGAGCATGTTTCCTTCACATGTGGCACAAGGACGCTTCTGACCCGACTCACAGGGCAACATTAAAACAGGAAACGATGCTTGTAAAATGCTATAAGTTATTGCAATGTTGATGACAAGGAAATGGGTTAGAATATGTCACTGAATGCATGTAAAATTTTTAAACAAATGTATGGAAATTCAAAGTGCCAGGAACACCATTTCGCATACATTGTCTCCTAGGCTTCCTACAATGTGTCACCAGGCAGATTTTGTCATTACCCATTTTTACAAACGAGAGGTTGTCAGGGGTTTCCAGCCTACTTGTTGGCATCAGCCAGTAAATCAGGAAGACTCACCTGTAAGTCTGCAGGGCAGGCACCACCACACCCCCGTCTCCAGTCTGCCCAGGATCCCGACGTGGGAACCCTCCCACTTCCCAAAATGACTGAGACTCCGGCTTAGGTTCTACTGCATCTCCCCCCAGGGCCACCCCAGGGTATGTCGAGAGACACACAGGAACCCCCATACCAACCTGGTCTCCTCAGGGTGAAAGCTACCGTGACTCCGATATCTGCATCCAAACAACAAGAACATCAAACAGCGCACGTGTTAGACTTGCTTCCGCATGTCTGCTGGAGGTGGCGGTGCTCCGTGGGGAACCCCGGGGCCCTCACTGCCTGGCACGCGGAAAGCAGAGCTGGACAACGGGGGTTTGGGTCTCATCTACACTTTTGTACTCTGGCACTGGCCGGCCACAGGGCTTCTCTCTGCTCCAGGCTCCTCTATTCCCTGAGATGTTATTTATGTTACTTAGTGCACCCCTGTGCCGAACCATACCACTAAGCTCCGTACTACCATTAGCTACTGAGAGCTAATATAACATTATGTTCAAAGCTCAGTGGAGCCGGGATTGGAAAAGAGCTTGCAAGCAGAGTCTCCTGTGGTTTCCCACTGGGTCACCAGATTCCCCTGCTGGGCTCACCTTTCCTACCTTCAGGGGGGAATAGAAGCTGCTCAAGCCAAAGGACAAAATACTACGTGAATTGTGTCCACAGGTGTGACCAGTCCTGGCCCGTGCTGCTCTCCACCCCCCCTCGCCCCCGCAGAGGACTCAGGACACAGGTGGCCTGGGCACCTCACCCTTGAAACCCAGTCACGACCCCCAGTACTTTAAAAAAATTTTGGACAGTTTGTGAATTTATTCACGTGGAAACTCTTACAAACTTACAGAAATAAATTATGTTTAATTATATAGTTAATAAGATGTCTTTATCCTAACAGTGAATTTGCATATAACAGGTTATTTTAAGAACCAAACAAAACCAAGCTTCAGCACCATTCTAAGGTCCCTAAAGAGACCTGTATGAGTTCCCAAATACCTTCTGGGAAATAGCCTCCGGGAAATACCCCATCTGTGTACTTATCTTACTCCTAAGACTAGGATATACTCGGCAAAGGCAAACCACCAAAAGCAGAAACAGCTTCAACGTAGGCTGTGACAGACGAATGTTAAAATAAACATCTGTGCAACTTCCTGCCTCTGTCCAGACCCTGTCACTTTTCTTCCTCGCTCCCTGCAATCCCCCCATTACAACTCACCTGTTCGGGACCCTATTTCTTTAGGACATTGACGCCCCACCCTGCCTGCACATCGGACTCACACGGGGCAGCTTTCTCAGCTGTCCCTGCACCACGGCCAGGCCCCATCATGGGGAGTCTGAGTTCATTGTTCTGCCACGGAGCTGAGGCTCGGTGCTTTCGGGGTGATTCTAATATGCAGCAGGGCTGCAAACCCCTGAGGTTAAGCCGTCAGAAACAGTGAGCTGTCTTCTCAAAGAGAAGGCTTATATTTTTAAAAGAAAGTTCAAAAAATAATTTTATAGCCAAAAGGAAAAATGAGGAAATTCAGAATACTTGGTGGATATACTTTAGTAGGCTGAATGAACTTTATTGTCTAACCCCAACTTCTCTTCCACTTAAGATCTCCATCCTGGTAGAGAGGCCAGAGGATTGGTTGCCTTCTCTGCGTGTGCACAGGGTCAGCCCAGTCGAGGAGGAACCGAGTGCACAGTGTCCCAGGCAGTGGCCTCAATAAATGGCTCCCAATCTCACGCAACCAGATCGCTGCTGCTCACTGCAAGCTGGAATCCGCTACCTCACTGAAGTACGTGGATGTTTCTCTATCAGGTCCCCATTTTGTACACTGGCCATCATAAGAAGACCCAAATGTCACCAACCCAGCAGAGTATCACCGAGAGCCTTGACATTCACCTGAGATGGTCGGCTGAGTCTAGGAAATGCACCTCCAAGGATGCTAAGAAATCGTCCTCCTGGGGTTCTTCTGCATCAAGGATAACTCAGGAATAATTCAGAGCCACGTTGTGTAAAGCCACCCCGGGAAAGCCAGTCCTTCGAGATCTTTGCTGAATGTTCAAGGGCAAAGCAGTAGGATGGTGCCACTATGGGACTGCCTCGGAAAATGGGGGCTTTCCCCTCGCATGCATCTGACCCGCCCTGCGGCCCGGTGAAAGTGTCCATTCCTGATGCCATCTTCCAAGGGTGAGGGTCCCTTCTCAGCCCCTGGACACCAGCCTCCCTCCTGTCCCATACCTCCTCCTCTACGGCTAAGGTCAGCACACGACCAGGTTGGCTGGGGGCAAGGAAAATAGAGAAACAATACTGGCAGATGGTGCCAAAGACTCTATACAATTAAGGTTGTGGGATCCTCCCCAAGCCAAAACATTGTCTTGCGTGGAACCCTGAGAAAATGTCTGGTTTTCCTTTTCCATCCTCTTTACAGCCAGGCTGATCAGAGTCCTGATCTCTGTTCTCCTAAAGACAAAAGAATCAACCTTGAAGCCCCAAACAGACTACAGGCAGCTTTCCAACATTTGGAACAAGCAGCTCTCTTTCCCTATGTCTCAGCATAAACGAGTCTTCAAACGCCCACCCTTTTTAAGCCCCCTGCTTTTCTTTACTCCCCAAACCTTTGTCTTCCCATTATCTTTTGGCAGAATATGAAACCCACTGATTGACACTCCCCTTGGCTAAGGTTAAGGTGCAAGGTTCCCATTCCCACGTCACCTTCGCTTCTTCAGGTCTACCTTCCCACAGAGCATCCCCCGTATTGTGCTTTCTGTCCCTACTTCCGAGTGGGAGTAGGTCACAGAGGCAGGGCTTCTCCTCCCTGCAGCTGGGTGGGTGAGTCCATCTCATTCACAGTGAAGCATTTAATGGCCAAGCTGGACCCTGTCCATCCCGCCTCCTCCCATCTAGCTGTGCCAGCCGTAAAGATGACACCTTGTTCTCAGCTTCTCGATGGGTTTTAAACATATGCACTATGGTTATTGCCTTTGGAGCACCAGTATACTGACATATAGCACATTTTATTACAAGTGAGAATCATTAAACTCCATAATGGGTAAAAAGAAGGTCTGATGAAATTTCTTCCAAACCTCATTTTTTGGTGCCATGGTTATTGAAGACAGATCTTGTGTGAAATTAAACTAAGTAACCACCCTTCCTGTAATATGTTCTCTGAGCCCTTAATAAGCCGATGTTCACTGTGACTCTCTAAGAGGACAATACAGCATTCGTATTTTTCCAAATTAATTTGATCACACCTTTATCACAAAACATCTAATACCCTGACCCTTCTCGAGGTACCCAGAGAAAGAGAACTTTGGCAACTCAGTGCTCTTCTCTCCTGTCAGACTTCTGTGAGGTGAGCGGTGATCAGGTAAGAAGCACCGGGAAATCGAGATCCCAGGACACGTCTCCCGTGTTCCAGTTTATTTCTTCCCCTGCCTCCACCCGGCTCCTGTTCCAGTTCCTGCCTACCTGGCCTTTCTGCACCCATCCGCCCTCCTCCCTGCAAACTAGTCTCCGTTCTGCAGACAGCTGCAAACCAAGAGAGCAGAGAACTTCCTTAATGTGATAAAGAGTATCTATGAAAGCCCTACAGTTAATATGATACCAATAGTAAATATTGAGAGACTTCCCCCTAGGATTAAAAAAACTGAGGTGAGAATGTATACTCCTCCTATTCAACACGGTATCGGTCCAACACAGTTTGACTATTTGAATGAATAAGTGAATTGAACAAGGCATTAAGACACAAGGGCAATATACAAAATTCAATTGTACATCTCTCTACCAAAAAACTATAAAATAAAATTGTAAATAAAGATATTATAATAGCATCAAAAAGTTCAAAACTTCAAGAGTAAATCTAAGAAATATATTTCTTAGGTAGCAAGATCTCTACCCTGGAAATTAGAAAATAAGATAAACGGAATGATATTCCATGATCATGAATGAGAAAGTGTAATATTGGGGAGATGTCAAACTTCCCCAACTTGATTTAGAGATTACTATTTACTATTTCTACTTTGTGAAAATTTTTAAGTCATACATTTATGATTGTGTGTGCTGTGCGTATATGTGGCAATTCGGCAAAATGTTTAATTTTTTAAAAGCATAGATTTTGGGATCCGAAGCCCTGGCTTGGCCTATCAGCTCAGCCACCTGCTAATTAAGCAGTCTTGAGCAAATCCTTATCCTTTCTTCACCTCAGTTTCTTCATCTGTAAAATGGAGGATAAGTTCTGTCTCCCTTAGAGGGCTGTCGTGAAGATCAAATGAGGTAAAAAATGCAACATTCTGTTTGTAAACACTAAAGTGTTATATCCTACACATGTTAATTAAAGGTAAAAACAGGATCAACATTCTGTGAATGTCCCTTGGGACTCCCCACAACCGAGCCTCAGCCCTCCTGTCCAGCACACAACTCCCCAAACACTGTACTCCAGCTTCATGAGCCGCTCCTCCAGAGTTCACTGCAGTCTCCTGCCCATGAACCCTCTCCCACTCCAGGCCCTCCACTGAAGGTGACTTCTCCCATCTCTACCTGTCAACACTCAAATTTATATTCTAGGCCCAACTCAACTACTTTATTTATGTGATGGGTTCTCCAGTTTTGCAAATAGGAACAAGTCACTCATTTTTCTGGATTTCACTAGCACTTGGTTCTTATCTCTATGATAGCGTTTATCACATGGATTGTAGCAGTATAAAATGGTCATTATCCTGTATTAGATGCTGAGCTTTTGAAGGCAGTAACCATGCTTATTTATGTCTATACCTTCTGCATCTAGCATAATGTCTGGTACATAGCAGGGCTCAATGACTGTTGGACGCAAGGATAGATAGATGGACAGGTAGGGCATTCATAGAAAAAGCTCCACAAGAATTCACTGGAAGTACTTTGTCTCTCTTTAAAAATGTATCATAGCAGACAGAAAAGTGTTAAGGCCACTCTAAAGCTGAGAGCATAATGAGAGAAGAGAATAACTCAAAACATCCGTTGCTAAGCCTTGCCCTAATAGTTACCTTGGAGCTGTGAAGAAAGAGGAAATCATTCTCTCTGGGGCCTGATAACCCACTTGTTCTCTGTTAAGTGGTACATCGTATCTGGCTGTCATCCAGGCTTCCTCTCCATCCATTTCTTAAAATCACTCCCTTTCCTAATGCATCCTCATTTTTCTTTCTCTTTATCTTGTCTAAATATCTTTTATTGGTTGGTTCTTTCTCTACCACCAGTCCCTTGGGTGGTGATTCAACAAAAGTACATGGAGTCTACTTGTGTGCCAGCACAAACAGGCCTGGGGTACCGAGAGAAGTCTAACAGGGCCCTCAGCCTCGGAGGGGCCCACAGTGTGGTTGCATGGTTGTGAGCACAGGAGAGCAGTGCTGTCACCAGCAGGTGCCAAGTGCTTTGGAGAATAGAGGGAAGAATGACTGACGTGGGCCAAGAAGGGCCAAGGAAAGCATCCAGAGGAGGTGATACTCTAGTTTGATCTTAAAAAGGGAATAAGATCCTGGGAAGCAGAGAAGAGATGGATGGAAAGGATGAACATGGATTTAACACTACTCCGTTTCCAACCCCTTTACATGTGATAATTTATTGAAGGACCACAACGACCTTGAACGAAGATAATATTCATTTCAGTTTAAAGCAGAGAAATTGAATTAGAGAGATTAGGTCATGCTATGGACTTAATGTGTCCCCCAAAATCCATATGTTGAAGCCCTAATCCCCCAATGTGATGGTACTTGAAGGGGAAACCTTTGGGAGGGAATTGGGTTTGGATGAGGTCATGGAGGTAGAGCCCTCACATTTGGGGTAGGTGCTTTTATAAGAGAATAAAAGGATTGGTTCTCTCTCTCTCTCTCTCTCTCTCTCTCTCTCTCTCTCTCTGCCATATGCTCTCATCAGACTCTCATTACACAGTCATCAGACTGTCACCAGACTCCTCTGGTGTCTGGACTTCCCAGGCTCCAGAACTATGAGAAATAGGTATTTAGTGTTTAAGCCACCCAGTCTACGTTATTTTTTGTCATAGCAGCCCAAATTGATTAAGATGGGCCACTCATGGATATGGACAGAGTTCAGACTGGACAAGCGGACAAGGGGGCACACACATAGACATTCAAGAAAGCTCCCTTTGATGGCATTAAGAGTCTTTCCAAGAACTGGAAATCCCAAAAAACCTTCTATACTGAGAGATGCAAAATCAGATCTGAGAAAATAACCCCTCTGGCTTCGACAGATACCTTAGGGCCCTATGGTAGTGGGTGTTTTTCCACGTCTGTGAGGTTTCTCTGAGGTGCCAAACCAGACAGCAAGATAAACTACATTGTAAAAGTCTGTGCATTCTGCCTAATCTTCTTGAAATGCAAAACATCTCAGAGCTGAAAAGTGTCTTTAAAATCATCCATTGCTCCATTTAATGTTTGAGTTCCTTTACGTACATCTCCATTAACTCCAACCTATTATTATCATCACTTGAATATCTCTGGAGATGAGGAATTCACTACCTTTCTAACTACCCAGCTCCTTTAGTCACATTTTTTAAAAGTAGCTAGAGCCCTGGCTGGTGTGGCTCAGTGGATTGAGTGCTGGCCTGTGAACCAAAGGGTTGCTGGTTCAATTCCCAGTCAGGGAATACGCCTGGGTTGTGGGGCCATGTCCCCAGTGGGGGGTGTGTGAGAGGCAACCACATGTTGATTTTTCTCTCCCTTCTCCTCTCTGAAAATAAATTTTTTTTAAAAGTAGATAGAGTTTCATGTATAACTTCAATTGGATGTTTGACATGCAATCAAAAGAAAGCTCTAATGTTTCAGCACTGACTTTGTAAGGGTATAAAATAGAAGGCATTTCTTCAGCAAAAGGCCAGCAGTAGGACATAGAGGGACAGGAAGCTTTTGGAACAGCAGTGGGTAACAGGCTTGGAAGGGGCTTGGTGAAACTCGGGATTGACAGCATTTCAAATGGCACCTGGCTCTGTTCTGGAAGGTCTCTGCCATGTGGCATCAGGCTCGTGCACAAGGGTCACACGGGCCTTTCACCATTCTGTTCCCTCCACCAGGCCTGGAGAACGCCTTCTCCTGCCCAGCCCCTGAGATGGCATCTACAAACATCCCTCTCCACTCTGTCAGAGTTCTAGAAAGATGGAAGGGCAGGTGTGAAATCTGGAGGCATGCAGTATAAAACATGCCCCTGTGCATGGCCAGAGCAAAGAGTGGAGGGAGAGAGAGGAGAGCAATGGGGCCAGAGAGGTGGGCAACAGGTAGATTGTGCAGGCACTCAAGTCACTGGGGCAGAACTTAAGTTTACCTTAAGAGCAACAGGAAGTCACTAAAGGGTTCAACAAGAGTACTTCATTCTCTCCCTGTCTAGGGATCCAATCTCCTTCTCTCCACAATCCCACCACTCTCCCCTAGCAGTCACACTTGGGACCCCTCTCTTGTAGTCTGAGCTGAGTACTTAGCCAGGTGAAACATCACTAAGCTGTCAGTTATAAGTTGCCAGTTGCTTTTCTGACTAGACAGGCCCAGGGAGGCCCCCTGCAGCAGACGCTCCCCGAGGACGTGTGGCTCGACCAGTACCTCCTAGTTCTGCAGCTATAAGGTGAGACATCTCAGGGGAACAAGGTCTTTTTTGTGTCTTGACAAAGATGCTGCCTCCACATGCCCTTGGGTACTTGGATTTCAGAGGCTGCTTGGGAGGAACAGGTGAATCTGGATGGAGGACTGGGTGTTACCTGGAGGAAAGGGATAGAGACCCTTTTGGGGTGCAGTGTTATTAGAAATATTCTGATAGATGATTTTTGTCTCTGACTGAGGTTGATTGGCTGGAAAGAAAACAAAGAACCCCAGAATGGTGATGGAGGGATAGGGGGATTCACCATGAAAATCAGTGAGTCTGGATTGGTGGCCAGTGCCCAATACCAAACCAATGCCATGACTATGGAGAAGACCAGTACTGGTTCAGGGTACGGCCAAGGTTGGAAGCTCCTCCTAACTCTATGTAGCCTTGATACTAAAAGGGCTGAGCATCCAAGTTCAAACCAGGGGGTTATAGCCTGTGGAAGCCCTAGGACCAGTCTTCATCAAAGAAGAACCCTTTCCAGTAGGAATATATTTTTGAGTGACAGAAGCAAAATCTGTGACTACAAATAGAATGATCTTGTCTCTTTGTTTACTGCTCTTTGTGCTTCCAGAGAAACTTGAGAGTAGGAAGGCATGCCTTCACGGAAGACAAGCTGAACATTCTTCTAAGTTGCTTAAGCAGTTACTCGGAATGGTCAAAGGCAATGTGACTCGTCTGGAACACAAGCTAACGAAGCAGGTCATGCCCTCACGTATTGCTCGTGTCCGTCTCCCCGCCATTAGGCAAGGTGTGGCATGTACTTTACTGTTTTGCACATGCTGGGTATTCAAGAGGTGTTTATTAATAAAATACGTAAAACGCTGTCAACCGACAAGGCAGCCCTGGCCCGTTAGCTTCCAGTGACGAGGAGCTCACCACCTGGCAACTCCATAGACTGATGACCACAAATACTCCCCACACACGCAACAAGGGGAAATGAGAATTTATATTAGTGTCTCCAAGGCAAAAGAGTTCAGACTGAATCATAATAGAACGATGCAATTTTGGTCCAAAAGAGATGAAATAAGAAATATGAAATTATTTTCATATCTATTTTTGGCAGAATGACTATAGAAAAGAGGTTGAACAGAAATAGGGGCTGGAAGAAGAATTTCAGATACTCGATGGGAGGGATTATCCATGATCTCAAGCCCAGGTGTCTTCTCAAGGTTTCAGGGGTCAGAGGAAGTAAGGGAAGACCGAGTAGATGACAAGGCAGCCCAACATGACCTCCATCCTTCCCCCACCCCCTCAACCCAAGGGGACCCATTCTCATCAGTTTTATATATTGAGGAGTTCAAGTAATAAATGAACTTTTTAAGCTTGAAAGCCACTAATCAAGATCAAACTATTCATTCAACAGATAGGGAAACTGAGACCCCGGGAAGCATAGGGACCAGACCAAGTATCAAGGTCAGACATCTGTTTATTGACATTGCTGTGCCATCTGGGTGCTCGTTGATCCTGTGCTCGCCCCGTAGGACTGCTGAGGCCTCGGCGAGCACAAGCTCTTACAACCCAGGTCAGGCTTGCCAATAACAGGCACCTAAATCCCATTCCTCTAAAAGTTCGCTTCTCCTTCAACAGAGCTTTCCTTCCGAACCCTTGGGCATTACATAAAATGCTCCAAGGGCTTAAATGTGATAGCTAAGTGACTTTTCTCTGCACACTTAAAAATGGGGAAAAAAAACTGAAAGGAAATTCACATCTATTAAGACCAAAAGTAGTTCAATACTGACAGAAAAAAAAAAGAAACTGGTGTTTCAGATACAATCCACAAAGGATTTTATCTCCTTTCCACACTTGAGTTCCTTAATGGCTTCTGCAACCAAGAGGAGGAAAAATCTACTTCACTTGAGTTGATTACTTCCAAGAGTAAAACCTTTAATTAGTGAAATCAAACAGAGCTCTCTAATCAGTCAAAACCTGAAATATAATGAGGTAACTCATTGCAATTACAATCAGCTTTCAGTCATCCACACCCCAGGCACGATCTCAATTAAAAAAAAAATCCCCACCAGAAACACATTCCTCCAGTTTTCACTGACATCCGTCATAGAAGGAATAAATCGAAGGCCCCTCTATCACTCACGCAATCAACCCTGACTCAGAAGGCATCGTGGAGAGGCTTGATAAGCAGCTTGTCTTGAGGAATCCTTTTCTGTGAGACTTACAGGGTCTCAGAAACGACAGAACCCCATCACTCCCTCACGCAACCAGGAAGCTCTTGAGGCCTCTGCTCAGTTTCCTCTGAAATTACTTTTGCAAATGCTGGGGCTAGAGCATGTCGGACGGGAGGGGGAAGCTCGCCCTGTCCTGCTGAATTCCTCGGAGGCAGCTCTCCGTGCAGTTCAGCCTCCGCTCAGGGCCCAGACGTGTGGAGCCCCAGATACGCAGAGGCACCCCAGCCCAGCTCTGTCCTTCCCCCACCTTGGAAACACTGAAGAGAAGGCTCTAAAGCCAGGCCTGGTCCTGGGCCTCAGACTCAGGAGACTCTTGAGAAAGACGACTCCATAGAAACAGTGAGGAGACCCTCACTGACCCCCAGTCTGCTGCAGCAACACCAGAGCTGGAGAAGCCTCTATACTGAACTTACATGTAACCACGATGTGTCCATAACCATACCTGCCTAAAGTCCCAGTTCACACACTGAAGAATGCCACTCACACTGAACAAAAGCAGGATGCAGCCCAGACCTGAGGACGTCAACGGTGACTGTGTTCTATCTGTGAGCCGTTTTACCCTCCCCCGAGCACTTAGCTGTGTGTGGGACCCCAACAGAAACCCCGTGAGGGAAGGAAGACGGTGGTATTTCCAAAGCACACTGGGTAAGACACAGGCTCGGGTCTGACTTTGGCCTCGTGATACTACTGGTAATCTGTGTGCCCAGGAGAAAACTGGACAACCTCTCGGTGCCTCCACTTTCCTTTGTAAGATGGCATCGACAAATACCTACTTCACAGCGTATCAGGGATTAAGTGAGCTTATATATGCAGAGCATTTAGAGCAGCTCCTGGCAAACAAGAGAAAATAGCTACTATTATTGTTAAGACAAGAAAAGTTAGGCAACATGCTTGAAGTCGCCCAGCTAGGAAGCCGCCACACTGGGCACAGCCAGGCCTCCTCACGGATTGCGGAACGCTTTTCCATCCAGACCACACTGGGATCGAGCCAGCAAAGAGTTATTCACTGGATGATGAATAATTTATTCACTATATTCATCCATTCAATTATTTAATTATCAGACAGGCATAATAACTACTGTTCATTACGCATGCAGGATGAGACAGGCATTGGGCTAAAGGTTCCACATACATTTTTTTTTCATTTAATCACCCCAATAGCCACTGACATTTCCACCCCTTTTACAGATGTGGGAGCTGAAGTCTAAAAGGTTAGCAACTTGCCTAAGACCCCACGGCCGCACACTGCAATTGAGCTCTGGCCTGACAGGCCTCCATTCTGTGCTACTTTGCAAATGTCAGTCAGAGCCACAGTTTTCAAGTACCTAATAAGAGGTCCTGTGCAGTGCACACCTTCCCAGATGCTGAACACCACAGTTCAGAGAGGCTAGGGAACTTGCCCACAGCCACACAGCACCCTGTGTTCTGTGCTCTGCTCGCTGTCTGGGACCTCACCCGTGACAGCCCAGGTCTCTAAGAACAAGAGAAGCAGCTTCCCTGCCCTGCATGCTACCGGCCCCGCCCCGCCCCGCCCCCTATGGGCAACTAGGAGCCTGGACTGCAGCCGAGAGTTCTAACAGAACTCAGTAATAAGCAGAACAATGGGCCTCACCTTGACCAGCGAGGGCTCCAGCCGTGCCCAGAAGTACTCACACTCACTGATTCCTAGGACCCGAGGCAGGTCAGTGGGACAGGCAGCACAGCGCCCAGCACTAGTCTCCAGAGGAGAATGGCTCCGGCCTAGAACGCCTTGGCCCAGTGGGGTGGGTACCAGGCTGCCCCATTCTGAGGGGTGGTGCCTCCCAGGAAATGCCCTTTCTGCGCATTCACCCAGCAGTGCCCTATCTCTGTTTGAAATTCAGCGCTGTCTGCGTGGCTTGGCTGCCAGAACCCAAGACTCTGATCAGCAAACACAGCAGCTCAGAGCAGGTCCAGAGAGGAGGGGCCCCCAACGCACTTTATACCAAGTCAGGGGGCTACAGGTAGGTCAAGGCACAAAGAACCCTCGCTACAGACAGTGCCCCAACCCATTTGTGATGCATTTGTATTGTTCACTTTAATAATAATAATGGTTAACATGTATAGAGCATTTTACTTGGGTCCAGTTCTAGATGCTTTTACAAGTACCATCCTCTTTAAGCCCCACAGCAGCCTCAGAGGTAGGTATTGTTGTTGAGCCTCAGAAGGGTTTGAACGGAGGCCACGTGACCTCAGACCCTGTGGTCTCAGGCCCTCCGTGCTGTGACATTGCATTAGGACTTACGTTCTGATGCTACTTCAAAGATATCAAGTTTACAAAGAACAAAAGTTAATAAAATAAAAAGAAGGTATTTTTGTAGGTCAAATGCCTCAGAAACCATGACCTGTAGGGGGCTGAATGGTGCCCCCTCCCTCCCCAAAAAGATATATCCAAATTCTGGAAACTGAATGTTCCCTTATTTTTTCTGGGGGGTGGGTGGGTGGGTAGTCTTTGCAAATGTAATTAAGTAAAGATCTTGAGATGAGATGATTCTGGATTACCCAAGTGGGCCCTAACCCAGGAGCAAGTGTCTTTACAGGGAAGAAGAAAGGAAAAATCACAGGGAGGAGTGACGTGAAGACAGAGGCAGAGCTTGGAGCGATGTGGCCATAGTCAAGGGGCAACTGGAGCTACCAGATGTTTGGAAGACACAGGAAGGATCCTTCCTTGGATCCTTTGGAGGGAGGTCTGAGTTCAGATTTCTGGCCTCCAGAACTGTGACAGGACACATTTCTATTGCTTTAAGCTGCCAAGTTTGTGGTCATTTGTTAGGACAGCCCTAGGAAATAATATATCATCCCATGTCACTTCCTTGCGCTTCTTGATAACACTGTAGGAAAGGAAGGCGTATTGGGCACCTCGAGGGGAAGGCCGGGAGGTTACGGACAGTGGGCCAGGCAGAAGTGTAAGAGCCTCTCAGGTGCAGGCACTGGGCAGGGCAGCGGTTCAGGGGGAAGGCTTGGCGGGGGTGGGGCCGAGTGGGCTAAATAGTACTTCACCAGGCAGCCTGCTTCAAGATCCCCAACTTCCAAAATACCGACCAGCACCAGCCTTCTTTCTTCCCTACCACTTCCTCCATACTTCAATTTACTATCATCCTATCCTTTTTATTGACTTTATTGGGGTGACATTGGTTAATGAAATTACAAAGGTTTCAGGGGTACAATTCTAAAATACATCATCTGTATATTGGATCATGTGTTCACCACCCCCAGTGAAGTCTCCTTCCACCACCACTTACCCTCCTTCACCCGCTTCTACCTCCCCACACCCTATTTTCTCTCTGGTAATCACCACACTGTTGTCTGTGTCTGTGAGTTTTGTTTTCTTTTTGCTTAAACCCTTCACCTTTTTTCACCCTCTCCCCTCTGACAGCTGTCAGTCTGTTGTCTATATCTATGAGTCTGTTTCTATTTTGTTCGTTTGTTTATTTTGTTCATTAGATTCCGCGTATAAGGGAACTCATATGGTACTTGTCTTTCTCTGACTGGCTTATTTTACTTAGCCTAATACTTCCCAGGTCCATCCACACTGTTGCAAAGGGTAAGATCCCCTTCTTTTTATGGCTAAGTAGTATTTCATTGTGTGAATGTACCACAGCGTTTTTTGGTCCACTCATCTGCTGACGGGGAGTTGAGTGCTTCCACAGCCTGGTGACCGTAAATAACACTGGAATGGACACGGGTGCACGTGTTCTTTCAAATCAGTGTTTTGGGTTTTTCCAGATACACTTTTGTGGTGAAGACTTGCTGAAGAATTTGTTCTAGAATGAATGAGAAGGTGAGAAATTACAGCTGCCCCTTACATTTGATGTATTCACTTGCTTTTATTCTCTTATTCAACCCTAGATATCCCCAGAGTAAAATTTCTAAGGGCCTAGGCAGGGAGTCAGGAGAACCAGTTCCTGTTTTTATTTTTGGTTGCTTTTTTTGTTTTTTTACTTACTGTTTTATTTGCCTGGACAAACTACTTGATGCTCTTTAGTTTTTGTAAGAAAATGAAAATAGCTTCCACCCCTCACCTGAGAAAATAGGTGAAGGCTGTTCTCTGTAGCACAGTTCTGATGGGACACAGACTCTCTTCTGGCTGAGCGACATGTCCCGAGCATTTGTGTTTAATCAGACCGTTGCACCTGTCTTTGCCCTTCACAGTGATGCAGATTAACTGGTTCTCCTGTGAGTGAGTTATATTTTAGACAAAAGAGGAAACAGAAAATACTTCTTGGCTTTGGGCAATTAATATCATTTTAGTGACTCATAGCTACATAAACCACAAATGAGTGTGCAGAGGACTGACGCTAAGGAGCATTTTTTTTGCATCAAAAGAATGCTTCTGTCTCCTTGATTTTTCAGTTCTTTTGTTAAGAAAGGTTCTCTTGTCTTCGGATTTGACTCATGCCACAGACAAGAAGCTCAAAGGTGCCTGTGAGGATATCAGTTGTCATTTTCTGCGAGGGAGCAGTCACTGTGAGGCCCCAGGGGCCATGGAATGAAACATTAGGTACACTAGAAAGAAAAGTAGAATTACAATTCACACTCTTATATAAAAACTTTGAGATGCAAAACCATTTATTCAAGACTGCAGGCAAAGTTTAGTAATTTACTAAATAACTAGGAGTTGCCATTGTATTATTAGAAAGTAAATTCTTTATTTGGAAAAAAACAAAGAAAACAAAACAAACTAAGAAAAATTCTGTGTGTGGTTGGAAAACCTTATCTTCTATGATATCTTTCCCAAAATTTGTATATTTTCCATAGTTCTTTCAGGAGTGGTGCTCTTACACTTTTCCTTAAGGCTACTCTGAATTTTGCTATGTTGTAAGTTTTGTGATGTATATTTCTAAAGCTGGTATTTAAGACCTTATGTCTGTAGTAATGACCACTCACTATTAGAGCAAGATGCAAGGCTGTTTATACCACTGAGAAAGAAAATTCTTTTGATTATTAGTCTGTTAAAAGAAGATCTCTTCTATGTCTTTTTGGTCTCATAACCATTTCTATAAATAAACAAATGTGCAGTACAAAAAAAGATCCCCAACTAAGTCCTGGTTATCCCCAGAGCACTGGGCCTTGGCCCAGGTTCACAGGCAGAGAGTGAGTGCATCCCCCCTCCCATTTTTGGTCATGGTAGATTTGATCTCAATAAGAACAAATGTCATCAGAGATCTTTGAATCCCAACCTTACACATTACAAATGGGAAAAGTGATTACTAAAATGGTGAAGAGGTTTAAGGTCACATGGCTAGTCCTGGCTCTGTCAGATTTGGCACCTTATATCCTGTCCCCTAATCTGAGGCCCTTTGAAGAGGACCAAACCCCTTCCCCTCCTCTGATCTGTTTTTCACGAAAGAGGAGCCCGTGGGACTTGTGTTCTGTGCTGTTTTAAAGATGCCAGCCCCAGGAGACCCAAAGCATTCTCCAGCTAAAGCATAAATCCATCCTCTTCGAAGTTACGTTTAATCTTAATTAACTTCATATAAGTTAACTTCTTCTTGTTTACAGAGTGATGCCCTTAGCATGGGGCTACGTTTGATTCAGATATAAGCATACATCATAACTACAGTAGACGTTCAGCAATAAATGTTTATGGATTGCTCATTACATGGAAATACCAAATGCACAACATCAGAGCCCCTACTGAAACTGTATTCTTTGTTCCAGCCAACTCTTCATACCTCTCAAGCCAAGAACATGGAGTCACACAGAAGATCTCTACCCAGGACCTCTTCAGGACTCATCTTTTAACCCCCTTTCCTAAAACCACTGATGAACTTACAACCAGTCATTGCACCTATTATTAAGTCACCCTCCATTTTCCTTAGAAATGCCCTGCCTGGGTGTGTATCACTCTTTGGAGATTGCTGTTCTCAACCATGAGTCAGCTTAAGTAAATGGTGACTGCTCTAAGAATGACCTGGCAAGTGATCTTGCTCTGCTGATATTGTTCAATAGCTTGGAGGAGAAATGAATGGGAGTGACCTATTTCCTTGTCATTATCCTCATATTTCAGTGGTATCAATTGTATTTCTTAGTGGTAAACTACAGAAATCCTCCCTGGCTAGATTAAATAGAAAAGGAATGTTAGAGGATGTCAGATTGTTTTAAGTTTTTGAGGAGGCCCCAGGGAACCAGGCGTGAGGACTACAAAGCTAGGAGCAATGACAATTTCACACCACAGACAGTCACTGGGTTGACCCCATCTCTGGGTGCCAGAAGGTGCTGCCAGAACCTCTGATACTGCCCTTTCTCAGAAAACAGGCCTGCTTGCCTTTCTCCTCACCAGGATGGTTCTATGCTGCACTTGCTTATTTGTGCCACTAGCTTTCAATTTAGAATCTCAAATGCAAGCATCCGTTTGGTGCAGCCTGGTCACACACCTGCATCCTGGCTGCAGGGGAAGCTGGGAAAGCAAGTTTATGGCTTTTACCTTGGGAAGAATGTATAAATGGTAACAGAAGTTAGATGGTGCAGAGCAATCAAAAAGAAAAACAAAGGTCTTTTCTACAAGCAATAAACAACTTCACCACCAGACTGCTGTGATATTAGTTAATCTAAGTACTATTTCTCCTCAAAATTGAACATGTTGGAATATTCATCTGTGATATTTTTGTGTTCAAAGGTAAGCATTTATTAAGAATTTGTAGAGAATACATGAGAAAACTTATTCCAAATTGCATTAGTGGGTAATTTACAAATCAACAAAATCCCTGATTCATATTCAAGTGTTAATAGAGAAGCTAATATTCTTGTCTAACTTTTATCATCATTTGCAGTGATTACATAAAGCCATCCATTACTTATTACATCAATTTCCAGAAAGAAAAAAAAACAGTGAAAAGAAGTCATCCTGAAACACCAATTCAAAAGAAGCTATGCACCTCAATGTTTATAGCAGTGTTATTTACAATAGCAAAGTGCTGGAAATAGCCCAAGTGACAATCAGTAAATGAGTGAATCAAAAAACTGTGGTACATTTGCACAATGGAATACTGCACAGCAGAAAAAAGAAGGAACTCCTACCCTTTGCAACAGCTTGTATGGAACTAGAGAGTATTATTGCTAAGCGAAATAAGCCAGGCAGTGAAAGACCAATACCATATGATCTCTCCTATGAGTGGAACCAAATCAACAAAACAAACAAGCGAGCAAAACAGAACCAGAGACATGGAAATAAAGAACAAACTGACAGTGACCAGAGGAGAGGGAGAGGAGGATAATGGGAAAGAAGGGAACATGTACAAAGGACCCATGGACAAGGACAGTGGGGAAGGAATTGTCTTTGGGAGCAGGGGTTGGATGGGCCAGGGGAGAGCAATGGTGGGAAAATGGGGACAACTGGAACTGAACAACGATGAAAATAATAGAAGTCATCAGACAACTTTAGAAACAAGTGGCACGGAGAGGAGTAGGGCAGCAGTCAGTAAAGCCCCGAAAGAACAGCATCTCCTCCGGTCCAGCTCTCTAACGAAGACAAGCGCAGAACACTGAGAAGAGACGATAAATGTAAGCTTTTTTCTTTTGTCAGTGCTTTGAATCCTGCCTTGAATAATGCAGGCATCAATAAAGTAACATAATGCCAGCTAGCCTACCAGTGATTAACCAGAAGTACAAACTTTAAGAAAAGCATTAAAGGAATATTTTTGCAAAGATAAATGGTGCTTCTGCAAAAGCTGGTGTGAAGATTTTCAAAATATAATATATTTACTATAATCAAAGCCAAAAAAAAACTTAATAAATAAAAATTGGGTCGCCCCTGGATATGTAAGCAAAGCACTGTGACTTCTATCAAGGAATGCTCACCACTCAGAGGTTGCTGGGTTTACTGTTGCTGAAGGGTTTCACTAGAGACCTCAATCATAGAAAGAAAGTTTTTTTCATTGAGCCTCTTAACCTCACCCAACAACTGGATTCTAGATTCATCATTATGACATGCTTGTCTAATTATTTCAGACACATCATGAGTTTGAATAATTTTTTTGTCCTCAGATGGGATTGGTTATAGATGCTTGTTAAGCTATTGACTCCCTTCCATGGTACAAAAGCAGGATCCTGCTATTTACTGATTTTCTATAACCCTAGACAAATTGCAAAATTTCTCTGGGCCCCAGTTTTCTTACCAATCAATGATGACAATATTGAAACCTGTCTCCTAGGGTATCACGAGTAGTAAACTCATACATGTCAAGTGCTTCCTCCAGACTAGTGCCCGACACATAATAAATGTTCAACAAATATTGTATATCACAAGCCCCAAGTCTTTGGGGTCCAATGTGTTATAAAATTCAAAATCTTTCTAATTTTAAGGAGAGAGATAGGGAATTAAATAATCTGCCATTAGAGTCGGAGCCACCATTCCATAATCAACTGTATTAATATTTCTATAAAACATGTGACCATTCACGTAACCGGAATAAAGACAATAAGTAGCCTCATGTCGGGTTCTACAGCAAAAGGGTCCTTGTTAGAGAAAGTGTTCAGTTTTCAGAGCTGTATGGACTTAGGAATCATAAATAAGTGGTTGTGGTCCAAACTGCGGCTGTTCACAGCTTAAATTCTGCAGTTTGCCTTTTTCTCTGTCTCTTTGGCTCCCTGCAGTGTTCCGCATCTCTGGGTTTCTGATCCACCATCGCATTGCCTTTTCACGGCCTTGCCCTGATACTTGAAAACACTTTCCTCTTCAACCACAACCTAATCTGACGTCCTGCGCAGTTCAGCCCTCTCTGCGATGGCCTCCAGAGCTTCCCGTTAACATTCCCTCCACGCTCTGGTCACCTGCAGAGAACAGGACGATTTGGCCTGGCAAACTCAGTGTGCCAACTCTTTCCAGGGCATATGGACATCACCTTTGTCCCAGAATGCAGAGGAAAGCAGGCCATCTGGATTACTAAACATAGTACTAAGCTACCCGCCCAAGGCAGTCATGCAAAGAACGCTCAATGAAGTCACAACAGAGTCTCTCCAACTTCCAGGGATGCATGACGAGCATCCCATGCCCGAGAATCATTCCTGAAGCGTCCATCTGGGAATCACCCCCACCTCTCTACCAAACTCTAATGCTTAGCTGTTCAAGTTTTACTCTGGGCGTTGATTTATACTATATTATTTTATAAGTATTGACTGCCATAAATTATGTGGTGACCACACGAAGTCAGTGGGGACTTTAACACCTTTTCTGTCACCTCCCAGGAGTGCTGAGCAGAGCCAGCTTCATCCTGAATGTACAACCTATGTAGCTGCATGGGGCACCATGTTCAGACAGGCCTTACAGTTTCTTTAATGTTCTGCTATTGCCATCTTGAAATTTCTAATAATTGTTGAACAAGGAATCTTAATATTTTCTTTCTTTCTAGGGCCCACAAATAACATACCTGTTCCCAGAGCTAATGTTCTAAGCAAAGCATTCTATTATTTTCAGAGGGACCATTCAAGTGTGTCAGGGAAAGACTGCACCACCCTATAGGGCAACTCTCCCTAAGGAAGGGTTGATACTCTCTGGAGCCTGGGCAAGGCCATGCCTTATGGTGCAGGAAAGAAATACTGAAGCTTCTAGTTATACATTTTTACTTCACCATTGTTCATCTCTATTTTTGAATGTTGTTCCTGCTTTCTTTTTTTTCTCCTATCACATAGTAATAGAAACACCAGTTTTTAGCTGGGTACATAGCAGTGAACATTACAAAATTACATTTGCCAGCATCCCTTGCAGCTTGGTGCCTTGCAGTTGGATGCGGCTATGTACTAACTTTTAGCCAATAGGATGTTGGTTAATGTGATGTTGTAACTTCCAGCTCTGTCCTTAAATACAGGGGTCCAGCTTCAGAACCCTTTGTGGGGGGCAAAAATACTTGCTTGAGTTTCTAGCTCTGATAACTTTTCCTCCATCTCCATTCTGCATACCAGCTCATAGGATAGAAATGCAGTAAGCAACAACCCCTCCAAAAGACAGGAAGAAATGAGCCAGACAGAGAACAAAGAGGGCAAGACAAAGTGGGGGAGTCCATAGAAATCTCAAATGTGTTTTAGAAACCAGGACCAGACATTGGGATTTAACCGAAAAGGGAGCAAGGGAAATTTGCATGAGTCAGTCTGGGTTCAAGTCCTGGCTCCACCACTTATTAGCTACAGACTCTTGACCAATGTCCATTAACATCTTTCTCGCTAGCTGCTGTGAGAGCCAATGAGATCGAGCAGGAAACAGACAGGTGTACCACCAACATTCAGAGACCCTGGCGTGTTTCCCACCAAGATCAGGCGGGAAGCATAGCATGCCAGCAGCACTCACTGCAACCAGAAGGTTACTTTCTTAGTCAGAGGTTTTCCTCTTTTTCCATTTCCTTCAAGCCCATCTGCCTTCCAGTGACTCAGACAGAAGCCCTGCTGTCCTCTCCAGCTACAGATGTTATCTTCTGGGATGTGGAACAAATGTCCCCGGCCCCCAGCTGGCAGCCAGCCCCAACAGAAATCGATCCCATAGCTTCCCATACCTACGGGTGATGTAATATGAGCCACCAGCCTATACACAGGTGGCAGCTGCTGGGAGCAAAGTCCAACAAGGTGGCGAGGCCATGTGAAGGGGTGGGGAGGAGGTGGCTTGTTTCAGTTCAGCCATGAAAAAGCCTCCATGCCAGGGGCCTAGAGATGCCAGGTGGGACACAAGTCCTTACCGGCACCAGCCTCTGGGTTGCCTGGTCTGTCATCCACCTGGTGCCTTGAAAGATGGGTCTAAGGAATAAGCTCCTGAGGTATAAGGACTCAGGGCTGGGCAGGGAGTGGAAATGACACCTGTGGACCCCAGGAATGGGACCTGCAACCAGCACAGTCACGCAGGGCCACAAGCTCAAGCTCAAAAAGGAACCGGCAAGTGGGGGTTAATTCTCTGTGATCGACATCTTGATTTCTTCATAATTTTGCCTTTGAATTTACATTTCGTAAGTAAGTCCAACGGAACAAGATCGCATGTGCCAGGCACTTAGCACCTGGATTTGTGCGTGTCCCTCCTACCGCATCTGCCTCCCCAGGACAGAGGTTTGGCCGACCGCGCCCCCTCCAGGAGCAGACAAAGCCCCAGGCCCCTGTGAGGGGTGAGGGTCCTCTGTTATCTCTGTGACGGAGAGAACACGATATTAAATAACAAATTTAAAAAACACCACGATAGGTTGAGAGAAAGAGTCAACAAAAGACAAAAAGTGCATTTTCCCCCCTGCCTTTTGAGCAAAAGGCCCTCCGCTTTTATTTCACACTGGGCCCTGTACATTGTGAAGTTGGCCCTGCCCGAGGACATGGGGTTTAGTGTTTCCCAGGCCCTGGGCCTCGAGCAGGGGTGGCTTCTCCAGGCATCGCCTTACCAAGGCCATCCCCTGAGAGCAGTGCGGGCTACGCCTGCAGGGCAGTTGGCAGGTAGATCCTGCTCAGCCGCACTTGAAGCAGATTCCAGGTTCTACAACTGACCTTCATCACATGCCTCCTGGACAGTTCTAGTTTACGTAAGGGTGGATGCAGAGCAAGTCCTCTGCTCAGGAAGGCCCTGCCTGGACGAGTTCAGAAAAGAGGAGGTCCAGGAGAAACAGCCTTGAGGACCAATCTTACTCTCTCTGCCTTGTGCTCCAGCCTCTGTGGACCACGGTGCCCTTGGAGCTCTCCCAGCCTCCAGCCTCCAGCCTCTTCTGGGGAGACCTTCAGGATCCCTCCCTGACTGCCCAAGGAGTTCCCGCCCACTCTCGAACCCCCTGCTCAAGTGAGAAACGTCCTCTCCACTGGCTCATACCCTCCACCCACTCGGAGTCATCGTGCCATCTGCCCCTCCAGCAGGGCCCCAGGGGAGCGCGTCCCTCTGAACTGCAGCTGCTGTTGGCCACTGTTGGCCCACCTGGGCCCCAGCCTGCCCCCAGGCTTCACACCCAAGTTGAGCTGAAAAGAACCTGGTCCTTCCCTGTGCCTTAGGCAGGTCTCTCAGAGACACAGCTTCACTCCTGAGAGTCCAGACCTTTTTTTTTTTCTCTTAGTTTTGGAGTCCAGGCTATTTTTAAGACTCCAAAGCCCAGTCACTTCACCCACTTTCCCTAAAACTTGTCTGAACACTCAGTGACCCTCTCAGCTGAGAACACTCCTCTTCAGCTCTCTCCCAAACTCTCCCCGCATTGCCCTAGTGCTGTGCCCTGAGTTTAAGTCCTGTCTTCCAGCTAAACCTCAGGCTCCCAGACCTTCTCTTGTCTTTGAACGGCCCCTGATTCAAATACTAATTAAACTGTGAACAATTTTGACCTCGGCCTTCTCATTTCTAGGAATTTATCCTGAGGGTGTGATTGCACAAATTTATAAACGGGCAAAGTCGAATATACAAGGATTTTTATTATGGAATTATTACACTGACCGAAAATTGGAGGCAATTCAAGTATCTGTCCATGCAGGACTAATTAAGTAAACACGTTTTGTATATACCCAGGAACTCCACGCACTCATTAACAAAGGCAGTGCAGGGGTGTATTCATGGAACTGAAAGCGTGCCACCATACCAGACCTCCGCACACACTTGATTTGTTCAAGGGGAAAATGCAAGAAAAGGGTGCAACACTCACAGAATTCTGTGATGAAAGGAACCACAGAGGCCGCAGCCCCTTTTTAATGTTAAACCATTCTCTTCCTTTGCTCAGCTGACAACGGAACTTCCCGGGTAGGTTGATAATGTTCAGAGGAAAAGCAGGTTGCAGAAAAACATGTATGATATGATGCAGTTAATATTTTTAAAATGCATGTATAAATACATATAATAAGATGCCTGAAGGGATGTGTCATCCAAAAGGATGAGTATTAATCTCTGAGAGACTGGATTTGGGATTGATTTTATTTCCATCTGTATGCCTTTTTCTGTATTGCTTGACACTTTTATAAAAACTGTGTATTATTTTTACATTCAGCGAAAGCTGTAAACCTCTTAGTGTTTGAGGAAAAAAATAGCATCTGGAACAGGAAGCTGTCATCGAAGACGGTTAGGGGAAAACTGGCACCAAGTCCCACCCCTGGCTCCCCCTCCCCCGCTCTCCCCCAGGCTCCGCAGGACTCAGAGCAGTTCCCACAGAGCTGACGGGCCTCACCGGACGCTTCATTGTGCAAAGTGCCCCGGCCCCTTCCTTAAGCAAACATCCAGAAACTGATGTCCCCCCCCCCCACTGATGGGGGATGGCTCCGACAGAGTGAAGTCCTTTACGGTTTTGAAAAGGCTTTCTGCTTTCAATATCTCATGTAACCTTCAAAACTAGATTGTAACTAGAACCCCCAGCTGAACTCCCTAAATGTTTCTCTGGTCAGCATTAGGCAGCATGTCCGGATTGGTGTTGGCACGGGGGGTTGTTGGATATGGATAAATGGGTGGGTGGGTGGGTGGAAGGATGGGTGGATGGAGAAATGAATTCTTTTTCCTCTTTTACAGACAAAAAAAAAACAAAACCCACCAGAAAACCAACGGGAAAGCAGAGATGAAGGAACACGCCCCGGGCGATGCCGGCAGTGAACGAGAAGACTGAAGGCCGGACTCATGACTACACATGGTCCCTGGTCAGCTCTCTTTGGTCCGAAAGGCACCCCCAAGCCTGTTTTCTTTAGTGAGAAGTACTGCAACCCCACTGACACATACTTACATAATCAGAGATGCTGTCAAATACCAACCGCATGGGTATTAACCTATGAAAGTGCCACCAGCCGGGGCACCAGGCTGGGACCCTGGAGACCTCCTGCTATGCGTGGCATTAACCCACTCATTGCTGGATGTGAGTAGGTCCTGGGTGTCAGAAGGGCACTCAGCAGGCTCAAGACAGGACCCACTCACCAGGTGGTCTGGAACTATGTCATTATTTTAACGAGTACGGCCCTGCAGATGCACAGTGTTGGGTACAAGACCTGCCAGGACCCCCCCCCCCACCCCCCTCTGCAACACTGAGACGGCTGCTCATCACGTGAGCAGGGCTGCCCTCTCTCCACTCGGGGCAGAGCCCTTCATCCAGAAACTATTTATAATGCCACTTAAAACCTTTGTGCTAATGAAGCCAATCTGCATGAAGAAATGAAATCAAACACATTATCCTCTCCTGATAATTATCCTGAGCCTGATTGTGTCAGGGCATCAGGGAAAAAATAATTGCAATGAGAGAGAGAAAACACTAGATTATTTAAAAATATATATATAGCAGCAGAAATGGCCTCATTATGAGTTCTCATTATGAAGCCAGGATTCTCTGGACACACTTGTGTATCGCTGTCCTAGGCACTAGCTGGGATTCTGGAAGGCAGTAAGAGTGTCTGGGATCTCAGTCTTCTCATAGTCCAGAAGGCAGGAGAGACTCCAACATAACTGCCGTATAAAGTGTAAAGTTCAGAGAGGACAGGAGCGCTGGGTGAATTCAGAGGAAAGAGAGTTTATTTCCATCAGAGGAAACCTAGGAAGGCTTCCTGAGAAAGGCGGCCTTGACTGGGGTCTGCTTTACAAACAGTAGCATTTACCCTTGGGGCTGTCCAAGATCAACACAGGCCAGTGTTGAAGCAAACATCATTGTCCAAGGCATTTACCAGCAAAATGTGCAAGAGGGGTAACGTATATGCTTTACTAAAGTGGCCATTCTCCAAGACGTCGTGCTTTCTCACCTCCCAGCCTTTATTCAGGCTGTGCCTTCTGCCTGGAACATTCCCTCTCACCCACTGCAACTTCAAGAATGGTACTTCCTATTCATTCTTCTCAGTTTAGATGGGATTTTCTAAGAAGCCATTGTCGATCCCCAAAGATGGACAGGATGTCTCTCCTCACCCGGTCTCCCACAGCCCCCGGAGCTCATCCTGACCATAACACTTACAACACCCACACCATAATCGTCTGATTTATCACGAAGCAATACCACTTATCTGTTTGTACTCCGAGAGAGGATCTAGTCTGATTCACTTTTGTAGACCCAGGGCCTAGCGAAGTACAGTACTCAAAACAGAAATGGTTTTAAGTAATTAAACTTTTTAAATGGTTCAGCAGCCCAGTTCTGTTCCAGAAGCCCAGTCCTGTCCCCAGTCTGAGCGGATGATGGACCCATGTGATTCCACCAAGTCGCCTTGCAGACGAAGAGACACAGATGTCCCCAGGCCCCAAACAAAAGGAACCCCAAGGCCTGCTCTGAACCACACAGCTAATCCGCCCCCGGCCACATGGCCACGAGGGAACAGCGCGAGCCCCCGTGGAGCTCCCTCATCAAGTCTGTGAGGCCAGTTTGTGCGCCATTCTTGCAGAAGGACTGGCGAGACCTCACCTGTCTTTACAAACAGAGAGAGGAGACTTTGAGGTAGGAGGTGGCCAGAAGGAGAAAAGAAACCACAGGGTTGGACCATTAAATAAGAAAAAGCCCTGGCTTCAGAAAAGGAAAGCATTTAATATTAACTCTTTATAGTCCAGTTTAAGAAATTAAAAGAAAAAAATTTTAAATGTTCATAGTATTAACAATAGTTATTTCCAACAATATTATGAGTGATTTTTAAAATCCTCCTAGCTTTCTGTATGTTCCAAATCTTCTACAATAAATATTACTTTTTTTCCATCAGAAAGAGAGAAGTGTTTTAAGTGCATGATCAGACCCAGTGGTCCCCCCTGACCCACGACCTTTCCCTACTAAGCCTTAGGCCTTAGTTAACTCATGAGGATTTTGAAGGGAGCCCCTCACCCCTAGTTCCCAGCCCCCTTGGCTCTGGCCGCACCCAGAAGACTTGCTGGTAGGAGAAGGAAATATATTACTTGGCTTTGGCTGGCTTCTCCATTCTCCTCTTCTTAGTGGCTCCTCTGGGCTAGGAACCAGCGAAATCCTGGTCTGTGGTTTTATCCAGACTCTCAGCATAGGCCTCTGAGCCTCAGGGTGATCTGGAGGGTGAGGTTATTCGGGGTGTGGCTGAAACACACTCACTAGTGTGTGTGCCTACCCTCAAGCGTCATGTTTCCAGAGCAATCAAAAGTGCGAAAGCAAACTGTCCCACGAGAAGGGGATCAATCTGCCAGGCTTCTTAACCACTCCCCCTCAGTGGTATGCATCTTCACTTCCTTCAACGACAAAATCAAAGGCTAAACGCCTTCAAGCCCCAGACTCACGTTCTTCTGAGAATTATGTGGTAAGACCCTCTCATCCCAAGGAAGACACACCGCTAAGATCATCCAACTCTCTTAGGATGGGCTGCCTAGTCGAACTTTCTGTGACGATGGTAATGTTCCATTACCGACACTTGACCAATGTGCGAGCCACTGGCCCATGTGACTGACTACTGAGCATTAGAAATGTAGCTAGTGCAACTGATTAATTTTTTAAAGATTAATTTAAATTTAAATGACCACAAGTGGCTAATGGCTACTGTTTTGAACACTGCAGTTTAGAATCCAAAATGTTAGACCTAGAAAGAACCCAGTCAATCACCTGGACCCTTTGCAGTTGTGAAACCCATGGTTACATCAGAGATGTATGCAGACCATTCTCTTATGAACAGAATGTTCAGTATCGGTTGATTAAGAACATCATCATGCCCAGATTTAGCAAACATTCAATAATGTTTGCAATTACATTTTAATTAAGAAAATTGTGATCATCAAAATTCAAAAAAATTAGTAAGTTTTAATTGCATTTTAATTAACAAAATCATAATGACCAAAATTGGTAAAAATTCAGTAGCACTTTAATTTGCATTGTATTACTTAAACAGTATGTTCACACACATATATAATAGCCTGTTGGGAGCATATTAATGTGTCATTTCAGCTCCCACCTAGGTGACGTACCATGTAACATTCATTCTAGAAGTGGCTGATAAACAAAAGTCTAGGGGTTGATTTTCAGGGAACTCCCTTATTTGTCTACTTTATGCCAAGTGGCTTCCCACGGTCAACAGCAGCCAGAGGCAAGTCACCATAAACCCAGGGTGTGCACCGTGACAGAGGCCACAGCACACATGCCAGCTGTTCCATAAGGAGGGTAAATTTGTCCTGTAGTTATCTGGAACGAGCCCCACAACCTGTTTGCAGGAGTGTATAGAGGTTAACACAGCTGTGTGCAGAGATGCTGCCTAGTGCAGAGGCCAGTCGCAGCTCTGAGACTCAGAGCCCCGGGTTCGAGAATCGATCTCACCAGGCACTAGTGTGTGCCTGGGGCAGACCACTCACTGCTCTGGGCCTTAGTGTCCTTTCCTCTCAAGAGTAGGGACCAGGCAATTGTCGCCAATCATTGTAGTCCCTCCGTTTCAGCATCCTAGGATGAGCTAATTAGTACAACAGGTAGATGGGCACAGAATGCAGAACCAGAAAGACCTGGGTTCAAATCCTTAGCTGTTCGACTTTGATCAAGCTTCTTAATCTCTCTGGGCCTTGGTCTCTCATGAGCAAAATGGCATAACAACCTGATCGCTGAAAGACGCGAGAGAGTGAACACCAAGGACCACACTGTATCGTGCCCACTGGAGATATTCGGTGGTTGGTGGCTGCTGTAATTGTTTTTACCATTGTTACCCTTGTCATCATTACAATGATTAATATTGTTACATTTCTTTTAAAAATTTTAAGCCCAAAACTATTTTATTGCATAACTATCATGCAGTCCATAGGAATATCAACTCTTCACTAGTGATTTGTATGAGATTAATCAATTTCCTTCTCTTGTGGATAATTGCTATGGCTTTTCAGATTTTCACCTTAAACCTTTTAATTTCTGACCCTTCAGTTCCTTAGTAATACTAAACAATATAAATGAGTTTGATCTGTGAAGAATGTCATGTGGATTCCTGCACTTTTGGAAATAGGAACTTCCTTTTTATTCAGACAGTAACATGTGAATCTATACTCAGAGTCCTAAAGGAAAAACCAAACTAGTTGATTGGTGAGATCAAAATACAGAAAATATGTTCCATTCTCCGCCGTAAGTGAATGAGGCTCGTCCTGTTGTTCCCGCCTTCTATCCTCAACTCCCCAGTGGCCCCCCCACCCCACCGTCCTCAAGATTCAGCAGGAATGTGATGGCAAACAGAAAAGACTCTACAGGAGGTGGTATCTGTTTTTTCTTATTCACAATTTTTATTTTTAATTTTAATAAAAATTTCACAGAAAATAGTAATGTTCTACTAGGGAAAAAGATGTTATTTGTATTTCTTAAATGTGAACTATAAGAAAATGACCCAGAAAGTAAATAAACAAAAGATAACTCTCTGAAAAGATTCTCAAAGTGAGTGTTCCCCATTTCAAACGACTTGTCACTGCAACTTAGACATGGGGACTTATAAGAGACCTTTCCCAAAGGGAGGGGTGTGAGAATCAAATTGCAAATGACAAGCATGGAAGCCAGCTCCCAGGTGTGGAGTGAGAGTCTGGGGGAGATGCTAGTCCCCTGACTTGGTCCTGTTATATGTGTTAGGCAAAGCACCCAGAACTGCCTCAGAATGTGTTAATCATTGGATTTGTCAGGCAAGAAATGTGAGGCCCTCATTTCAATAGTGGAAGCAGAATCATCATCTTGTTTTTAAAGAACCCAGTGCACAGAAACAGACAGCACTGTGTGTTTGCCAGTCCGTTTCCTCTTTCTGAGTACCAAGAGGGTGGCTTCCCAGCCTCCTCTGGGGTGGAGTTGGGGCTCTTTGTAACGGAGCGCTGGCTGGAAGAACCTGGGTTGAAATCACGGAAGCCACTTGCAGGCTGTCTGGCCATAAGCCCCCTGGGTCAGCTTGCCCGATTTACCTTTCTTGGCTCCAACATTCAGTGGGCATTGAGTGCTGGGACCACTCAGTGAGAATTAGAGCAGCAAAGTCTTCTGCTCTGTAAAACGTGGAAAACAACCCCCCACGGAGTGTCCTGCTGAAGCCCCCAAAGATGCCAGCCTTGATTAAATAACTCAGACTTGAAAACAATGGCTGCTGTGGGCAGAGGAGATAAAGAGAGCCTGGGATAAAGCCACTCCCTACGGACAGTTGGTTAAACGCCATGGCAAGAGAGAGGAAGTTCATACAGTGCAAGTTAGAATGAGCGGTTAATCAGTTGGCGGGTGGGTGCGTGGATGGGTTGTTTGTTTGGTTGGTTGGTTGGTTGGCTGGTTGGTTTGATGGAGAGAATCTGAGGTCCACAGAGCCAAGTTAGGAACTGGGAGTCTCTGGGGGAAGAGGAAATGCCCACAGAGATATCTCTTATAAAGAAAATTAATTTTGTGGGTACTTTCTCCTAGGACCTTGGGGAAAATCATAGTTTTCACACACCTTTAAAGCTGTGTGATCTGATTTGATGTTGTGATTCCCTTAAATTACCTCTCGCCCTTCAGTGGGGTCTGATATTTCTGTCTTGGTGACAATATAGTGGGGACCTGAGGGACAGCACAGTGGAGAGAAGTATAATCTGCCCCAGCATGGCCTTTGGCTGCTCCTCCTGGTGCCCACAGACAGGAAATGGCATCCACTTGAGAGCGTCTGGGACCCCCCAAGTGAGGGCCATCAGCATGTGCTTCCAGCAGAGATGTGAGGTGGAACCTCCACTTTCCCCTAATACGTGTGCATGTGTGTGTGTGTGTGAGAGAGAGAGAGAGTGCTTGAGTGTCCCTGTAGCAGGGGGACACATGTCTACATGACGTTGGTGGTCCTGAGATTATTTCAGGGGACATTAAATATTGTCAAAGCCTATACTAATACAGTTATCACACACTCTCTTCCTTGACTCCTGTGATTACAACCAAGAGCCATTTTAGTGTTTGCACAACTGTCTTTAGCGCTCCAGCACTGACTGATCTCACTGTTTAACGGCTGGAAGGAGGCCTCAGGCGCAGAGCCTGACACAGAACACCAAATACAGCTAGAATTTAATAACACTGCTTTGTTTTTGTGGGGGGGGGTTTGTTATCTTTTTTATAACATGTTTTCCATTTTCAATAATGTCATAAAGTTTCCTTTTAAAATAAATGTAGCTAAACACAAAAGTTTATAGAAAAGAACTATAGAAAAGGAATAGGAAAAACAGTATTTAATTTAATGTACACACAGTTTTTGCTTTGTGCCAAACACTATCCCACATGCTTTGGAAATGTTAATTCATTTATCCCCAGGATCAGCCTGATGAAGGAGGATACTTACTCAAGGTCTCGTAGTTAGTGCTGGGCAGCGGGTGGAACCGAGCACCCAGGGGTGCACTCCTGAGACATGGCTCCCACCCCCGGCCTCTCACAGAACCTCTGTCCCAGCGACACGGAGTCAGGAGACACTGAAGGGAGGATGGCAGCTCTCTGGGAAGTAATGGGCAGAGGCTCGGGCTATAATAACGAAGTCCAGCTCTTAATCAATTGCCTTACATTTAACTTACTCCCACCCAAACACTGCTCTGAGCGTTTCTTATAACCTTACTCTGTGAGCTCCAGTTTATTCTTGGCTGTGAAAGAGTTAAAAAGCACATTTGGGAGCAAAACGCTTCCCATGAGTTTCCTGAGCACCCCTGCTCTCCTCCTCAGCAGGCTCCCAGCACAGCCTGCTCCTCATCTTTCTGACTCTGGAGTTTACAATCTTACTGTTTGCGGTAAGACCCCCCTGCTCCCCTCCCCCCCCCGCCCCCGCTACTCCTCTCAGCTGTCTTTAATCATCTCTAAGACTTCTGCTCTCCGGGAGACTGGCACAGGTTGGATCAACAATGTTAAGCCTGAATTCTTAAAGGAGACCCTCTATTTTATCAACAATAATAATAACATATGTTAAAACAATTAGAGCATTGAAATCTTTACAATACCAGAACGATTTCTGTAGGGGGAGCAATCTCCCTACCCCCTACTTTTGTTTTCCTTAGAATGGTGCATCTTCTTAAGTAAAGAACCAAAACAATCATCAGCCTCTACTGTGGCTGATAATTCTTTTTCATAATGGTAAAAACTTTTTCAGGAAAGAATCAATTCCATTAAAGATAATTTCATTTTCTTTGCAGGGGCATGTATAGCAAACAATGCTAAAGGAAGTTTATTGTACATGCATATTCTACTGAATTTTCTTGCCTAATATGTGACGAAGTTTCCTGTCATTGGGGCATCTTATAAAAATGTGAATTCAAATTTTAAGAGCTGTAGGTTCAAACAAGATGAGGCCACCCATGAGGATACGCACAGAACAGGTCCAGAAACTGCCTATCACAGCAGCGGAGTGATGAGTGGCTCTTTCATGCCAATGGTTGTAAAGTGCTTTGTCATTTCTCTCACTTCCTGTCATCTGATGCCAAGCACATCCAACTGCTGGAGGCTGAACCCCCAAGTATCCTTCTAAACCCCACCTGAGCCCAGAGAACCCAGGTGTGTGAGCCCAGGACCTTTGCCATTTTATACAGAGAAACATCAATCAGAGAAAATTACATTGCTATTTTGGGAGCACAGAGGAAATGGGATATGTAAAAAATATGCTAACTAGACAAGGGTTGGATAAAAAATGTCAGTGAACAAAAAGAAGGCTAGCAATTCCAGACAAGTTCAATACATCAAATATAATTAAAAATATAAATAAAAGAATAACTCTTGGGTGGATGTGCACCAAGTACTCTGCCATAAATTATATCACTTTTTCCATTTCTATGTGCCAAGTGTTGCAGTGGCTACCAGGGCAATGAGGAGGAGGAGGAAGCCCTGGTCTGGGCCTGGGACAGTCTTCCAGACCAGCACAGAGAGGGGGTGGAGAGGGGCTGGGACAGAAAAACCAACACGCAGCTACAGAGCTATGAGCCCAGGGGAGCAGAGAGGAGGGCATGGCCAGCCCATCCCAGGGACACAGGATGAGGTAAGGGTCCCCTTAGGGAGTGACATATGAATTGTCTTGATGGAGACACAACTTTTATCTCTACAAATATGGCAAGGACTATTCTATTGGGGATTCTAAGGCTACATCAGTGAACAAGACAAAGTCCCTCCTCTCCTGCAGCTTACGTTTAGTTGGGGGAAAGATATGGTACACACATAAATACCTCATACATCATATGTCAGGTGTTGGTAAGCACTATGGGAAAAGCCAGGGTGAAGGGAATAGAGTCATGGAGAGAAACTATAGAGGGGTTACTGTTTTCTATAAGGTGGTTAAAGAAAGACTATCTGAAAAAATGATATTTGAATAAACCTGAAGAAGGGGGAACAAGGTCACATAGATGTCCAGGAAATAGGAATGAAGATATCCCAGGAAGAGGAACCAGCACATGCAAAGGCCCCAAGGTGGAGGCTTGCTGGGTGTTTTCGATAAAGCGGAAGGAGGGGAGTGTGACTGGAATGTAGAGAGAAGTTGGCACGAGATGGGGTCAGAGGCTGACAGGGGCCAGACCGTGGACGCCTTGTAGAACACTGAACAGATTTTGGTGTTTACACTGAGTGACATGGACAGCCCCGGGGTCCTTGGGAGGCAGAATGACGCGATTCGATCAACATCTTTCAAAGACCACTCTGGACTCTGAATGAAGAATAAACTACAGAGGAGAAAGTACGGGGACACCAGTGAGACCTGTTAATACAGGTGAGAGACAGTAGTGGCTTGGGAGAGAAGGATGGCAGTGGCAGAGGCGCTGGACTCCGGTAGCTTCTGGATGTATTCTGAAGGCAGAGCCGGCAGGATCTGCAGACTGGCTACAGCGCACAAGAAAGAGAGGAGTCAAGGATGACCCAGGAATTTGGCCCGAGAAATTTAAGAAACGAGTTGCCATTTACTAATATGGGGAAGACATTTAGAAGAGCAGATTTGGGTGAAACAGAAGTCTGAAGGCTGTAATGAAGATATAAAAGTTTGAGATGCATTTTGGCTCCTACGCGGAGATTTGGGGCAGGCAGTTGTATTTACACGCATGGGCTCAGGGAGAGATCCAGGCTGCAGGCGAAAAACTGGAAGACAGTATTTAAAGTCATGAAACCCGAGAAGGCCCTGAAAGGACAGATGTTAATTTAGAAGAAGGAGAAGGAGAGAAAGGGGGAGGAAGAATGTAACTAAAGTCCTGGATGTCCCAACATTTTGAGGTTAAAAAGAAAATGAGGAACAAGCAAAGGAGACTGAGAAAAAGTGATGCTGAGTGAGACGGAAAACGGGTCCAGGTGTGTCCCAGAAGCCAGGTGAAGAGTGAAATGAGAATCACTGTCACAACTTAGCAGCGTGGAAGCCCCTGGGGACCTGTTTCAGCTGAGTGGATCCAAGAAAAAATTAGAAAATAGAAGGTGGTGGTAGTGAGTACAGAAAATATCTGAGCTTTCTTTTAAAGGGAAGCAAAGAAATAGGACAGTAACTGGAGGAGCGTAGTGTCAGAAGAAGGTCTTTTAAGATGGAAAATATTATTGCATGTTTGTGTGTTTGGGGGAACAATCCACTAAAGAGGGAGCATCTGATGATGCAGGAGAGAGAAGGTAAAATTGCAAGCATTTGACCTTAGGCGGGTGAGGGAGCACAGCAGCTGACACTCAAGTGAAGGGGTCCACTTCGAAAAGAACATGCACCCGTCATTTGGTTCGCACACAAACGAAAGAGACAAGGAAGTGTGTACAGCATTATTACAGGTGTATTTGTACTTGAGGTGGCAGCAGTATGTGTGAGTTCTTTTCTGATTCTGACTACTATCTCCACACAATCAGGAGCTAACTACTGTTTCTTTAGCGCTTCCTGTAAGCCAAGACTGTTTCAAGTAGTGCACAGGCATGGTTCACTTAATCATAACTGTGTGAAGTAGTTATTAGCATTCCCATTTTGCAGATGAATAAACTGAGGCATGAAGAGGGTAAGGAACATGTCACAGCTAGTATGTGGCAAAGCCTGGATGTCATCCTGGTCAGTCTGATTCTAAATTCAAAGACTTGAGAAGAAAAAGTATGAAAGGGAGCTCTAGGAGAGTGGAAGAGTCAGTGGACTAGGAAAACACACCAGTAAGGGCTCACTTGAGATCAGCAGTCATGGTGATGCAGTAAAACCAATCAATGTGTTTGGGTACTTTTACCCAGCTTCATTTGATAGTCTGGAAGCCAGCAAAGGGTATATGGAAAGTTGTGATTAACCTCATAGAATTTGACTACGCTAATACAGTTAAGGGGTGTAAGAGCAAAAAGAGCCAAGTGTGTATGCAAGGTAGTGATTATAAGATGGTCTACAGAATCAAAACTGATAAAAAGAGGAACCCGACAATCTGAGGGACATGAAGAGCAGTGAAAAGATGGTCAGACCAAGGTATTGTATGTCCCAGTGTGCTGAACAATTGTTGGCTTCTGGGCACGTGATGATCAGACTGGTCAGAATGAAACGAGATACAAAATGTATGCAATTACTGATATTGACAGGATCAGGGTATGACCTTGGAAATGGAAAACCGAGGTAGAGCAGAGGATAAGGTCATCAGAGAGAAAAGCAAGGGGCTGAGAAGTCAGGATATTGCCAAATCATCCACGTGAACGTTGAAATGGCCAGGCATTATGAGAAGCAGGGTTGCAGAGAGTAACGGTAAGCCAGGATCTACATCTTCAAGGAATAAAGAGAAGTGTCCTGGCTAGGGGCAGGTGTCCAGGCTCTCACCATTAAGTATGTTAGCTATTGATTTTTCGTAGCTGTTCTATGTCAAGTCGAGGATATTCTCCTTCATACCTAGCGTTCAGAAAATTTTTTTATCATGACTGGGTGTCAGATTTTGTCAGATTCTCTTTCTGTATCAATTTGACATGATGACATAACTTTTCTTCTTTAGCCTGTTACAATGGTGAATTCCACTGAACGATGTTTGATTCCTGAGCCAGTTTTTCGTACATGGAATAAATGCCACCCAGTCATTGTGTATCATTCCCTTTCTACACTGTCGGATTTGGCCGTGCTCTTGAGTTATCACTACGGCATCTGTGTTCAGGACAGACAGACGAGATGGCGAACTGCAAACCAGATGGTTACATAGAAGACTATCAGATACCAGCAATTCAGCTAAGAAACAGAAAGGAGGCATGATTCAGCCTCACCTAGCAGCAATCCCCAGTTCAGACACAAACTGTGTCCCATTGTCACTGCAGGACTGGAGCTAGCTAGACAGGACACGGCCCACGACTCTCCTTCCCTGTCCGAACTGCTGACGAAACCACTGATGACTCTCTCTGTGGGGCCAGTCTCTTTATTTATTTATTTATTTTTATATTACACCTCTTCAGTGGTTATGAAAATGGAAAGGACAAAGGGCTGAACTTAAGAGGTATTTAGGAAGTAGAATTGGCAGCTTTGGCAACAGTGGAGTATGTAAGAAGAGAGAACAAGATGACTTCCAAATCTGTAGCTTGAGCAAGTGAGTAGTGCCACTTATCAAATCAGCACGGGATGAAACGCATGGCAGAGGCAGAAATAATGAGCCCGCCTTTGCACATGTTACCTGTGACACGATGGCAGGACATCCAGAGGACGTGCCCAGCCAGCATTTGGCCGTACAGGTACAGAGCACAGGGGATAAGTTGTGGTCAAGATACAGATTTGGGAGTCACCTGAGCAAGGTGATGGTTGAAGACATAGGTGTGCATGAGGAACAGAGGAGACCACACATGGGCGATAACCGAGTCATCTCAACATGTTTGACTCTACAATGAGATACGACAGTAAGAAGTCAATTCTTGCGAAAGCAAAACAGAGAATAGTCCAATCCTTTGCTTTTTCTACTTTCAGACTTTATCCAACCACAGCTTTCTCCATTGTTTCTTTAGGAAAAATATTCTCACCTGTGATCCTATCCCAATCACCTTGAACAATGATTCAGCCTCACCTAGCAGCAATCCCCAGTTCAGACACAAACTGTGTCCCATTGTCACTGCAGGACTGGAGCTAGCTAGACAGGACACGGCCCACGACTCTCCTTCCCTGTCCGAACTGCTGACGAAACCACTGATGACTCTCTCTGTGGGGCCAGTCTCTTTATTTATTTATTTATTTATTTTTATATTACACCTCTCTGGAAATGTCTGGCAACTCTTTAGTGACTTCCTGCCTTGTTGAACCATAAGCTCAGAATTTGTTTTGCAGTTATGGTGAAAGACAGAAAAATTATTACCTCTATGTCTTGAAATTAAGCAGACAATGATTCGTGCTGAAGTATAAAAAAAAAGGATGAAGATCAGGTGAGGCCAACAGCCACTTATTTTTTGGACGGAGCTGTGGGGTCACTCGGGGCCACCTCCTCACACGTGTGCAGATAGCAGAGAGCACTGTTCCGAAATGGAAAACATCTTGTACTTAGAGGATGTTCTCATTATATAAAGAAATGAACCTGAGTTATGACAAATAAAATTACCAGGGAAACACTGCGGAGGGAGATGAAAGAGCTCCGCTGAAATGACGGCGCACCCAGCCGCAGGCCTGCTTTGGGCCGCTGCCCCAGCAAAGACGCAGCTATGATTTTTATTCATCAAACTCTCTCTCTCTTTGATCCCTTCCCCAAAGCCCAAACCACTAATTTAAAACTTCCTACCACACTTGGGGTTCTTAAGTGTCAGGATTTTAATAAGGCAGAATAAATTCACCAAGTCCTAAATTAATCTGAATAACATATATTCCTTTGCCTAATTTTAAGTTATCCACCCATACATATTCTCTTTGTACTGACGCTTTATTCCCTCCCAATAAACAGGAGGGTGGGGGAGGGAGGAGGAGGGGGTAGGGATAGAACTCGTAAGTGTGATGCTGCCTAAAAGAAGCCAGACACCCACAAAAGTACATGTTATATGAATCCATGTATGTAAAGTACAAACATGGGCATAAAAGTGTCTGTGCTGTTAAAATTTGGAATAACAGTTTCCTCTTTGGGGGGAACAGTGATTGGCAGGGAGCACAGAGGGGCTTTGTGGGTGCTGGTGGGGGTTAATGCAGTTGTCAGAAATTCATTAATCTGCACACTTATGATGTGTGAATTTTTCTACAAGCACTTATAGAAACTTTAAAAAAAACAAGGAAAAGAAAAAGGACTCACAGACAAGGACAACAGTGTGGTGACTGCTGGGGGAGAGCGGGGTGTAAGGGGACAAAATGGTAATGGAAAAAATACAATAAATATTATAGAAAAATAAAAAGTAAAAAATAAGGAAAAACACCATCTCTCCTCATGAAAACAACCACATGCAAATATAGAGGGAAATAGTAACACCCCACCTTTAAGGAACATTCCCCATGTGCCAGGCACTGTTCAGGGCACTGTGCAGGTGAATTAACTTGTTTGTATTCTCAAAAAACCTACTCTGCAAGCAAGTACTAAGTTTGTCCCTATTTTACAGGTGAAGACATTTGCCCAGCATCATACAGACAGAACATACTGGAGTCAGGATTTGAACCCAGGTTCTCTGACTGCAGAGCCGGTGCCCTTAACCACTGCATCTGTGCTGGAGAAGTGAGGACATTGGAGCCAAAACAGAGCCCTTGAGTTCTTGTCCCAGGGCACGCTGTGTGATCACAGACAAGCATCCTTCCACCTTGAACTCTCCTGTAGAACAAACATGTTGAGTTGGTTGTTCCCTGCGTGGGCCGGCACTGCACACAGTAGGACGTTTACCACTCCCAGGCCCTGGCCGCTGCATGCTAGAAGTGACCCGTGGTGGTCAGCCCATCGCTCCTTCTCCCTGGAGGTGCACTGGACTGTACTTCCCATCCTCCCTTGTGGTTGATTGTAATCACGTAATGGGGTTGTGGCCAAAGTACGTGATGAGAAGTAACACACGCCAGCTCCATGCCCGCACGATAGCTCCTGGTCCTCCACTTTCCCTCTGTCTTTCCTCACCTGGCAGCAGGTGTTGAAGATGGTGCAGTCTCCACCAACTTGGGACCCAGCTTCAGTCCCGTGGTGGCTGAACTGGAAGTCAACGAGAAATAAGCATCTGGCACAGGAAGCTGCTGAAATTGCTAAGTGGATCTGTTACAGCAGCTGGCACTGCCCTAAGTGACCCCACAAACGAAGAGTTGGCAATGGGCCCATCACCAGGCAGTCCCCTGGTCTCACCCTTTGAAGACTAAGTAACAGTGACAGGTAGCCATACCTTGCAGCCTGGAGCAAGGATCTCCAGGGGGCTGCATATACTCTGCATCAGTGCCCAACACCTGGTGCTGCCTCTCCCACAACCAAGATTCACTGGTACAGGAATCAAAGGGAGTGATGTCAGCACATCGTCATCAGCAAAGAAATACGTAAATTCTTTGGCCAGCTGATAATACAAGAATGTTCATAGCAACTGTATTCATAACACGCAAACACTGGAAACAGCCTAGATGTTCATCAGCAGCACAAACAGTGAACTGTGCACTTGTGCGCCTTGGAGTTTACTCAAAGGAGCTGGACGCTGATGTCCACATAACAGCCTGCACCTGGGTGTTTACAGCAGCCTTTTCATTATTGCCAAAACCAAGTAATATGGAAGCAACCAAGGTACCCTTCAATGGGTGAATGGAAAATAAAATGTGGTCTATCCAGACAATGGAATGTTATTCAGGACTAAAAAAACAAGCTATCAATCTATGAATAGACATGAAAGAAATTTAAATGAACATTAGGAAGTGAAAGAAGCCAATCTGTAAAGACTACATACCATATGATCCCAACTACGTGGCATTCTGGAAAAAGCGAAACTATGGAGACAGTAAAAGTTTAGTGGTTCCCAGGGGTTGCAGGGAGAAATGGAGGAATGAAAGAACCACAGAGGATTCTGAGGCAGTGAAAATATTCTGGATGACATACATAATCGGTGATACCATAGAATGTTCAGCACCAAGAGGGAACCCTAGCTTGAACTGTGGACTTCGGGTGGCAATGAGGTATCGGTGTAGGTTCATCGATTGTACCAAGTATACCACTCTAGCGGGGGGAGATGAAAATGGGGGAACTGTGCACATGTGGGGGCAGGGGTAGATCTACTCAATCTTGTTCTAAAAAATAAATTCCACCTCAAATACTACGACCACAAGCAACAATATGGCCCAGTCTAACATATACGGATGAGCCACAGGAGCCACATACAAAAGAATGCAGACTTGCTTGTACACAAAGTTCGAAGACACACAAAACTGAGGTGAGAGAGGTCAGAGTAGCAGTTACCTCGGGAGGGGCATTCGTTCAGGAGCACGGGAGAGTTTTCTGGGGGTGGGAATGTTCATTTCGGATATTTGTACGTGCACACACATGCACGCATGCACGGAATATTGGAGTCTTCTGATTTTGTGGAGAGGTCCGAGAGAGGAAAGGGTGCAGGGTCTGCTCCCGAAACACAGCCCACTGGATCCGTGCTCTCAGGGAGGCTGCGAGCACACCGTGTGACTAGCCAGGGTCCTTTCAGCCTGGCTTCTCTGTAACGTCTCATTAGAAACACACTTTATTTTAATTCGAAGAGAAACTTAATTTATTTGATCGCTTTCCCTACCCTCTGAATCGCACTGAGAGGTCTCAGTCGGCGCAAGTTAATTTAGAGAGCTATCTTGGAGGGAACATAATTATCTGCCCAGGTTTCCAGTTACTTGAACCCCAAACAGGAGCCTCCTGAGAGTCCCACAAGGCTTCCTGTTTACAATCAAACGGAGAGAGTGGGGAGGCGCGAGCTGAGGTTCCGACTGAGCTGGGACCAATTCGCATCCCCTGCAGGGCACCTTGCTCCGGAAACTTGATTGCTGCTGCATCTCCAAAGAGCAATGATGCGTGACTGAGAGGCTGAAGCCCTTCTTCATGAATCTATTTCTTTTTAATAAAAGGGAACACTTTGGTACGCGACGCCGCACCTGCAGGGGATGTGAACAGGATGTTCAGATGTATTTGGCAGGAATTACAGAAGATAATGCTGTTCTTTTAACCTTCTAATGATCAGATGCTCTCGCTTTACCTTATTTAATCTCCACCTCACTCTGCAAGGTAAGCCTTGTTGTCCCCATTTTCCTGATAGGAAAACTGAGACTCAGAATGATTGAGCAACCTGTCCATGGTCGCTTAGCCAGCATCCTCAAAACTGACGTTCCGGCCTCTGTTTTTAGAAAGCATGGCTCTGAGAACCCTTGCACCTGGGCTTTTGGTGAGGGCTGGTCCCCACTGCGATTGTCATCCATGGGTGAAAACAATCACCCATGGTGAAATGGTGACAGTGGGACTGAAGAACTAGCAAGGTGGACAGAAACACTCCAGCACGTGGATGTGACTGGGAGTGATCCCTGTAGTCTGAGGGGCTCATTGAATTGACAAGCTTCATGAAGTCAGATAAACAGGGGGATGCTCATGGATCTGAGTAATTCCATAAAACTAGAAACTCTACTTATCTCTTGTAAGTCTTTATAATAATATATCAGCCCCTTTAAGATGAGAAAACTAGTTATCTTTTACAGCAAAGAGTTCATGAAAATCCCTAAGAAAAAAAATCCCAGAGAAGACAAGAAAGGAGGAAACTTACCTAGTAAGTTCACCACTTACTAGGCATCTTCATGCCAACCTTTCTGTTCACACTATTTCCTTAAATCTTGAATATGTCATGGAGAGGAAGAGGTACATGCCTGTGTTACAAATAAAAAAGCCAAAGTCCAGAGAAGTGGTAGAATTATACCATACTACAAGGTAATGGCTGAGCTAACAGAGAGAACATTGAAATCAGACAGCCCTGAGTGCAAATCAACCCCAGTAATTCCTTATTCGGTGACATTGGACAACTTCTCTTACCAACTGGACCTTTAGTTTTCTGGTCTAACAAATAATTGATCATTTAGGATGCTTTGGGCTACATGTAATAGAAAGCTCAAATCAAGATGGCTTAAACAATAAGGAACTTTTATTATCTCACCATGTAAGAATGTCCGAGGTCAAGTAGTGTCAAGCTTCATTAATTCAGTGGATCAATGACATCATTAGAAAACCAGGCTCTTCCTCATTCTCTGCTCTGCCAACCTCAGAATGTCAGCTTTGTCCCACAGTCTAGCTGCCCTCATGGTCCCAAGATGGCTGCCACAGACCCAGGCGTCACATTCAGACAGGAAAACATTCAGAGGAATAAGAGTGACCAGTTCTTCTTATATGTTTCTTTCAATTAGTAAAGAAGACTTTCCCAGAGTCCCTACACCAGTAGATTTGTTCTCAAATCCCATTTTCAAGAATTGAGTCACATACCCATGTCTAAACCAATCACTGCCAAGGAGAATGGGACCCCTATGGTTCATGTAGACCGATCAGGTTTTAATTCCAAAGGAAATCCACATAGGGAATGGTAGATTCCCAAACAAAACCAAGTCATTTACTCCCAGCACAGAAGCAGCCTACTGGGTATGGTAACATAAGGGTCTTCTAGAACAAGTTGCCAGGTAACACACAGGTTACTCAGTTAAATCTAAGTTTCAGATACATTTGAGTTTCAGGTAAATGGAACATATTTAAACAATATGCTATCTATTTAAAATTCAAATTTAACTGGACACCTTGTATTTCTGTTTGCTAAATCTGAAAAACCTACTTGGAGAGTTACCAAGAAGATTAAGGAGGAGAAAAATGGATGGGGAGTAAAATTCCATGCTCAGCGAGAAGTGGCCCTGGGTCGGTGCGAAAACTCAATGAAAAGGACGCCAAGGCTTTTACACAGACACGGAGCAGAGATGTGGGGGCGGGGCAGGCCTGGGGCCCAACCCTCCACCGGTGTCCTGTACGCGCTGTCATCTCTGCTCTTCATTCTGATCTCAACTCAGGGATCGACTTCTTTATTTCACCGGTGATCACAGCTTTCTTTGGAATGAATTTAGGCATTTCCCTTGAAACATAACATTTTAAAGAACAATATCCAAGGATGCGATTCTTTCAAAATATGATGTGTAAAATAAAATCTTTTATTTTTCTTATTCTGAATTGATTACAAAGGCAACTGTTTAAAGAAATCATAGAACGAATGCAGTGGGAGACTTATCGATATGTGAAACAAATGCCAGCAAAGTCATCAAGGACGGGGAGGAGGAGGCATCGGGCATGCTCTGTCAGGAGGGCCCTGAACTACACATGAAGTGGTCTAGTTTGATTTGAAAGTACATTTACATTAGTTAAAAATGTATATACTCCAGTGCAAGCACCAAAAAAAATTCTTTTTTATAAATTTTTTTAAAGATTTTATCCATTTATTTTTAGAGAGGGAAGGGAGGGAGAGAGAGAGAGAGAGAAACATCAATGTGCGGTTGCTGGGGGACATGGCCTGCAACCCAGGCATGTGCCCTGATGGGGAATCAAACCTGCGATGCCTGGTTCACAGCACGCACTCAATCCACTGAGCTACACCTGCCAGGGCCAAAAAAAAAATTTTAAGGAGTACAATTGAGGTGTTAAAAGAGGAGAAAAAATAGAATCACAATAAAATTCTCCAGAGGAAGCTCAATAAAATCGGAAAAAATTACCCCCCCAAAACCCCAAATGTGATGAATAGAAAATAGTTTCAAATGTAATATATATTAACCTACCTATAACAAAAATCACCTTAAATGTGAAAGATCTAAAAACACCAATTAAAAGACAGAAATCATTAGAGGATTGAAAACAAAAAATAAGACCCACATGTTGTCTACAAGAAATTCCCTGAAAAGCTCAGGTCAGAAGAGATGGAGAAAGACACCAGGGCAACAACACGTGCCAAAAGAAAGTTGGATAACTGTGTTGATTTAAGATGAAAGAAACTTCATGACAATTATCAGGCACAAAGGGAAATTATCAGGGAAAGAAAGAGTGACATTATTTAATAATAAAAGAGTTAATCCTCCAAGAAGACAGAACCATACAAAATTTGTATGCAAAGAGGCATCAAAATGCAGGAGGCAAAAATGGATAGAACTGAATGGGAAAATAAATTCACTAGTCCAGGCGGAGAGTAACCGATGGGTCAAGTGGGCAAAAATCGGTCCAGACACAGGCGGCCTGAACGGCTCTGTCAGCTTCATCTAATGGACATTTCTCGATGACCCCCTTGGAAAACAGTAAGAGGCAAATACACATTTTCCTCGAGTTCACATGGAACATTCACTAAGACTATGACCACCTTCTGGTCCATAAAACACATCTTTTAGAAAATTTTAGTAGAAATTATATGAAGTATGTTCTCAGCTCACAGTGGGACTGAGCTGGGAACAAATCAATGACAGAAAGATAGCTGGAAAATCCCAAATACTTGGAGATTAACACACTTTTAAATAACCATGAGTCAAAGAACACCTCCCAACATAAATTTTAAAAAATATTTTGAACTAGATAAAATGAAAATATAACTTATCAAAATTTGAATACAGTGAAAGAAGATAATTTATAGCTTTGAGTGCTATAGTATAAAAGAAGAGAGACTTAAAATATATAACCTAAATTTCCACCTTAGGAAACTAAAGAAATAAGAGTGAACTGAGCCTGAAGGAAGCAGAAGAAAAGAAGTAAAAGTACTGCGTGTGTTGTAATTCTTGTGAGGTGGTCAAAGGAATTTTCTCAAAGTTACCTCCTGGTGCATCTGGCAGGCGACCTTAGCCCTGTCTGCCAGCCACACTGCAATGGGCTGAATGTTTGAATTTGCGTGTGGAAATCCTAACCCCCAGTGCGATGACACTGGGAGGCGGGGCCTTGGAGGTAGTTAGTAGGTCCTCACACTGGAGCCCTCAGCAACAGAATTAGTGTCCTTCTGAGAGAGACCTTAGAGCTCTCTCTCACCATCTCTCTGCCCTCCGAGGCTACGAGAAGAAGGCCTTTACCAGAGCCGACCACAGTGACCTCAGGATCTTGGACTTCCAGCCTCTAGAACCATGACAAATAAATTCCTGTTGTTGATAATCCCCGCAGTCTGGGGTACTGTGTCGTAACTGACAGAGACACACATGCACCTCGTGAAGCCACCCACACACTCCTCTCCAGCACCCCTCATCCGGGAGCTCGGCCCAAGAACATCGCACTCATACCTCTCCTGCACCCATCCTGAGGATGTCCAGGCCAAGGGTGCTTGGGTGCTTTTGTAGCAGAGACATCCAAGCTGCCAGTCTCCACTCCACATCTCTGTCCACCAGTGACAACCCACTCCCTCCTCTTTCTGCCAAAAAAAAGAAGGAGGAGGAGGAGGAGGAGAAGAAGGAGAAGGAGAAGAAGGAGAAGAAGAAGAGGAGGAGGAGGAAGAAGGAGAAGAAGAAGAAGCCACCCTTCCCCTGCACACTCTTCGACTCACCTGGACCTTCCAGCTCATCAAACATGTCCTGATATGTTTAAATATCATTTTAGGTTTGTGCTGTTGTGATTTATAACAAGAAATATGCACTTGTTCTTCATCCTGTTCCTGGCACAGAACTCTTAAAACCTTAGGGATTTCCACTGAGATAAGAACAATAAAGGTGTCTTTTGTTAAGTTCATGAGGTGGCTTTGGGAAAGCTCCTAGGTCCCCTAGGGACGGTGGCTGGTTGCCAGGGGAAGAAACCACTCGATTAGAGGATTGAAACTGTCAGTCCCACCCCTGTCTCCAGGGAGGGAGAGGGCTGGTGGTTGAGACCCTTCACCAAGACCAATGATTCAGTCAGCCACGCCTGTGTAATGAAGCCCCTGCAAAATGCCAGCAGGATGGGCTTCTGGGGGGCGAACCATTGGAAATCTGGGGAGAGTGGTGCACACGGAAACAGGGCTTGTCTCTCTTGAACTAACATTCCTGACCATGAATTTCACTGCCTCAGTGTGGAGTTTCTTGGCTCTTGTGTCTAATGAAGCATTTCTTATGCTCCTACAAGTTTTGATTTGAAGACTGTCAATATCATCACCATGACAACCAGAATCAGTACTGGTATGCTGCTTTGTTTTCTCTCTGAGAAAAACCTCAGAAAAACACTGAATGCCTGACTTTTTTTTTTCTTTCCATTGGCAGTTTTCTATCATTCTGGTCAGCTATGGGCTTCTTATTTTCTTCCTCACAGCTCTGCTGATAGAATGCAGACCAACAAAAAAATCAGAAGAATTTTGTGAGTACGTAGATAATGACACTTGGCAATATGCAACTGTCCAAAATATGCAACTCTTTTATCTTTAAATTTCTTGAAAACCTCTGCATATGAGACAGCAATTATAAACATCCCTCTTAAATGCCAGAAGCTCTATTAAGCTACAAAATAAATGACTTACCTCTAAACAGAAAAAAAATGCAAAAAAAAGAAAGTTTGGTTTTTGTTTAGATACGGCTGAAGTGATTAACAGTGGTAGAATATATCACTATCATTATGTCTTACACTTGACATGTTTTATGACTCTAAACATCTAAATTATTTTTTACAAACCCAGACGTTCAGCAAGCTTAGAATTTTACATTTTAGAGGGGTAGGAGATGGGCTCTGAAGGAAAACAATTTCACAAGAGATTCCTTATCTCTTTATATGAAAAGTCAGGAGCATAAAAAGAAAATGAGGAAAACTGACCATGGTTGAGTTTAATTATAAGAACTTTGTCAGCCGGATTCATTTATCGAGTAGGTTCTTTGCATAGCCCCTGAGTCCTTGCAGTGACGGGAAAGCCCAGAGAAATGAGGTCCGACACAGAGTCTCAAGAAACGAAGGACTTGGAGATCCAAGCGATTCGCTTTGTTTTCCCTTTAAAGGTGACTGATTCCCTTCTCTAAGAGACTTACACTTCCCATCTCATATTTTGCCTTTCAAAGGTGGGATTTATCATCTTTTTTGCTTTCACAACACTGTAGTACAGTGTTCAAATGAACTCAACAAATATATGAGGTCTCTTAACAGGGTGCTGAGCTAGAGATCCCCCTAAATCCCAAAGCCCCCACAGCTGTCCCTTGGGAGATGAGGGAGGTGAGCAGGGCCATTGAGAGCTATTTGCATATCTGAAGAACTTGCCCAGTATTTTAGTAATGTTCAAAGCTGTGCCTGCTGGGAGCCTGGGGCAGGACTCCAACCCGTGTGATGTGATGCAGCTGGTGGGGCTTCCTGCAAGAGCAGCTTGGGGTCCTACACCAGGGGGCTATGCTTGCCCAGACTAACAATGGCAATGGAGAAAAGCAGAAGAAACCAGACTCCTGGCAGGTGTAACCCAGTGTGGGAGGAGTCGGAAATGGGGTTATGGAGGAAGATCTGTGTGGGGTCTTGAACCTGGTGCAGCAGCCATGCTGGGGCTTAACCATGCGGTTTAGGAGGGGAGCGGGAGCTCTCTCTCTCTCAGCCATGCTTGAGCTTTGGACCATGAGGGAAGGGGAGTAGGAGAGCCATGAGAGGCTCTCTCTCGTGCATGCTCTTGACCATGTGGCAGGGGAAGGGGAGGACTCTTGACCATGTAGCAGCAGTGTGGGATGTGGGCCACACAGTTTGAAAGAATGCAGGCAGAAGGTCTCCCACTGGCCTGCCATGAGGAAGTGCCATGCGGTTTTGGATTAAGAACGTGAGCCTAGCCCAGCTACAGACTTCTGTTTTCTTTTCCTGAGATACGTACCCCCGGACTGGTACTTAAGGGAAGGAGGTGTTTCACTGGGCTTGACTGTCCCTGATTTCTCGAGCCTCACAGTCAGGCCAGCAGGAGGCTGAACTGTCAATCACTTCTGCAGAGACCTTTTCTGTAAGACAATGACCTTCATAAGCTTGGCTGCAGGGGACCCTGCAGCAGAACCGCTGATTGTTTCTGAAGAGAAGCACCCATGACGACACTGCCCCAGAAGACGGGTTAATGGCTTTCTGTTGCCAAGAACAGTTCGCAGCAGACCGACAGGCATGTCCAAACCTCACCCCACCCCACCTTCCCCTCATGCCCCAGCCCCTCTCTGCCCAGCCTCACGCCTGGGTGAGTATGTCAGCTGCTGCAACAAAACCCCCGAATAACAGTGGCTTAAACCAGAGGAAAGGTTTTTTTCCCTTGCTCTATTTTACGTAACTACCCAAATGACAGCAATCTACATTTGAGCCAATAAAACCCGAAGGTTTTTTCCCCTTGCTCTGTTTTATGTAACTACCCAAATGACCAATATTTTATCATTTTATTTTATCATGTAGATCCATGAAGAACCATCTATAGTTCTCCAATGTCCTCCAAATAAAGTATAAGTCAAGAGACTATACACAAATATCTTCCTCCAGCCATAACTAATCAATAAATATAAAAGAATTGATAGGGGACTCAAGACTTGGACAATTTTAGCTTAAGGTAAAAAGTTATGAGTCTAGCAAATAATGTGTATGTTAAAGCTTTTGTTTCAGAAACTGCAAATAAGGTCCATTCTGGCTCCTGGGAAAAACAGCCGACCTCCTGGGACACTGATAGAGGATTATCGCCTGGGGACATCCGAACCTTTGTTCCAGGGAGAGCAGACGACCACCCCTCCCCCTTCGGATCAGCTAACTGCCCAGGACAGGAATGTTGCAGCTTCTGAATCTCAAAGCCCTCACCGCACCTTGTTTGTCCTCCCCCACCCCCTTATAAAAAATCTCCGATTGCTGGCCATCTGAATAAAGCACCCATAAAAGATTCAATCGCTGTCATTGCTTATTGGATTTGGTAGTGACGGGCAGCCCCAACGCCGGTGTCTTTTCTGGTTACAGAATGAGAGTGACTCACAACAGGTCACTCTCAAGAAGGGAACCAAGCTGAGCCATGGGAGGTGTGTCTGGTCCAAGTAGACCAACTGCTGTGACCAATGACCCCATGTCTCAACTGCTGTGACCAACGACCCCATGTCTCGGTGGCAGTCACGGCCCAAGGTGAGTGATGAGAAGACTGCTCAGCGACTCAGGCTCCTTCCATCCAGCAGCTCTGCACTCCCTGGAGTCCTGGAGTTGTGGCTGGGTCTGGCTGGCAGTGGAGGGGAGGGAGGAGGAACATGGAGAAGGCTTTCCTGCCTTTGCTGTCTTGGCTAGGAGGTGACAGTTGTTATTTTTGCTCACGCTTCAGCTAGATGGCCCCACCCAAATGCAGAAGTGCTGGGATATGTAGTCTAGGATTTTCCCAGAAGAAAGTAGGTTTAGGGATCATCGATCCAGCCTCTGCCAAAGAAGGTTGGAGGAGATTTTAGGGTAACCACACAGAAATTAATTTCATGGGCTTGTCAAAAAGCCCTCTCTCAAGCGGAAGAGTCCGGTGGCACTTCATGTCGAGTTCTCTTGGAGTTTTCTGGAGAAAGAATCGTGTGTGAGATGAGCCTTGGTGAGTGGAGTTTCACACACTCATTCCCCAAACATTTATTGAGGGCCTACTATATCTCAGGCACTGGGTAAACATCGACTCACTGCACACAGGTCCCGCCCTCATGGAGGTTACTCTCCAGCCAAGGGCGTAGATAAACAGAGTAATGGGTGTGAAGTCCAGCACAGGGAATGTCGTTAATAACACTGTAATGACTGCAGGGTCTGGCACAAATAACGCCCCCCCCCCCCCGCTTTTATCACAAAATCTTTTATTACGAAATCATCAGCATGTAATTCGGTAACATCACAATATCACACTCAAGCACACCATGTGCCATTTTAGGTGAAATGCGCAAATGAAAACTAAACGATCGCACCCACATTATCACCCTCCCAACCACACTCATGCATGCGTGACTCCGGCTGGACCCTGCACGTGCGGAGCCAGGCGGGCGCTGACCCAGTGGGGGTTATGTGAGTGTCTGACCACTGTGGGGTACACCTCAGACCAACACAATATTCAGTGTCGGCTGGAAGGGGAAGGAATCTAATTCAATCTGATAAGTAAAATTGATTGCCTATTTTCTTGAATAATGACAGACCTATGTTTGAGTTAAACTAAACTATATTAATGTAAATAATTGTGTTTATAATTTTAATTATATTTAAAATCAAATTACTGTATATTAAATGCTGGACCTAAATGAAATTAAGTTTAACTTTTAAAAAACAATTTTAAATGTTTATGTACTAGAATTCTTTATTTCCTAATCTGTATCTTTCAGAAATACTTTTAAAGCAAATAACAGACCATTTAGAATGACCTAAATGGGGTAATTTTTGTCACATAACAAGGCATTCAGAGGTTGTTGACGCTGGTTCAGCTTCTAACAATAACATCAAGGACCCGGTCTCTATTTTCTGTGCTACTATTGTTACTATTGTTTTTTTATCGTGTGTTTGACACTCATGGCCATGAAATGGCTACTGCACTTCCGTATATCACATCTAAGTTCCAGGCAGGAAGAAGAGGGAGGGAATAAAGAAATCTCTCCTCTCACGAGGCTTTGTCTGTTCTTTTGGGAAGGAAAGCTCTCCCCTATATCTCATCAGCCAGAACTGGATCACGTGGCCACCCTCAGACCAGTTAAAGGAGGGGGCTGCGATTACCAAGCAACTGACATCAGTTATGCTGAGAGTCTTTCTCCAAGTGCCCCCACAAACACATTGGCATTCTATCGTCAAAGAGCGGGACTGCCAGAGGGGGCAGACCACAGGGCACAGACAGGCTCGGCCACTTCCAGCCTGTGCTGATCTAACTGAGGGTCTGGTGCGGGACTACTGTGTAGAGGCCTGGCCCCCAGCCCAGGGGCAGGTCGGAGACATGCCAGAGTTGCCCAGGAACAGGGTCGTCACCAGGAGGCAGGCTGCAGGGGCAAGCGAGCCTGCTCAGTTTGCACACATACACACACGCACACACACACTCACATGGGGGTACAGGCAGCAAGCTAGAACCTTGAAAACCCCAAGAGCAGAGTGAGGAAGGGCAGGCTCACTCTGGTGGACCTTCCTCCCACAGGACTTGAGAGGGGACTTCTTATTCCCCAGCGGGTGCCTCAAAGCACAGATAGAAGCAAACCCTGTGTCTACTGTTTTTTCTTCTATACACAAACACCTATGATAAAGTTGAATGTATAAATTAGGCACAGGAAGAGATTCACAACAATAACTAATAATAAAATAGAACAATAATAACAATATACTGTAGCAAAAGTTATGTGAATTGGCCTCTCTCTGTCAAAATGTGCTCACCCTTCTTGTGGCAGGAGAGACGGTGAACACCCACGTGGTGAGATGAAGTCAGGTTGACAAGGTGGACATTGTGATGCAGCGTTAGGCCCCTGTCGACCTTCTGACCATGGGTCACGAGCACTTCCTAGCTTCTCTCTGGCATATCTGAATGGCCAGCATCACTCTGGGGCCATTATTAAGTAAACAAGGGCGACTAGAACCCAAGACAGTCGGTCTCAGAACCGAGATGGCGACTCAAACGGGCAGACAGCATCCACAGCGTGGAGACGCCGGGTAAAGCCTGGCTCCCGATCCAGGTGGGCGCAAGTGAGGCAGCACGAGATTTCACCACGCTTCTCAGAAGGACACCCAATTCAAAACAAATGAATTATTTAATTCCAGAACTTTCCAGTTAATATTTTTGGCCTTGGTGGGCTATGGATCACTGGAAGTGTGGACAGTGAAGCTGCAGGTAACTGGGACTATTGCAGTGAAAAATCTCCGGATGAGATCATTCTGGGTGAGGATGGGCCCCAAATCCGACAATACGCGTCCTTAGAAGAGGAGAGAAAGGATGGATGTGGAGGCTGGGCTGACACGGCCGCAAGGTGAGGAACATCTGGAGGCACCAGAATCTAGTAGGTACAAGAAAGGACTGTCCCCTGGAGTCCTGGGAGAGAGGGAGCACAGCCCTGCTGGCCCCTCGGTTTCTGACTTCCAGCCTCCTGAGCCCGGAGAGAACTCGTTTCTGTTGCTTTCTGCTACCCAGCGTCTGCTCATTTGTCACAGCAGCCCCAGGAAACGAATTCGAGGATCAGGTTCTTCTAAGAGGCAGTCTGGGCTGAAACGGTAGTTTCTGACTGGAACTAGAACCATCACACTCTCCAAGCGAGTGATGAAAGGAGAAGCTGTGAGATGAGAAGGTGGCCCGGGCCCGTGAGAGGGACACACGGGACAAAGGAGCCTGCTCAACCCGCTTGTGATCCTGCCAGAAGCAGAGCTGACTTTCTGAGTGGCTTTTCCCAACAGCGTTCAGTAGGGAGCCAGCCTGCAGCTTCTCCACTTCCTGCACGATTTCTGTTTAGGGAGACTTCAGAGGCACCAGGAACTGTGCTGGGACTCAGGGCACAAGGGTGAGCAAGACAAGCCTGCCTTGAGGGACTCGTGATCTGGTGAGGACACTAGATGGGGACATGGGCAAAGGGACTGCAGTGTGGTGGGTGTTGTGAGAGCCTGGAGGTGGAGTTCCTGCCCTGGACATGGGCAACCTGGAGACGTAAGCCAGACAGTAGGATGGCAAGGCTTCAGACTGTGTGTGCAAAGGCACAGAGACCAGAGATCACAGGGCACAGGTGACTGCGGTGTGTTCAGAAGGTCTGCAGACAAACAAGCAGGAATTCGCAGGTGGTGGAATGCAAGGGCTAGATCTCCACTGTCTGGAAAGGAGAAAGAGAGAGGAGGAGGAAAGGAAAGCCCACTATATGAGGCAAAGCTCCATTCTGTAGGAAGTGATGGGAGGAAAGAACGGGACCACGTTTTCAGGGAGGGGGAGTGGCACTGGCAGGAGAAACTGAGAAATGAGAGGCTGAGCTCTTGTTGCCCAGGGCCCCATGGTGAGTCCGTCGGGGTAGACCAAGGTACCGTCTATGCAATGGTGACAAGCATTTCCCGGATCTCAGTGGTTAAAACAGCAAAGGTTTCTCACACTACTGCTACCTCCCATCCATCTTGAGCTGGCAGTGGCTCTGTTCCACAGCGCCCTCACCCAGGACCAGGCTGATATGCCCTGTGCACTGCAGCCTCATTTGTGACAGCGACAGGAAGAAGGAAGCAGCAAACTGTGCTGGCTGAGACTTCTCCCTGGAAACCACACGCATCACTTCTGCCTGGAATCTCCTGGGCCAGCACAAGTTGTGAGGCCGGGGCTCCCTGTGCAGAGGTGGGAAGGACAGTCCGGTACCATGGGCCAGAAGAGAAAATGAGACCTCGGGGGCAACCCCCATGTCTACCACTTCGGTGGAGCTGCAGTTTGAACCCAGGCCCCCTAAACCGTCAGCCCACACTCTCTGCTTACTCTCACCTTCCTTTTTGTTGATTAATCATTTTGGAGATGAAAGAAATCGAGAACCAGGAAGACTTCATTATTTGGGCCCTCCATTCCAGACTACATGCAAACCAGCCCACCTAAACGACGTGCGAAGCCAGTCTTAGACCTCAGCTGCGAGGGTCTCTAACGTGCCGCCCCAAACAGCTGACGGCCGCTCAAGCTCTGGCTCCACGGCGGCCAGTTTTCCGAAGCCGACCCCTACGGGACATGCTGTGCAAGACTTTACAAAACGACCCTCCAGATCCATCAACACACAGAAGGTCGTCTTTGGTCATGTTTTCCTTTGCAGATATGCAGTAGTTTGGATTTTCACTCGGACTCATGAAAGAAACAATGGCGACTCAGAATATATTTATTTGGTGCATTTGTTCCCAAGCAAACTGACATCTGTTTAGAACATAGTTCCTTACTTGGGGGCGGGGGGGATGGGAGAAGAACACCTCAATTTTAATAACAAAATTAACCCACACAGTTGAAAACGTATGAGACAAACACCCCCAGGAGCACGCGTCTCCCACATGCGCATTCCTACGGGGAATCGTGAACACGTACGTGCACAACCCTCCTCTCCAGGTGACGATGCTTGCAGACAGGCAGACCGCACTGGTGACTAAGGGTCCTGTGATTCATTTCCCTACCGTCCAGCTTCTCAGGGACCGGTCACCACAGTGCCTCTCTCGGCCTTCTTCAAACGGGGACTTCGTGACCGTTGCATTTCCAGTGCTACTCCCTCACTGAGAGGGGAACGGAGCCCCACCATGGTCTGCAGACCCAGCCTGAATCCCTGGTCCCACCCATCAGGGGGGCCCATGGGCACAGCCTGGCTGTGGCGGCCACACAGACCAGGTTGGGCGTCATAGCAGCTGTCACCTTCGGCACCTCACTGACCCACTTGGACATCAGTTTCTCCTTTATGGTGTGAGGACGCCACCGTCATGGGGTTGCTGCACAGAATGCATTTGGTGATCCAAGCATAGTCCCCACAGGGGGATGACAAGTATGTTTCAGCTCCTGTGGACTCCAAAGCCATGTGCTAAAGATGCTAACGGCAGTACACCCAGATCCGAGGAAAGGGTGCTGAACTGGGCTGGTGGCAGGGATGGGGTGGGTGGTGGGGAAAGTCTCTGTTCTCTTTTCCTCCCATATCTCAGGATGTTAAAGAGAACCCTCTCAGTTAGTTATGAGGCTTTGACCCAATTTAAAAGTTTAGGCCAAAATGGGGCTGCTTTGGAAGGGTGCATGAGCATCTCGGAGAACTGAAGCCTTGCAGGAGCCAGGAGGGCAAGTCCAGTGACCTCGGGGACGGGAACCAGGAACCAAACCATCATCGGGATGTCAGGATGCTCCATACCTCCCTCCCCGCCCTTCGTTTCCTCCCTGCCCTCTCTCCTCTCTGGAAATGAATTCATAATCATCCCATTGTCAGTCGTAAGTCCTAATGTTCTCAAAGGAGTTTTCCAAGAGAACTTGACAAAAGTTAGCAGAACTGGAGGTTGGTGGGTGAAGGGAGAGGAAGCACTATAAACAAATTCTGTTCTTTTTTTAAAGTGTTTTTTATTTTTCAATTACAGTTGAAGTGCAATATTAATTTCAGGTGTACAACCCAGTGATTACATGCTTACATAACTTAGGAAGTGACCCTCCTGATATTTCCAGTACCCATCTGACGCCATGCACAGTCATTACAGTATTACTGACTACATTCCCCATGCTGTACTTTATACCCTCATGACTGTTCTGTAACCATTGATTTGTTTTATTCTTTTGAAAAGAAAATCTGTGCTGTCTTCATGCAGGTGGAGGCTGCCCAGAGAGAATGGAGGGCTAAGAAGTGAAACACTGCCACCCCCAGGAAGAGTGGAGCCTCGGCAGCCGGGCCTGGAGCTTGGGATGCAAACATCAGGGTTTGGCCTCAATCCCAATCCCAACACTCCAGAGACTTGGAGATGACTTTTTAACCCTGGCTTTGTGCAGTGAACGTAGCAGGCACAGAGATGCAGCCCTCAGATCCTGCTTCAAGAATGGACTTGCTTTCTAGCTGCAAAGAGGGTGGTAATCTGGCAGCCCCCAGCTGTCCGTCCCTAGAGGGTGGGCCTCACTTTCCATCCTGGGCCACAGTGTTCAGAGGGCAGACCCAGCCCATGTCTGAGCAAGAACGTGTGTGAGTGTGTGTGTGTGTGTATGTGTGTGACAGAGAGAGAGAGAGAGAGATGGCTACTCTTGTGAAGTAGAAGGAAGAGACAGACAGGGATCAGCCCACACAAATACCATCTTTTTAAACCACAGCCCCTTCATGCCTGAACATCTACCACCACGGGGGCTTCTTTTGAGGATGGCATTCTTTGTCACCTCAGGTAAAAAAATGAATGAGGCTGGGAGGATTTATTTTAAATAATCAGATTCCACCCTTCTCTTGGCAGCCACCCATTGATGCCACGAGGAAGAGAAGCAATCGATCACTGCTAACCCTGAAGCTTGTAACCGAACCGTAGCACAGAGGATGGACGGCAGAGGGGTGGGGCGCAGGTGGCTTCACCAAGCAGACAGAAGGGAGAAAACAGAGTTCATCGTGAAGTGCACTGAAAATGAAACTGGACCCCTTTCTGACACCATGTACAAAAACAAACACAACAACAATCCTGAAATGGATTAGACATTGAAGAATGTCAGACCTGAACCCGTAAGACTTCTAGAAAAAAATAAAGGCAGCAAACACTTTGACATTGGTCTTAGCAATCTCTTTCTGGACATGTCTCCTTGGGCGAAGGCAACAAAAGGCAAAAATGAACAAGCAGGACTGCATCAAACGAAGATTTTGCAAAGCAAAGGAGACCATCAACAAAGTAAAAAGACAACCTACTGAATGGGGGAAGATATTTGCGAGTGATATTCCAATAAGGGGTTAATATCCAAAATATACATGGAACTCATATGACTGAACACCAAAACAGAACAATCCTATTAAAAATGGGTGGAGGAACTCAACAGACGCTTCCCCAAAGAGGACATCCAGAGGGCGAAGACATAGGAAAAGATGCTCAGTGTCACTCATTATCAGGGAAATGCAAATTAAAACCACGAGATAACCACCTCACACCAGTCAGAATGGCCACCACCAAAAATCAACAAATGACAAATGGAGGTGAGGACGTGGAGAAAGGGAACCTCATGCATTGTTGGTGGGACTGTAGCTTGGTACAGCCACCATGGAAAACAGTACAGAGATTCCTCAAAAACTTAAAAACAGCCATAAAAGCCAGCAATGCCACTTCTGGATATTTACCTGAACAAAAACACTAATTTAAAAAGACATAGGCGCCCTACATTCACAGCAAGTTTTACAATTGCCAAGATCCGAAAGCAACCTGCGTGTCCCTCAGTAGGTGAGTGGATAAAACGGACGTGCTAAAGAGACACACATCGGGCTATTATCTAGCCATGAAAAGAATGAAATCCAGCCAACGTACAAGTTGTAAACGTACAACACAGATGGACCTAGAGGGCAGTATGCTAAATAAAATCAATCATAAAAAAGACCAATACCTTATGATTTCACTTATACGTGGAATCTGAAAAACAAATGAATTATTGAAACAGAAACAGACTCACAGATAAGAACAAGCCGATGGCTGCCAAAGGGGATGAGTTTGGGAAGATGGGTGAAAGAAAAAAAAACACTAATATGATTATATCAAAAAAGGAAAGAACACTGAATCCCCCAATCCCACCTCTCCATCACTCAGCTAGGATACTAAAAGGGAAACTGACTCCGAAAAGCTGAGGCACAGGATGTAAGAGAAAGGTTGGGTGAAAGGTTGACCCCACCTTCCATCCTGGTTCCCAGAATCTGGCGGCCACGCCCCCAAGGCCTGGGCAGCAAACTCGAGGCTCCTTCTCTGGAGCCCCTCCCGAGCCAGGGACAGCCATGTATCACGCCAGCACCACTACTACGGACACCGAACACTGTCCAGACCCAGAGAAAACTCCCGCGTTACAGCGAGGAGGTTATACATAAATGGAGATGTTTATTCGAGTGTCAGTTCTCCTCTATTTGATCTATAGGTTCAACATAATCTTGATTAAATTCCCTGCAGGCTTGTGTGTAGATATTGACAAGCCAGCTTTAAAATGTATATAGAAGGGCAAAGAACTAAAAGAAGCAAAATAAGCTCTAAAAAAAAAAAAGAGTTGAAGACTCACAGAAGACTCACACTCTAAATTCAGTGGGGTTTCAGGACACATTTGTCAACAGAAAAGAACAGAGAGCCCAGAAACAGACCCATACAAATACTGTCAACTGAGTTTTTAAAACGGCTTTATTGAAGTATAATTTACACAGGATAAAATTCCTGTAAGTATACAACGCAATATATATATATATATTTTGGTGAACTTAAGAGTTGTACAATCATCACCACAGTTCAATTGTGGAACATTTCCAGCGCTCCAAAAAATGCTACGGCCGCTGGAGTCACTCCCTGTTTCCACCTGAGGCAACCCCCCATCCACTCTGTCATCAGGGGATTTTGGGGAAAAGTGTACTGGCAATCCGATGAAGAAACGACGGCCTTTTCCAAAAAGGTGCGTTATCAACTGGATGGTCACGTGCAAAAACCAACCTTGACACATATATATTAAAATGAGCTCAAAACGGATGGAAGACCTACATATAAACCTGTAGCACTTTCAGACGAGAACAGAAAATCTGCACGGCCCTGCGTTTGGGATGTGCTGATAGAGCACAGCATCAGAAGCACGATTCATTCAAGAAGAAAACTAATTAACTGAGTTCAAATTAAAACCTTTTGTTCTACAGAAGATACTAAGAAGTGCCAGCCAGACTGGGAGAAAAAAGTCTGCAAAACACATATATGATAAAGGTCTTGTATTCAGAACCTATACTGAACTTTCTTTAAATACTTACCTGAGAACATGCTTATTAATTTTTTTTGAGAAAGGGGAAGGGAGGAAGAGAGAGAGGGAGAAACACCCATCGGCTTCCTCTCATACATGCCCTGCACAGGTACCTCTTGTATACTCCCCAACCAGGGGACCAAATCCACAACCTAGGCATGTGCCCTGAGTTCTGTGGCACGATGCCCCAAGTGAACCACATCATCCAGGGCAGAACCTATACTGAACTCTTAAAACTCAGTAATAAAATTCATTTTTTCCCATAGAGGCAACAAATCTGAACACACACTTCACGAAAGAAGGTATGTGGATGGCAAATCAGCACATGGAGAGATAGTCAGAATCATTTTTATCACAGAAATGAACATGCCAACCACACGATACCTCTGCCACAGGAACTCTCATCAGTGCTGGTGGGAATGCGAAATGGCACAGTCATTCTGGAAGACCGTTTGGTGGCTCCTTGTAATATACACCCTTACCAAAAGACTCAGCAACCCCACTCACTCCTAGGTAATTACCTAAGCAAAACAAATTATGTTTATATTAAAAACCTATACATGAATGTGAAACGATAACCAAGCCTTAATATATCCATACAATGAAGTACTCAGCAATGGAAAGGAATGAGCTACTGATTCACACGACCTGGATGAATTTAAAAATGTATTTTGGTACACAAGAGAGGACAGATTCAAAAGACTACAAATTGTACAATTCCACCACTTACATGGCATTCTGGAAAAAGAGCAGGACTATAGGGATGGAAAACGTAGTGGCCGGGGTGGGGAGCTGAGCACTACGGGGACTGTTTAGGGGGATGGAACGGTTCTGTGAGCACCGAGACAGCCGGCGCATTTGTCAGACGGAGTGAATGCTGCTGCGCGGAAAGATCAGCTGGACGTCGAGAGGTCACAGGCGGAAGGCAGAGTGTGACAAATGAATGTTCTGCAAAATGTGTCACATAACCTCAACGAAGGAAGTGGGGGGATAAAAGATACAAAAATGTACTTCAATGCTATACTCTAGTCAGTCAATTTGCTTATCACAGGGGCACTTCACTACTCCAGAACCACTTTGCAAGTATTCTGGGGCTGAACAAATAAGCAAGTAAGTTGCAGCTAAAAGGAGCTGGGTTTCTCACTGTCAGAGAAAGAACGAAGTTACAAATAAGCAAAGAGGCAAACTAGAATGAACCTTGTGGTGCTGGTGAGTCAGTTTACCGATAGATAGATAGATAGATAGATAGATAGATAGATAGATAGATAGATAGACAGACAGACAGACAGACAGACAGGCCTAGAAGTAATAGAGAGAGGAACCTACACATTGGTTAGTACACATATTCACATCTCTTAGTTTGTTTCACGGGAGAGGAGTAAAAGCAGTAGCAATGAGCACACCCAAAGCCCAGAGTCTGGTTTCTAAATACCAATCTCCAATAAAAGGAACCAGGGTTTCTAGAAGAAACAGCTTGTTCCTGGGCGGATGGCCAGATAGTACTTGTAGTGCTACAAAGTAATAATATGGCCTTAAACATAACAGATGAGGGTATGTTGAAAGAAATCAGGAGCGGATCAGAAAGTGTTTGCAATAACCAAAGCTGAAACAATTTGCACAACAAAATAACAGTATTGGATTTTAACCTGAAGTAGAAAATAGTCAGGATCACATACTAATATAAGTGTTCAAATAAATAGAAGAAAAATCTCAAATATATACATATTGTCCCCTCCCCTTGAGAGTGGGCTAGAGTTAGAGTTTCACTTCCAAAGAACACGTACGGAAAGTGGAAAAACAGTAACATCACAGGGGAAAAAGCTGGCAGACACCACCTTACACCCAAGGAGGCCCACCACCCGCCACGCCGTGACACCCCATGCCCCGGGACGCGCCCCATGACGTGCTGCCGTAGGGAAGGGCACACACACCACACCTCGGGGCCGCTCCTCCTTGCAGAGCATCACCTCAAATCTAATCACGAGAAGACAGCAGACAAGCCCACGTGGAGGGACATCCTACAGAATAACCAAGCTGTACCCTTCACAGTGTCAAGGTCACGGAAGACTGGGAAACTGTCACAGATTGGAGGAGACTAAAGAGGTGCCAGGGATTAAATGAACGCAACGTGGTGTCCTGGACTGGATCCTGGAACAGGAGAAGATCGTTAGTGGAAAAACGGGTGAAAACCAGACCAAGCCTGTAGCTGAGTGAACAGTGTTGTATCGGTGTTAATTTCTGAGTTCTGACAGGTGTGCCACCGCTCACGAAAGGTGCTGACAGGCGGGGAGGCTCAGGGGAGGCATGGGGAACATCTCCACTGCACGGCACGGTGTACTTAAAGTTAAGAAAGGAACTTACAGAAGATCATACACATCTTCTCAGTAACTTGATCAACACCACAGTTTATTTGTAAACATATTATGAGTCAATAATCAAATTGACAACACTTTATACATTTCATTGTATAATATTAACATCATACCAGAAAACAATTCACCGTACTTAGTTACAGTTTTGGTACTTTAAAGTCTTTACATACAAATGTATTTGAAACACTGAACATAAAAGAGGAAGATGAATGGCAGAGAAAACTGAAACATCAAATAAAAGAAACCAATACTTAAGAAAATACACAATCATCTGATTACATATTCAAAGAGAAAGAAATCAAGGGAATCAAATGATAATTTTCTTCAATGACATAAAGTTGCAGTTCTGCAGGCCCACGTGAGAGTGAAAGTGTACCCCACTAAATTCTAGTCTACGTCCTTTTTGGTATCTTTTTTCTCTTCGTTTCTAAGGAATGTTTGCTACGGTTTAAGCTACATGAAGGGGGAAAAGAAATGGGAGGTAGCAAAAGCTAATGAAATTTAACATCTGCAGAAAGCTTACATGAAAATTATTTCATGAATCATCTTTGGCAAATAATAAAGGCTTTGTTTTAAATTTACTTTTTTGTTGAAATGGATCAACACCTACCTAAGATTTAAGAGATACATCCTTACATGAGTCGACATATGAAAGAAACAAAGCCAAATTCACAAACAAAGCACGAAGCAGCCTTAGGATCTTGCTGGGAGCCCTCCAAATGCAGACCACCCTCCTTAACTGTGAGGGGTCCTTGGCCGGGACTCAGAAGCTTTCCTCATCCACAGGAGAAACCGGAGCCGGCCGTATGCTTTGTCGGTGCTTTCCCTAAAACCCATGATCATGACTAGGTTCTGTTTCTTCCTCCATCACCTCTCAAGGACGATGCAGCAGCAAATCACATCCACATTTAAGTTTTAATTCACCAGCAACTGGGTTCATTGCCAACGACTACAAATATCTGGTTCATCATTAGTGTTCATGTCATTACAGGAAGCTGAGATCGGTAATACAGGAATAAATAAAATGACCAGTTAATTCAAAGAAAACAAATGAAAATGAGATTAAAGAGCCCTGATCAAATGAAATACAGCTTCCAGCTGAAAATCTGTAAAAGTCACATACATACCTAATAGCACTAGGAATGTACAATGTCAATTATTGGAAAAATAAACGAGTGATTCACAGTCATAGAAATCATTTTAATATTAGTATGTATTTTTCCTTTTATAGACAAACATTTATAACATACACTGGTTTCTACCACATATAAGAGAAAGTAGAAAACTAAACGTTGACTGCATTTCCCTCGAACACAGCACGGCCGGCGCCCCAGTCAGCCTGCTGCAGGCCACCCAGCTCTACCGGTGGGCCACGATGCTGAGCACGCAGCTATGTTAATAGTTTCTAAAAAGGCATATATTTCCAGAAGTATGTTAAAATCCACAAATATCAGCTCTATAAATAACAAAAACTATCAGCAAAAAACGTTTAGGTTTAACATTCCCAAATTTTCTAATGCTTTAAGTGTTTTAGATACAAGTTGTTTGACCAGTTAATTTGGTTACAGCTTTAAGCTAGCAAACCACTACCCTATGAGAACAGCTAAACTAACCTGTAACACTGCACACACTTCCCAAGGTAACCTGAAAGATCTAAAAAGTGATTCCGATTATTCTAATTGACATTTGAGACACTAAAAGAATCAATAACTCCAGAAACATTTTGAAATTATTCATTTTTTCTTTATCATTTCCTCCCAAACTATTCACATAAATTTAAGATCCAAATTGCCTAAGAATATGCCTTCAAAGTAGGCTTTTCACTAAAGTATTTGATCAGAAGACATAGCCTTAATGATTCTATTATATAATTCTAATCTAAAATCTCAAACCTTGGTTAGAAACTATCAAATTCAATTTCATACCAATTCATTGGTAAAATTAACTAAACAAAAAATAAATCACAGTGAAAATATGCAGCAGCCACAGCTACAAGAATGGGAAATAAATTCTATATATCCAGAAAGACTCTATCAAAATATAAAGCCCGAAGTGAGTGATGACAGAAGTCCACATACAAACATTGTTTAAAAATAGAATGTCTTCCAAAGCTTCTCACGAGATGCCAACGTAGAGCCAGAGCTACGTCCTCGTAGGTCAAGGTGAAGTTGTGCACGGCTGTGCCAACTCCCACACCCTCGACCGAGTCCACCGTACACACCATTTCCAGAAGCCGCAGGAACCCTTAATGCCCCATCACGTCATCTCTCAATGTTAGCTGTCCTTGCTTTATAGTTCTGCTACTTTAAGTAGCAAGAAGCCTTTGAAAAGGAAGAGTTCCACCTCTTCCCATGATCCCCTAAAGAGTAGGTAACAAAATATAAAATTAAACAAGATTATGTTCGATAAACTAACATACAAAATTACCGTTGCAATATTCATAGTGACTGCTTATAAACATAACAGTCATCATAAAGCCTATAAAGTATATCCTCAGTTTTATAAAAGAAATGTCGATTGTCTCAAGGTAAAAAATACAGTGCAGGCTGCTAAAAAGCTTTTCGTTGCATTAGGAGGTGCAATGATGAGGAAAGCTTCAGAAAACACGGGCATGTCCCCGAACTTGGACACCACGCGAGCATGAATAGCACTGCACAGCAGGATGCTTTTCAGTGGCTGGCACTATGAAGCTAACGTTGAGAAAGAAAAAAGGCAGTAAGTGTGAGCAACGAATGGTGTGACCAAATCACTGCACGTGGAGATTAGCAACACGAAGGGAGGAAGGTGACCGTCCACTCCACTCAGATAAGGTGCCGTCTTTAAATATTAAGTTCTTTGCGGGAAGTGGAACTCCCAAATCGGCGCAGGATGACTGGGAGAGCAAACTCGGGAGGCTGGCCTCTGTGTGAATGTCCGGCGTTGAAGCACCTTCCTAAAAGGTCAAGAAACGAGAGAAAGCCGAATGAACACTTGACCAAACCACTCAGCATAGCTAATGAGAAAAACAGACCCCGGTTACCCAAGAAATGTTTATGGAATGCAAAGTCCTAACGGAGATTGTAAGGACCTACCTCGCAAAACCAAAATAGCTAATGACAGATATTAACATGTGCACAAATGACTAATACAAGTTAGACTACGATAAGCACTTTCATATAGATAGAAGTAACAGGCTATGAGACTATGGGATTAAAAACGTTAGTTCTTAGACAGTCTCTAAAAACCCTCACACAGCATCAGGCACCGAAGCAACCCGTCCACTCCTGGGGTTCTCAAACTCACATGTTCAGCACAGCCCTCTCCCGACAACTCCAGGCTTGAACACGCACCTGGCATTTGCTCGTGGGTGTGACACACACATGCCATACTTTCCATGTCCCTAACAGAACTCTCAAATCTTCCATCTGTTCCTCCCCAGCCTTCCCCACTCCCCGCATCAAGCTAGTCAGAAACGTGAGACTCACTCACATTTCTCCTTGTTGCCACATCCCCCACCTGTTCCTCACCTTTAACTAACCACCAGGGAAGTCAATCTACCTCCAACACGGATGGATCCCAAATCACTTTACCTTACTCCGTCGCCACAGCCACCACCGCAGTGTAGGCCAGGGGCCCCCAAAGTGGGGTACTCCCTCCCAAATGGTATGGTGCTCCAAAAATTTTAGAAAGCTTATATCTATTTACTGCACCCTTTAAACATTTCTATTTCTGTATGTGTTCTATTATAATTTATTGGTATAACAGTATATGTGCGTAATCAACAAACTTTCTTATGGACATATGCAATGCTGTTTGTCTTGTTTTAATGAAAAAGGGTTTACCAATGTCTCTCACTTGGACAAGTACAGTAGTCTCCAAACTGATCTTACTTCTATGCTTGCTCATTTTTAATCTACTCTCTAAACAGTAACTAATCTTTTAAAACTGTTAGTCAGAAGTAATGTCACCATGTTTAAAATTCTTTAAGAGTTCTCTTTGCACTCAGCACACACTACCATTCTTTAATATGCTCTAGAAGGCCCTCCCCCACGCCCCCTCGCCACTCCCCTCTCTCGTGAGGCTTCTGCCACCCCGGCCTTCTGCTTTCCTGGTGCAGGACCTTTGTATCTGCTAAGCTCTGCCTAGGACACTTTTCTCCACCCTTTAGGTTTCAGATTATACCACCTCCACCTATTTAGAATAGGTCTGTCTTTGGATTCCATCAGATTTGAAGGAGTATGGCTCCTTTCAAGTACTTACTAGAATCTGTAATCGCTCACATATCTCAGCATTTACTTGACTAGTGTCTCATGTAACACTACAAGCTCCATGTTTCCCCAGCCCCTGGTAAAGGGTCTGGCATAGCGGAGATGCAAGTATTTATTGAAAGAATAACTGAAACAAAACTTCAAAGTATGATTTCATAATGTTGGATCAGATATTCTGAACAAATACTCCACCCTAGAAGCTCATCTACAGATCAGGTCGAGGGCACCCGGTCACTCCCTGGAGGCCGGAAGGTCTAGAGCACTGGCTTCCACCACTGCAGACGATGAAGACTCGCTGCAGTTCTTAGGGGTTCAGACTCAGGAACCAGTACCCGTGTGATGCCCGGCCTATGACAGACACTCGGCACGCTGGTGGGGAACGAAGCACCGGCACAGGACAGAGTCCACGCTCAAGCCTTCCAGACCCGGCCCTCAAATCCAGGTGCAAGTCGGTTAGCATCCTGAATCCCAGTGTCTTCCTTTATAAACATAACGCTTGTTTCATGTCTCACTGCTACGAAGACTCAAAACAAACATGGAAGTGTTCTGCATAAGAAGCTCTAACGAACACCATCTAGATCTTTAGGTGGTTGTTACCTGGAAGGAGTGAACAAAGTTCAGGACATGCAGAGCGAGTTTTCTGCTGGAATGTAAGAGGCTCTGGAGGCTGAAAAACAGGGTGCAGGGAGTTTAGAACAAATATAATGACAATGACTAATGTCCAACAAGAGTTTAGTCTTAGTAATTTAAATGCATTTATATATGCACACACAGATGACTAACCACATTAAAATTTTAAAGAAACAATCTCAACAGTTCTCATCAATGAAATTTCTCCTTCTTTTAATATTAAGGTGTAACAGTACATAAAGGCCGGTTTGAAATAAAACATCATATATAACCAAAATTAAAATTTACTGCTAAAAAGCTTAAACTGTTAGCAAATATAAATGTTAAGCCAGACCTTTTTAATTAAAAATTTACGCACTTCGAAACACAGCAATTATGAAGTCTGAGGGGTTTAACATAACATGAACACTTGAAACTAAACACTTTTCAAATATGTAAATAGGTAATAATTGGAGAAAATTTCAAAAATCAGCCATAATTCCACCACAAGACATAATCACTATTAACATAACTTGAGTGGGTATGTTAAAAGTAAGAGAAGTCCCCCCCAAAATTCTCCACAGACATTTAGATATTTTAAAAAACTAGGTTCACACCCTCATATAAGCACTCCCGGCTCACCATACCCTCACCAAATCTGGGTAACTCAGTAAATACAATTATAATGAATCAAAACGTGCCCAAAATGTTTCCACATGCCTAATTTCCGAGGTATCAAAGTAATGTTGGAAATACAGCAAAACCCTTAAACCAGCAACCTTCATTCAATCGACATATACGCAGACAATTACCATGTTCGTGTGCGAAGTAAAAGAAAGATACTGCAACTGTTGCTGACTTAAAAGTCTCGCAGATGAAAATACGACAATGAATATAAACCCTCACCTCTCTTTCCTGCAAAGCCCATGGGTAGCAATTTTTCTACAAACTTTCCGGTTTAAATCAGAACTGAACAGTGGAATTCCAAAGCACAGCTCGAGAGGAACCCAATCTGCTTCTGCTGTGGCAACTGCAAAAGACACATAAACTCATCACACCTGCATGTTCATGTCGGGACTGGCCCTGGTTTCTGGACCGAAGTCCATGGGTTTTCACTGAGTCCTCCCACCCACCAGTGACTGACTAGCAGGGGAGCAAACGCGGGTGGGTGGGGGCTGTCAGTGACTCTCTGAAGCAGGCAAAGGTGTTCTGTGAGTATGTACACGCTTCTGAGCAGAAGGTACTGTTTTCATCAGATGCTCAAAGTGGTCTTTTACCCAAAATGCAAGATACCCACAAGATGAAAGGAATTAATCAAAATTTTAACAGGAAAAATGAAACTTGTCATTATTCTCAGGTCATATTTTTATGTTATTATTCTACATACATAAAAGTGTTTCCTAGAAAATTCATTAAAAGGTCCATTATGGATAACAGTAGACAAATGACTTAACAAAAGAGTTAAACTTTAGAAATTAATCTAAGATTGCAAATAATTTTTAAAGCCTTACCAGAGTTTTGCTTAGATGCTGAATCTAAAGTGGCTTCCTCGATGACCATTTCAAATGACTCTGTACTTCCATTCACATCCGAGCCAGAAGCCAGGTCAGGTTCACCTTGTAATTTGAGCACAGGCACGACATTAAGATTCTGGTAGTTGGTTTGAGTTGTCAGTACATCAGTCCTGACATAGAAGAGGATTCAGGCAATAGAAACGGCAATGGGAAACAATAAATAGTCCTTAGCTTTAATGCAGTGGTTCTCAACCGCGGGGCAGTTCTGTCCCCCGAGAGACATTAGGCAATGTTTGCAGACAGGTCTGCTTGTCACAAACAGGAACACGGATACTACCGATACTGAGGGATGCCACAATGCACAGGGCGGCCCCCACAACAAAACTCAAAATATGAACAGTGCCGAGGCTGTCAAACCCTAGCCTAAATAAATAAGGATTCAAAGGGCAGAGAAGTTCAGACTTTCAGATGGATCATTACTAAAGCCATTTCTACCCCCACGGAAATGTGCAGTCTGATTACACCATTCCTCTTCAAAACTCTTTCTGACTTCCCATGTCTTTCAGCACCTAAAATGCTCCTGGATCTCACCCTCTCCACTCTGATCTTTGGCTGCTGCCCAGTAAATCCTTTCTTCGGGCCACCACAGGCTGCTCTAGTCCCTGATTTCCTCTGCCTGAAAGGCTGCTATCCTCCAAATAAACAACAATCATCTTTTGTGCAGGTAACGCCTCTGTTTTCAAACTTCAGTTGAGACTTCACGCTGTCCGAGAGCCCTGCTCCGACAGCTCCACTGGGCTGCGGTGTGCCTTCTCCGTCCTATGCAGCGCTGTACGCTAAAACAGACCCGTCACAGTTTTCTAACACTGCCCGGTAGCGGGTTCACTTGCTTGTTTCCCTTTCCAAGACATTACTCCCTAGGCCTTACAAATTTAAAGGTCTCCAGCACCCAAGCAGATGTTCCATAAACATCTGTGGAATGAACGAGATAAACAAGGCAGCTGTAGCAGACAAGCTTTGCAATGACTGCCTGACCCACAGCCAACTTCTCTGGAAAAGGCCCCTGCCATACTTGGCAGTCAGCTGTTGAAAATTACCTATTGCACAATAATAGATATGAAAACCTGTTGTGTTATTAAAAAAAAAGAAAGTTATCCAAATTTTCTGACCAAAGGTAAATGAACCAGGAATGAATGCCTAGCTCGAAGGGAGCCAATCCAATTCACTGGATGGCTAGCAATAAATATTTCTCAGGAATTCAAACTAAGAGGCTCAAGGAACAGAGTCAACTGATGACAGACTACTGAACTGGAGGGTTTCCTAGACTCATGGACCAGAGCTGGTGCCATGGCAACCACAGTCACACACAGGCCAAAATTATGCCAGAGCAGAAACCATGAGTAAGCATGAAAAGGTGACTGGAAAATAAAATTTTAAGTTAAAAAGAAAGAAAAAGATCGCTAAGGAAAACTAGCCATCATCAATATGCAGGAGACTGAGCATGGAAAGGAGGAGGCCAGGAGGCTGGGCAGACGTGGCTGCGAACAGAGCCAGGATGCAGAATGGACGGAGTTTCGGAGAACTGGAAAGGAGAGACGGGGGAACGGACACGACAGACACTTCTAAAGCCTACTCCACAGAATCAGGAAACAACTGGACAGAGCGGGGAAAGAAGGAAGACACAAAGACAGGATGGACACTGACACGAAGGCGCCTTTGATCAAAAGAGAAAGGTTGAAAGAACTGTTTGTTCTATTTCGGAAACATCTTCACAAAGAGACAAAAATTCTGAAGCCATCACCCCACAGAGGAACCCAACTGAAACTGAACATGGAGAGGACAGGAGAGGGCTCGAGTCACAGGGCCACGCCGTGCTCCCGCCCAGAACAGACAGCACTCCTTCAGCTGTGCTCTCAGCGCTCTCCCCGTCCGAACTCCTGGGGCCTGTCTGAATGATGTCACAGGGTGTTTTCTCACACTTTGGTGAAAAATATTGAGTATTAAACAGTTCAACATCCCTACAAAGCTCTCTCTTAAATATTAAGATTGTGATCAAGTCAATACCAATAACCTTAATTCAAAGAACCCAACTATTGGCTAACCTCTCTCATCAGAAGCATCGCTGAGTTTTCTGTTCGCGAGTCGGCTCGAAGCATTCAACATAGTGATGTACCCGCAGAAATGCTGCACGTCCACTCTGCTCCTCAACACCTGCAATGCTTTGTGCACCCCCATGTTGGCACGACTGAACTCTGAGAACAAAGGGTGACAGCGAATGATAAGTGACCACAACTTTCAAACTACTTTTACATTTAACCCAGAAGACCGATTCCAGTGGAAAAGTATCAGTGAACATAAAAGGGTGCCACGCCCATGAGACACGTCTGCGGCCTTCAGGAGGCATTTGTTGTGTCAGAACAAATCACCTGCTGAGTGAGCAAATACAGCCAGTTAGGGGCAAATTCTCTAGTCTTCTCTTGGTGGTTCTATTCTGCCTCAAATGCTTCTTTGTTGGGCTTCTACCAAGAAATGTATTAAATACACTTACTTTTTAAACATTTAAGAAAAATAAAATTACCCTTATTGAAAATAAAGCTTATGTACTTGAAATTATATCCCTAATAAATTAAATATTAGCTCAAGTTCTTATAAATAAGTGAACTCAGAAAAGAGGAAGATGATATATATCCAAATATGAAGATTTCTCTTTTTTATAATTCACACAGTAATCTTCCAAGGCAGGAGATCTATCAATGAGTTCTTGACATTTTATAGATTTTGAGATCCTACTGTCACTCTGTATCTTCAGATGAACATTTTTCCCCACAGATTTTATAAAGTATCTATCAGAGGATTAAATAGCAAAGTTTAATTGCAGACAAGTACTCATGTCTGAAAAGTGGCTATTTTTTTGGAAGAGAAAAGTCTCTTCTCTAAATTGTGTACACATTTACTCACAACAGCCAGAGGAGAGCACTTCATTTCAAACGTGAGGCTCTTGTCGTTCAGCCACACACAGAGATCTATAAAACTCTGCTGCCCTTCCCCACTTTGGGGGTGGGGCAGTGGGGATTGACATTCTGAAAGAACAGTGAGTTTTTATATAAACTAACATAGGTTAAATCACTCAAACCGTTCCTTGCTCTCTTGAAATTCAAGCAATATGGCTCTAAAAACCAGAAAAACAGATGGTAGAGCAGCAGTTTTCATGGAGCAGGAAACACGAGTGCTGTATAAAGATACGTTAAGTTTTAATGACGGTATTTTTCTTCTGAATATGTTTTCTTCATATTCAACAGAGAAAAGGTATCTTCTGCATTAGACAAAGGAAGACTGAATTCGCTTGGACAGAAACTCCCTGCATCTCTATCCAATGCTACACTGCACTTCAGATTCTAGGAAGAGGTAAAACTATACAAGGCTTTTCTTTCCTCCTTTCATTCTAAGCAGCATAATTTAGCTCAAACTGTAACCCACTCAAGTCCTCTCAAGCAGCAAAAATAAAATTTAACAGCAACAAACAAATAAACAAACAAAAAGTTGACACAAGAAGCACACGCCAGTGCTTTGTCAGCTGCGAGGCAGGTTACAGACGTCTGTAGCACCCATCTCTAAGGAACTAAAACGGCCCCTGAAAGAAAACCACTGCATAACACTGTGGGGAAAACTCAACTTTCTAAGCATAAAATCTGCCCGATGACTTGTTTCAAATAAATCAACAATAAAAGGAAACTAAAAGACTAAACATACGGAAAACCTAGTCTTTCATCAGGGCAGACACCTACTTCCTCTCTTCATCTCAAAAACAGACTAGTGTTCCTTCACAGGTCCTAAGTAGTCTCACTCTATTCACTCTTTGGGGGAAAAGGCATGTGGCAGAAAATTACTTTTTGCCAATCCTCTTTAAAACAGAATGTAAGTGGACCCTAGAGCTTCAGAAGTTTAGGCGTTCATCTCCTGCTATGTGTTTTGCTGAACTGGTGACAAAGATTAACAATAAAGAAGTCCAATGGATACAAATCAGAAGTGAGATACCTCCTTGGAGTTCTGTGTCATCAAATGGAAACGGGATGTGGACAGTCTCTCCTGTCCCGTGCAAGCCATGTCCCTAAACATGAAGAAACACAAGTTGACAGGTATGTAAAAAACCTCCATTTGCAGCAATAGATATTCAAATACTGAATTAAGACTGTGCCATGAGGTGGTACATGCCACATTAATACTCCATCCAAGTGCTTTCAACAGTTTTCTATTTTCTCCGGCAAGCAGAAACAATCTCAAGTATATATGAACCTATATGGCGATGGGCCTCAAATTGAGTACATGGGCTAAATTTTTAAAAAGAGGCTAATTTAGCAGGTAAATCATGTTCTAGCCAAGGACACTGAATGAGATCAAGTGCCCTAGTTCTGAAACAGAAGTGGTGAAAGATCCCCATAATCCCCTGGCATACCATGACTAGGAGCCATGAAAAACGCTGCACTGAATGACAGATATTCAAAATTACTTGTTGCAGTATTATAATTATATACAATTGGAAGCAAACAAAATGCCCATCAATGAAGTACTGATCAAAAAAATTCATGAACGTATTTTCAGCTGCCACCCCAAAAAGAAAGCAGCAGCTCTCTAAAGACTGAAATGGAAAGCTCTACAGTGGCTAAGTGGAAAAACACAGAGTGTGTTCGTGTGTAAGGGTCTGCACGTGCGTAGGGAACCCCAGAAGGCACAGCAGGGACTAACAAGGGTGGTGATCTGATCTGGAGAGAGATGGAGAGTGAGAATTGGGTAGATGGTGTCAGATGAGCCGTGACACTTTTCTCTGTGCATCTTTCAATAGTGTTTCATTTTTGAATCCTGTGACTACACTATCAATTCAAAAATTAAACTTAAAAAAAATCTAGTATAACCACCTCACTCCAATGTTACAAATAATAATTTAGTTTCATCCATTACATTGAATTCATGTTCATTTGAATTTTGTTAACTTAAAGTTTTTTTGTATGTAATCTCTAAATTTGGTTTCACAATTATGCAAGGATAGTAAGCATAAAGAATTCAATTTTATGTTTACGTGCAGTTTCATTGTAATAAAAAATTTAAGTTACCACTGGAGATCTATACTTTTTCCCTTTGAAGAAGACCCGTACTTCATTCAAATTCAAGTTATGATATAAAAAACAATACTTTCAGAGAAGATTATTCATTTAATTAGTTCATATAATAACTTGAATATATTTGTCACCCTGCTTCTATTTCACTGATACACTTATGATTTAAACACTTTTATAATAAAAGCATGATTTTAATAAAAATCTTAGTTTTGTTGTTTTAAGTTCCAGTGAGATAATTTTCCATAGAATTTAATAAAGGAGACCCTCTTTTTTTAGCAAAAGCAAAACTCCTTAACAAACACTTTAAAACTCTTTCTCCCTACTTCTATTCCCATGACAAGCAGAGCCAAGATTTTTTGAGATCTTATGTGCTACACACAGGGCTAAGCATTTTATGTAGATTTTCCATCTTGTTCTTTTCAGCAACCTTATAAAAAAAACTTCTGTCATCTCCATTTTGCAGGTGAAGGCACTAAAGTTCAAGGAGGTCATCTGACTTGCCTAAGATTACTAGTAAGTGGCGGAATCAAGGTCAGAACTTAGGCAGTCTGACTTGAGCCCACGTCTAACCCATTCCATTGTGACATCAACCGCTGCTCCTACCCCAGGGGCTAATGCGCCTGCCCTCACAGTTCCATCTACCACCTACGTGCTGATGCTGACCCTCAAATCAATCCCTCCTGCTCGACCTCTCATTAGAATTTCACATTATTTTCAACTATCCAGATATCTCTAACACTCAAATGTCCCAGAGACACCTTGTGCTCAGCATGCCCATGACACACACCATCTGCAACAAGGCAGCACTAAACACTCAATAGGGCGGCTACAGTAAAAAAGAGTCAGTTAATGTCTAGTGCTGGTGGGAGTGTAAAATGATGCAGTCACTTTGGAAAACAGCCAGGGAGTTCCTTAAACAATTAAACAGAGTTATCATTTGACCTAGCATTCCCACTCGTAGCCATATACGCCCAAGAAATGGACAACATGTCCACACAAAAACTTGTATATGAATGTTTATAATGGTGATTATTATTATTCATAATAGCCAAAAGGTGGAAACAACTCAAATACCCATCAATGATAAATGGATAAAGAAAATGTGGTATATTCATAGAAGAAACTATTTATTATTTGGCCATAAAAAGGAATGCAGTACTGATATATGCCAAAACATGATGAAATGTAAAAACATTCTAAGTAAAAGAGGTCCATCACAAAAGACCACATGTTATATAACTTCATGTGTATGACATGTCCGAATAGGCACTGCAAAGGGAGAGCAAGTATTAGTATTGCTTAGGGCTGGGAGGTTGGGAGAACAGGGGAGTAAGAACTAGAGGAGGAGGATTTCTTTCTGAGTGATGGGAATGGTCTAAAATCAAGCATGGCGATGGCTGCACATCTCTGACTACAGCAGTCTCCCCAACCAGGGAAGACACGTACCAAGACCACCAGTGGATGCCTGAAACCAAGGATAACACCAAACCCTACATACAAGATCTGTCTGGAAAAAGTCCAGCCACTGTTAACATACCAAGAATGGTTTGCATGACATCCACGTAGCCTGCCAGCCAAGGAGAGCGGAGTGAAACGCACATGTGTGAACAATGATAACTTCACTGTACTAGTCAGTGGGGGCAATAGACGTCACTGAGCAAACATGTGTACTGTGTGGCCATTGCATTCAAAATTACTGAGCTAGTAGAGCAACGAATCTGTATCAAATTTTGCGTGAAGCTTGAACATTCTTCCACAGAAACTATTTGGATGATTCAGAAGGCCACAGCTATGGGTAACTGGTGATTGGCAGCTTCGTGATGACAATGTGCCCATTCATACATCATATCTCCTGCAGAGTGTTTTGGTGAAACATCAAATCAACCAGATAACTCAGCCCCACTGTAGCCCAGATTTGCTGCCCTGCAACTTCTGGTTTTTTCTAAACTTAAAATCACCTTTAAAAGGGAAGAGATTTTAGACCATCAAAGAGATTCAGGAAAATAGGACATGGCAGCTGATGGCAATTGGGAGAACTGTGTGAGGTCCCAAGGTGCCTACTTTGAAGGGGACTGAGGTGTCATTGTGCTATGTACAATGTTTCTTGTATCTTCTTCAATAAATGCCTATTTTTCACAGTAAGTGGCTGGATACTTTCGGGGCAAACCTTGTATACTTTTTTTCCTATACATACACACATACGTATGATGTAATTTAATTTATAAATTAGTCCCAGTAAGAGATTAACAATAATAACTAATAATAAAATATAACAATATAGTGGGATAAGAGTTAGGTGAATGTTTTCTTCTCCACCGCCTACCCACTACAGAGACGGAGACTCAGTGACTAACGGGGAGAGAACATGGACAAGTGTGGACACACTGGAGAGGGGGCGATCCACACCCCATGAGGGCGCAGCAGGACCACTCGAGAGTTCATCGTGCTACTCAGAATGGCGCGTAATTTCAATACGTAAGTTATTTATTTCTGGAGTTTCCCATTTAATATTTTCAGGCCACAGTAACTGAAACTACAGAAAGTGAAAACATGAGTTACGGGAACTAACTATACTAAAAAACATAATTATGCAGCTAAAATTGGTGAGCTGTCTGCTGCACAATTTTATGAACTACACCAATAAAGCTGTTTGTAGAAAAAAAGAACAGCCACGTGGGTTACGGAAGGTGAGGCTGGACTCTGAAGTCCATGTTGCTCCTGCCACT